>OY740769.1:146948027-147548027 GCA_963513935.1 Aphrophora alni | reverse complement strand
GTGACTAATCGTCAATATTTATTATTTAAAGTATTCTCAAATTATTAAATAACTCATGATGTGTATGATAAACATTTCCTAAATGAGCGACACTTGGGACACACACACACACACACACACACACACACACAAACTCATTGTCGTGGCCCTGTAAGTTTTGCAAAGAATAGTATATTTCATCACTAGGATCTAAAGTGAAGCTTTTCGATACAAGCTCAAGTTTAACGAGACCGGAAAATGAGCGAGAATCAAATGAGCTTCTTTTGGTTCAAGTGATGAACTATATTTTTCGTTGTACTGCAAATAATATAAGAAAACCAAAACTAAAATGTTATAACCTATTTACCTTCAAATCGATGGTAACAGCTGTTTCTACTATTATTTACAATCGAGAGTATCGGTTGTTTTTATAGATGCTTTACAATCGTTAATTAATTCCTATAAACGAAGTAACAGCTGATGACCTCGACCTCAGCTGATTTTGGTAGGTCCTAGGACTAAAAAGAACAACTTTAGCATCTCAATGCATGTAATGAAAACAGCTGTTTTGAAGCAGTATGACGAAAAATTATTTTCGTAAACCTGTAACGAGTTTAACTAAAAATGAATAAATGTTACAAAAACATTGTACAAATTTTCTCACCCATCTCTAAAACCAAATTAAAATCTTTTAAAACTATTTATTATGCAAAATGTACATTCGGTAGTTTTCGATCAAAAAGTAAAAATGAACCGAAACGCAGTTAAAAAAAAAATTACATATTTAAATAATGGTTTAAACTGGCTTCGATTGTGTACAAACACGTCCTCGGCGCAAATCGGATTTGATTAGAATCAAGCTTAATTTTTGTTCTCTTGCCAATAAAACCGTAATATTTTTACCTGCTACTTTACACACGAAGTTTTGGTCATTAATTTTCATATTTGACTAAGTTTGAACTGAATTGGTAGAGTCGATTTGGAGAAATTACAAATCTACGGCAAACTTTGTTTATTTATTTTATTTATATTTTTTTAATTTTACTGGTAACTTACGAACCAAATTTTTGTTAAGATTGCGACCAATACGTTTTATTTGAGCACTTAGAGGCTACACTTTAACAAAATCGTTAAACCCGAGTTTGAGAAAATCCTAATTTAGTGTTTTACATCAACTAGCTACCCCCAAATTTTGAATTAACAAAAAATTGGAAAAATGAGATGTAAGGTAATATGCCCAAATATAAAATTTGATTAAAATCTATCCAAGGTCTCTATATCCCTGTACAAACTACAGACAGACAAAAGGTATTTTTTAATTTTTTTTTTTAACACTTGTTTGAAATCGAGGTATCAAAACTGATATATCCCCAAGAAACATTTATTGTTGGCTCATCATATAACTTTCATGTGAGGAAGTAATAAACCATTTTAGTTAAGACATTTAGTATTATTGAAATAACTGTACAGATGAACCAATCTTACAGGTGGACCAAAAAGTAATCATTTGATGAAAGTGGATATAAGTATAATACCTCAAGAAGAATGTATCAAGCTTATAAATCAAGACTCTCGTCTTCCAAGGGGAATTGATGGAGAAAGTATGATTTGTGCTGGAGAATCCAAAGGCGGTAGGGATACTTGTCAGGTTGGTGGTTTAGATACAATTAATCTATAATATAAGTTGTGCCACACATAAATATATACTGATATTTAACCATTTATAAAAGAAAAACTAACTTTTATTTTAATTAGAATTTCGAACGAATTCCGTTAGGGTATGTTCTTTCTTGTAACTTACTTCCTAAAACATTTTTTTTTTTTAACTATCTATTTGTCAGATTGGTTTTGACATCATTCTTCAAATATATCCCAATTTTAATCGAAATCTGTACACCTTGTTTTGTAATATTCACCTTTTAAATGAATTTTCTTAACTACAACTTCAACTTAGCTCCATCTGACTTCTGCAATAGAAATTAATGATGATTTCGAAATTAATATTTCAAGGTCTATTAATACTATCTAATTTCATCGAAGTTAAACAACAAACAATATGTTAAAAATAATTATGACTTGTGAATGTTTGGGTGTCGGGGACATTTGCATTTCAAATGGTGGCAATTCTTTTAGCTGTTGTGGCCAAATTTAAAATGTAGTTTCACAAAATTAGGGTAAATAAATTGCTTATCGAAAAGATTCTTTTTTTTTTTTATAAGATGACTCACATTACTTTTTAAAGTGAAACTTCTTATGGCGGAAATCTCAACACCAGAAGGGAATTTTAATTCTCTTTTCATAATATAAAAATTCATCTACCATTTCATTGGCAGAAGTTTTTTCATTAACTGTGGATGAATAAACAAGTAATTTTTCACTTCGTAATATTTGTCAAACTTTATTTTTCACAATTCTTTGCAAGAAATTTCACATTTAATGTTCAAACATACAATTGAGTTACTGGTTGATCTTTTAGATGTCAATAAAGTATAAACAAAAATGTTTTTAATTTTCCAGGGAGATTCTGGAGGCCCTTTAATGCTTCAGAGACCGACTCAAGGTTGTGTCAATCAACAAATAGGAATCACTTCCTTCGGGCGTATCTGTGGACTGGAAAGAGCTCCTGGTGTTTATACAAGAGTGTCCAAATATATACCATGGATTGAATCTATTGTTTGGACTTAGTTTATCATCATTTAGTATTAAAGCGTTCTGATTTTATTTTAGTTCTTTTAGAAGGGTTAGTTATGAAAAAATTTATAAAGTACAAATGTAGAGTAAACGTAAGTACAAATAAAAAACTAAAAAACATATTTCCTAAATAAATGGTTTTGTCAAATATTTAACATTAGTTTAAACCCAATTCTACAGGATTATATATGTCACAAAAATATGTCTTAAAATATTTAACCTCGTCTAAATTGTTTTTGAATTTATAAATAATATTGTGTCTATAATTTGTTTCTATGAATAAAATACATTGGACTATAAAATAAACATTTTAAAAAAAAACGGATGTATTCAAAAATTACTGATAATGCGATTTTAAAATATCAATTTTAACATAATTTTAAAATAACTATATTCAAAATGATACCAATGACAATAAAAATATCTAGAAAATTACTTTCATTAAAATCTGTATATAATCAAAAAATAAAATAACATTACGCCATTGTTAATTTTTAACAGATTCAAATTTTTAAATTGTGTAATTATAGACAGTTATTGTAACTGTACTGAAATTTCTTACTTAATATATTTAATGTATATTAAATTATATAAAATGTACAACTAATCTTTAAATCAATGTAAACGCTTATAATAAAAAACACATAGAAAATGTTCATATGTATGGCATATGAAATTCGTATTTGGACCTAGTAGTACACAACTTATGGAAGATAATATTGAAAAACAAATTAAAATTAGCTAATTTTACACCCACGGGTGTAAGTTTTGTAACATTCAGCATAACTTCACCCTCTAAATTATTCATATCGAAAAGAAGTACACTTCCAATAAAATTTATTATAATTAAGTAAAACAAACGCCCGTCGTTGGACAGGTTGCAGAACCGTAAGGGCTTTCATATCTTGACTTTCGAACAGCTGGTTGGTGAGTCATGTGACTTGAACTGTTTAATCTCATTGACCAAGCCGGCAGTACAGTAGAGAGCGGGTATTCAAGTCATGAAGTTACGTAAAACTATCTAAATCTTCGTCAAAAGTAAACCATGGTGACTTTGCAAAAGTGAAGAAATTTTAATTAAGGGAATATAAGAAAGTGAGCAAAGAAGAACTCATTTATAAAATAATATCTGACACAAGTTAGAACCAAGTAAAGTCACTCTGTTTAGTTCAGTTAGTTTGATCATAGAGCTGCCGAAATTTTCATTTAAATAATGATTCATGTAATTGATTAACATCAATAATTTAACATGTTTTTTTGAGGAATGAAAAATTTAGTTTCTTACACTTAGCTAAAATCTGAATTTCTGAGAATTAGATTACGTAATTGTCATCTTGTTGAACTTTGTAAGGACTCGCAAGATTGCTTTGTTAACAGTAAAACAAGCATGTTTTTTGGCAGCAAAACTATTAGCTAGACTAAAACTCGAACACAAGTTCTCACCAAATTACATTTAATTAATCAAACACGTTTCAACGACAAAGTCGAAATCCTCAGTGATACATGAGCTACAATAACTAAACTGTTTATTTATAGCAAAACTATTGTTAATTCTTGCTGTTTCATATGCAGAACGACTTAGGTAATTTCTTAATCGTCATAACTCAAAAACAAAAGAAATTGTTAGTAAAAAAGTTTACAAATATATGTAATTAAAACCAAAATTTCACATTTTTTAAATTATTTTATATTATTCTTTAAAATATAAAGTCTTTTATGATTTCTCAGCTAAAAGCTGATGGCATTAAAGCAAGCACCTTTTCAGCCCTTTTATCTAGAAACCGCCCATGTGCCATTTATTTGTTTTAACTAAATTTAATTTCATAAACAAAAAGTTAGGTTGACCAAGTATGAAATTTAATTATTTAATTCTTTTAGTCATTTTTATTTACATAAATTCCCTTTAAATAATATATAAACATATTACATTTTGATTTTGTCGTTAGTGGATTGAAGGCACAATTTCTCGAAACTTATGTTTCTTGTATTTTTAACCATAAAAAATGTTGATCAATATAAACGTACATATTCTGACTGAAAACTTATAATTAGTGGAGCTTGAGCCCTGTTCTGACTAAACAGGTGAATCCTTATGTTACCTATCCTTGTATTCTAACTTAGTCGTAATTCTGTTCAATTTTGTCCTCCCTTTAGGTTGACACCCCTTATACCCAAATCCACGGGGTGTAGCAGTCTTTACTGTATGATCTGTTACAGTAGCTTATTTTACACCAGAGGGTTTAAGTTTTACTACAAGAATTTTTACGGTAGCTCATTTAACTCCCAAACACCCGAGGGTTTAAGTTTTACTGCAAGAGTTTCTACGGTAGCTCATTTGACACCCGAGGATGTGAGTCTTGCTGTAAAAGATACTACAGTAGTAGCACATTTTACAACCAAGAACGTGAGTTCCTGTACGGGCTGTTACAGTAGTTGCTCAATATTTACTCACGAGCGGGATTACTACTGTAAGGACTGCTGCAGTACCTAATTTTACACCCTCGAGTGTGAATCTTATAGTATGGGGCTGCTGCAGTAATTTTACAACCACGGGTGTAAACCGTAATATGCAGACTATTACAGTAGCTCATTTTACTCCCTCAAGAGTGAGTCTTACTATAAAAGCTGCTACAATAGCTCGTTTTACACCGTGGGGTGTGAGTCTTACTGTAATAGCTGCACAGTAGCTCATTTTACGCCCTTAAATGTGAGTCTTGCTGTAAGAACTGCTACAGTGGCTCATTTTACACCCTCGATTGTGAATCTTATAATATGGGCTGCTGGAGTATCGAGCTTTACAATTAGATACTAATCTACATGTATCTAATTTTACAACAACGGGTGTAAACCATAATATACAGACTGCTAAAGTAGCTCATTTTACACCTTCAGGTATGAGTCTTGTTGTAAGAACTGCTACAGTTGTTCATTTTACACCTTTAAATGTGAGTCTTGCTGTAAGAACTGCTACAATAGCTCATTTTACACTCTATGATGTGAGTCTTACTTTAATGCATGTACGGTAACTAATTTACACTTTCTAGTGTGAGTCTTTCAGTAAAACCTTACACAATAGCTAATTTTACACTCTCGAGTGTAAGTCTTACTATAAGGGTTTGTACAGTAGTTCATTTTACACCTTCGTGTGTAATTTGTACTGTAAGAGCTGATACAGTAGTTCATTTTACACCCTATGATGCAAGTCTTACATTAATGCATGTACGGTAACTAATTTACACTTTCTAGTGTGAGTCTTTCAGTAAAACCTTACACAATAGGTCATTTTACACTCTCGAGTGTAAGTCTTACTATAAGAGTTTGTACAGTAGCTCATTTTACACCCTCGTGTGTAATTTGTACTGTAAGAACTGCTACAATAGCTCATTTTACACCCTATGATGTGAGTCTTACTTTAATGCATGTACGGTAACTAATTTACACTTTCTAGTGTGAGTATTTCAGTAAAACCTTACACAATAGCTAATTTTACACTCTCGAGTGTAAGTCTTACTATAAGGGTTTGTACAGTAGCTCATTTTACACCCACGTGTGTAATTTGTACTGTAAGAGCTGATACAGTAGTTCATTTTTCGCATGGAAATTCTTTAAAAATGTTATATTGTAAAATATTACGGCCTACGCCATAGTATAAAAAACTAGAAATAAGTAGATGAGAATAAATTATGCAAAGATTTATTCCTAATGGAGGATGTTCTACAGGGACAACAACAAAGCAAAGAAGAAGATGAAACTTTATCCACATAGATAACCATGTTTTCAAGCGTTAATAAAAAGTTTGCATGTTTTTATCTTAACTTCTTCCTTTGTTCTTAATATTGTAAATGTTACAGCATGAAATAAAACATAAGTGTAAAAGTGGGAGCAATTCACAAACATGAAGTAACATTTACACCGAGAAATTTTTTAATGATTTCCTCCGGGATAAGTATCGTAAAACTTACATTAAGTTGTTTAGAAAGATTAAACTTTTACTGAAACATCAACGTTTTGTTTATGTTCATTGAGCGTCAAGTGAACATTCCATCCGTCACGAAGGCTATCGATAGTTGATGTGACACGGTAAATTATTATTAATTTAAGACAAAATCCTATTCTAAAAACATCACGTAGACTAAATTATTTAAAGAGGAAAGTAATGAAAAGTCAATGAAATTGTAATCTTTATGCGAGAGATGCTTTTTCTTTAAAACGAAATATTTAAAATTAATAACGGCTGTGACAAATGCAACATGAATAGGCCCATTGAATTTATTGCTGTTCGAATAAAAATTTTAGGCAAACCGTAATTTTTCACATATTATATAAAGAACGGGATGTTCAAATAGTTAAAAATTTATTGCAGGGAAGGGGATTACGTATTTTGTAGACTTTAAGACTTTTTAGATTCTGTAAAGGTTATTTTATTTAGTAAGAATTTGAAGACCTTTTATGAGTCTTTGTTACTTTCAAAATAATCACTCAAAATAATTACAATAAATACAGAGATAAATTTGAGTTTTCAAAATTTAATCATTAAAGGTGCATGTTTATTTACCTTTACACCTTTTTATCACTTATAAACTAATAATAACATTCAGGCACGCGCACACACAGATATTAAAAGAATAATTATAAAATAATTACAAAATTATTAGTCTTAGTTTTTAATTTTTAATTACATATAGTACCTAGCCTATTCTAAATTTTATATTTCAATTTGTTTAAATATAATTTTATAAATTTCAGTTTGATTTTAATTTTTCTTCCTTTTAAAAAAGCAGCTATAAAACAGTATTATAGAGATCCAACTCAGGCTAACTATTTTAAGATTAGTTAATACATTTCAAAAAGTATTTGCAAATTCTGATAAATGATTAAGTTTTGTATTCTATTTACCTGTGGGAAAATTTATTTGTAGCAAATTTATAGAATAAGGGACTTTATAAACACGCTGTACAGTTCCACTTTTTCAAACATATATGATTAATTTTAAAGACATTTGTTTCCTTTTACAGCTTTTGATTTTAATAAATTTATACTTGTATCTTATTTTTACACACTTTTCTTTAGTTTGGTTCACGCCTCTCTGTCTGTCATCAAATCTGGGAAGCTCTATTTGAGACACTTTTTGTTCATAAAACATTTTAAAACTTTCTATAGATGTTGATCTCGGATGATAATACAATAATTCATTGTCATATGCACATGATTATGGTGGGGAAAACACATACTAAGTATGCAGAGTTGCGCAGTAGGTACATATGTGTATAGTATAAATATGCAGAAGTGGGACTACACATGCGCGGTGTAGTATATGTGGTGGGTAGTACAAATGCGCAGTACGTTATCATCTTTCAAATGAGAAGCAAGAAAAACGCTAAGCGTGTTTACAATCTGATCGTCAACACAAATCGCATTGCCGTGTTGTGGAAACTTGAAGAACTTTAAGTTACTTATAAAAATATGTAAATGTGTACATATACGTATCTCTTAATCCATTTCATACATTTCTCTTAATCAATACATTTCCTATAGTAGTGCCCATCTACTGCCGTGGAACAAATCTGCATCTTTTAACGAAACAAGAAGTTTTCTGAGAGTAGGCACTTCTTCGTAGTAAGATAATATATGTCTGAAAGCTGATTCTGAAAAACGTCTAAATTCGTTACAGGACAGTATGGATAGTCCGGATTTCTTAGCACTAGCCGCCTCGTCCTCTTCAAAGTCATCTGTGGTGGGTTCAAGTCGTATTACCTTCACTGATTTACAACCATGGGCGTACCCAGCTAGGGGCAGGTGGAGGCAGCTGCCTCCCCCCTAAAAGCAGCATAAAAAAAAATTAAATGGTCATAAAGTTATGAAAGAAACTTAGTGACAGAATTCCGGTCTCTATTGACGTCGGATGTACGATAGTTTTTAATTTTACAAATCATTTTAGTTATAGTATTACGTTTTCAAGTATATTGGTTTAGGGTTGAATTCAAATAATTTAATTTATAGAAAGCAACATTACAAACCGACAGTGAAAATAATCAAGACCATCTCCCAATAATTTTGTTTTGTAATTCTTGAAAGTTGCAACACTGGTTCGTGGTTCCGTCATTGGCGTCATTACTAAATTTAGAGACAGAGTAAGTTAGTTGGGATTCATCATTGAAGTGTTCTTGTAGACTAGATTGAAACAAAAGTGTTGAACACGTTTTCATCACACCCAAGAAAAATATAAGACCTGTAATTAAAATAAGAATCTGAATCGTTTTTGTCAAGCAAATAATAGTAAAAAAGTACTACTATAATTACATAAAATTTTCTTCAAAATTTTGTTTTCAGTCACATTTCCCGCTTTAATATGTTACAACCTGAATGACCATGGCTTGCCCCCCCCCCCTAGTTTTGATCCTGGGTACCCCCATGTTTACAACCAATGATAATGTAACTCGGAATTCCTGTAGTTCATGAGTCTTTGTAAGCTGATTCCTAAATGCATTTTTTATATTTTAACAATTAATATCTAATCATATTTTCTTATTTCTTATTATATTTAATTTTCAAATTACATGTAAACGTATAACTTCACTCAAAATAAGGCTTTATTTGTGCGAGTGATGTACTTTGTATCTATATCGTGTTTGAACTCATTTTTATTGTCTTGGTGTCAAAATGTTTTAAATAACCATCAGAAATAATAATAATACTATATGTATTATATAGTATAATATAAGGTGAGGCTCTACAATCCAAGGTAAGGAAAAGACTCCTGTATAGCACTCTGCGGCGTTATACGAGTTGGATCCATCTAAGCTCACCTTGCCCCAGCAACACGCTTGACGTACAAGATGGTGTGGTTTATTGGAAATGGAAAAATACTAATGAACAGTAAAAATGAAAGAAAGTGAAAACTTAAACCTAATATCACTTACCCTTTATTTACTGCTGGTTAGTTCGAAAAGGGTTTGGGATACGAATACCACATTTAATATTGGTTGAACGGTCTGCCTGAAACATACCACAATACCACAAACCTCAGTAATTTAACAAGATATTTTGACATTTAAGTTGACGAACTGAAAAAGGTGGAACACTGTTGTTGCACCTCTGTCTTCTTCTGTATCCTAGACTCAACTCTCTGTACGTTTGAGTTTACTTGCTGAACATCTAGACTTTTCGTGCATGTTAGTGAACTTTCAGATCTGGTTGGGAGCGCGGTGGCAACTATTAGAATCCATACCGCAGCCAAAAATGCAACCACATTGATTTCAGAATGGAACTGTGTTCTAAAATTATCGATTCTCATTCTACACAAAATGTTGAAGGTAAATACGTACTTTTAACAAAATTTGTTTCCAAATTAATTGGTTAGCCAATTGAAGAAGAAAAAAGCAGTTCTTACCATCTGAAGAACATTTTGTGAATTTAAAAAGAAACTATTTGTCGCCGAACGAAGCAAAGTTTCATCGAAAATTATGAAAACTTTTTGAGGAAATCGTTGAACTTTGGCAGGGTTTCAGCAAATAACAATTTGGGGGCATCGCTGGCGGCCGACCAATAAACCCTTTTTTATAAGTATAAGTGAAATAGATCTATATATTTCTAAACTTTCTAAATTATTTAATCTATTGCTTTTATTTTCTATATGTAAGAGTTTAACATTCAATTTCGGATCAAAACTATGACCTGAGTCCAAAAGGTGGTTAAAGTAAGGTGGTCCAAAAGTAAGTTAAAGTTTCTATAGCCATGTTTCCAGCTATTTACATGTTCTTTAATTGTAACTTTTATAGATCTACCTGATTGACCTATGTACTCAGACTCACAATCTTCACAAGATATTTTATAAACCCCACTATTTTCTAACATTTCTTTTTTATCTTTATTATTAGCCAACATTTTTCCTAGATTTTTTTTGTGAGATCTATTTCACTTAGGCATATTTTCAACTTAAATGACAAATTGTATTAAATTCTTCACCCCATCTAAAACCCGTCCTTAAAATAGTTCATCAACCTTCATCTACCTGCTAGGTCATTCTCCCTACCCTTCCCGATTTCTCTTATTGTATTTCAATTTCTTGTTACTTGTGTATGTATAAATATTTGGCAATACTTGTTAATTATCAGTTGCCCGACGATGGCGCAAGGCGAAACAATTGTAGCTCATTTATATATTAAACTAATTTTGAAACTTTAGCTTTATTGTTTATTTAATCCTGGAATATGGAGTTTTGACAAGTAATATCTGCTGTTACATTAAATACAATAATTAAATTTTGTGAAGTAGACTATTTTATTACAATTATTTTTCGAATTACTATATACTACTTGAACGTTGAAATTACTCTTTTAACCGTCTATCTTTATATAAATATATAGAGAGTTTGAGCTGTTATTTATGAAGAGTGGTGCTCGGTTAAAACAAGTATTTCGTACACGAGTATAGCTACAAGTCTTGTACGATGTTGTGGTAGAACTTTGTACGTAAACAACCACCATTACTACGATCTATTAAGGTTAAGCCGCTTACAAAAGGAAATAAATAACTTGTATTGCAAAGGGTAATTACATTAAGTCTATGTAATATCATTCCTTCGGAGCATTTACAAGTTGATATATTGGAGGTAGGTATTATACTGAATAGAAACATCTTAGAGTAACCACGGACGTACATTTATCAACATTTTGTGTACAACGATTTTTAAAATATTTTCATAGAGATTAAGCTTGCTTTGCTTATATAAGAATCATTTTAAAATTATTTCATATTTGTTTAAAATTGAGTTTTCAATTACAGTTAAAGTTTAAATTCATCATATTCCTTGATAATTTTAAACCGTAATTTTGATTTATTTCCTATTTGGTAGGCCTATACTGATTTGGGTTATTAATCCTAGAATTCATTGTAGCCTAATGTATTGTTATATTTATATATGAATGGTTATAAATACCTTGTTAGTCTAACAATCCTTATTTTTTGTGCGACATGTTTCGCCGTTACACAGACGGCATTATCAAGCTACACTTTACAAACACAAGACACTAAATATTAACAACATTTATCAACACTAAAAAAGAAGAAGTTATTCTTGTACAATTGTACACGTTATGTGAATTAAAACTGTCTTTAAGTAGCCACATGTTACACCAGCTGGTTCTACTACTTCAGATATTATTAATCCTCATATATTTCTCCAAAATTGTACAGAAGTTAGTAGATTTATTTACAGATCTGTAAACAGCTTCATTTTTATCTTTAAAAGCTATGTTTGAAAAAAAAATTATTAAAATCGTTAAAGTAAATATTGAGAAAATGGAAATGTGTTGATACAATATTTAAGACATTTTTTATGCACCCTGAAGCTTGAAATATTAGTATGAAAATATTAAATAGTAATTTCCTTGATTAAAGTTCATCCAAATGCATAAGATTTTCACTCCTAATTATTTTTCTAAACAACTTAAGGAAATTTTGGACAGGATAGGATTTTTATTGGAGCAAAATACTTTGTGACGTTTTGTCTAGTAAACGAGACCTTAAAATAAAGGATCACTGGATGAGGTTTTATATTTTGATTTCCCCCGTCTTAAAAAACCTATTTTGAGAGAATTAGTGAGTTAACTACATGTGGCATTAAATAGTTTTTTTTAGAACATTAAATAATTGTATGATTTAGTTTTCTATCGTTCGGAATTTAAGAATTATTTAACCATTTTTTGACTTTTTGGACAACCAAAATATCGTTAACATGGCATACTTATTTGTATAATTATTACTATTATTATTATTATTTTACAATAACTATTTATTTATGTTATTGTTAATACAAGTTATAAATATACATTCTTTTATATTTAGCCTAACTATAATTTCACTGCCTTATTATGAAAACAACTTCGAGAGTGTTTTAATTTTTTTTTATATATATATAAAACTAATTATTCTGTTTCAGATAATGTCTTTTACGATTTGTGTGGAAGTTTAAATATCTTATGGAGTGAAGTTAAGTATGAATAGATTTTCTTATTGTTTTTTATTAAAAAGGTCTCCGAAGATTTTGCACTACTTGACTGTAAAATTATGTAAAAAATGTTTGTGATAAAATACAAATATACAGTATGTATATAATAATCAGATCAAAATTCATGGCACATTGCAAAAGTTTGTGTT
The DNA here is from genome assembly GCA_963513935.1 of Aphrophora alni. Lineage (NCBI taxonomy): Eukaryota > Metazoa > Arthropoda > Insecta > Hemiptera > Aphrophoridae > Aphrophora > Aphrophora alni. The sequence goes on along the minus strand of OY740769.1, from coordinate 147,535,199 downwards.
TATAAAATAAGTTCAATATGACAAAGTAGCTCAATAAACTTTCCACTCTAAGTAGTGAATATTACACACACAATAGAATTAATAACAAAATACTATTTGAACATGTGTTCTAAACAGAGTTTAAAAGTTTAGTTAGTTTAAATTGTTTATTCTGTAGCAGGGTTTTTAATAAAGACTCAATTTACAAAATCTATCTTATAGTTCCTTCTTACATAAATGATACTTAAAAAACATCATTTGTATCTTATTTTTTATTTGTGCAACATATTTAAAAAACAAAAGCTTCAAATGATTTAACTAAGGCCAAACAATAGATTCAATCCATGGAACAAATTTTGAAACTCTAGTATAAACACCAGGCGATTTTTCCAATCCACAGATACGGCCAAAGGAAGTGATTCCTATCTGTTGACTGACACAACCTCTAGTCGGCCGCATAAGCATTAAGGGGCCTCCAGAATCTCCCTGGAAAAATACAATTTTATTTGTAAATACATTTCCAGCAAATTTCATTCTACAAGATTGTAATTGCACTTATTTTATCAATTGTATTATTACAAGCAGATTTTTATTTTTATTAGAATTTGATTTGTGTACTAGGACTTTAAATTGTGTATTTTCAAACCAATTTTGAGAGCTCACAGATAAATAAAAAAAATTACTGTGTTCTTTTAAAATGTTCTATAAATGCAAATAATCTAAAATTCACAATTTAAGTAAAAGAAAGTAACTGATTCAAGATGACAGATAAAATGTTTAAAGCATTGTATTTATGATCCTATGTATTTTCTCTGAATCGATAAAACATAAGAAGAGAAGGGAGATGGGGAAAATTTAAAATATTCACCAGTATAAATAATTGCAAAAGAAGAGTTTATAAAGTTACAAAAATATTTTAAAACTTTAAGTTAGTAATTACTACCTGACACGTATCCTTGCCTCCAGCTGTTTCACCAGCACAGATCATACTTTCTTCCTCAATTCCACGAGGAAGTTGATTCTCTTGTTTTATAAGTTCATTGCATATTTCTTGTGGTACTATACTTATATCCACTTTCATTAAATGGTTACTTTTTGGTCCACCTGTAATAATATAATCAGTACCATTTATATTTAGACATTTTAAATCATTTTTCAGCCTATGTTATTAATAGATCTATGAATATCCTGTTATTTTCTAGCCTATGTCTCACAAACAAACAAACCTATTTCAACATCATCACCCTTTAATATTATAGAATATTTGCATATCAAAATCTCAAACATTTGTATTACAATTTAACATTGTTAATTAGATGAATCCTCTGTCATGTTTATTTGAGCTTATGTTCACTATACCATCAAAGTTATTACACACAAATGTAAAATTATTATTCTTTCTTTTTAGTGTTGTGAACGTAACAATCAAAGCCTCAATACCATTTTCTATATATTTTCTTTTTCTACGTTACTGATCACTTTTTAATCAAATTTTGTATCATTTTTTTTATTTTGTGATACATAATCTAATATATAGCATCTTATTTAAAAAAAAGTTAATAAATGTTAAGTTTTTCTCATTTTAAATGTAATACAGTATCATCTGATTTTATTGTCATGCTAGTTAATCCATGTGAAATATAAATTTGGATTGGAACATGTAATCCATTTTGTTCTTAATAACCAATTTTAATAACAACAATTTATTCCAGTGAAATACGCTATTCTTTTTATAAAACTGAAATAATACATAACTTTTAAAATGTTTACCATCAAAAATTTTACTATAGTTAAAATACAATTTTACGTTAATACAAGCTGTATATTAAAATTTTGCACTTTAGTTTTGTGCAGTTGTCTCTAACAAAATTCGGAACAGCTATTTGGCAATTAACATTTCCTTTTATTAGTATCTATCCACCATGTCAGGATACCATTGAAATATGAAACAAAATGTTCCACCCTTTCAGGTAAGGGAGTGTTAATAAACCTGATTGGTTTTAAAAAACATTTGAAACCCAAGAATGGGAAAAAAGTGTCATTTACAGTTTTATAAATCACAATAAATATTAGATTTTAGATTCTCCTAGTTGCGTACATTTTAATAATATATAGGAAAATATAATTTAAATTAATTTAACTTAGCAAATTGAATTAATTGTATGAACCAAGTAGCTCTGACTTTTCCAACTTAGATCCCATTCAAAGGAGCACTGTCACTTCTCTCTGACTCAGTCTATTGATACATTGTGTGTGTTGTGAGCAGGGGGGATTGAAAAATTATTTTGCTGGCTTGTGAAAGAATTAGTTCTAATTTAAAAGATACACTATTTAATTTTATCAATGGATTTTATGTACAGAATTCATAAACAAATGTCCAACACGTCGATTATATCTGTTACATATCATTCGTGTTTTATAATGTAGAATGTCTTTCTAATGCAAATTTGAAAACTTACCTGTTCTTTTAGTTCATCATTAAAACAGACTGATTTGTGGTGAGGTGTTTATTATCTACACATAAAACAGATGTTTAATAACAAGTTAAAATGTTTTCAAAATTCAAAGTCCCAACTTTGATCTTTCTGTTTTCTTCAACCGTAATTATTAAAAAAAAAAAATTTTTTTTTTAAATAAATAAAAATTAAAAAAAAAAACAGGAAAATCTTTTCTCATTTAAAAAATTTTGTTTCTGTTTTAACGTGAATGCAATGGTTAACAAACAGTCAATCTACAATATTACATTTAGAAACATCGGTTCTATATAGTTAGCTAAAACAAACAGCCTATCATATTTTGTCTAAAGATACAAAAGCTATCCATTATTGTAGTTATCACAGTTTTAAAATAATATTTCATATTCTGATACCATATGGCACTAATAACTTACTATCTTCTATCCTTCCAAACCCTATAGCAGTCGCCATCTCAAATGGGTGAGTATACAGACCATGAAGACATACAGGAGAAACATACTGATTATAAGTGACTGACTGGTTGAGTTTATAAAGAGCAATATCATTGTACAGAACTGGAGTTTTGTAATCAGGGTGGTTGGTCAATGATACTATAGCATACTGTTGGGGTCTGGCATCATCATTGTTTGTAGCTATGTTTAGGTCTCCTAATCTCACCCATCTAGCGGGACCTCTGCAAGCACATTAAGTAAAATTAGTAAGAGCAATATTCATGTAGAAAGATGACTAAGTCAGGATTATTGAACCCAGAGACTATAATATCTTGTATGGAATGGTTCCCTGTATGTATCTACCATTCATTCATTCATTCACAAGAGTAAAGAAATAAAATACAAGTCACGGTAAAAATAAAATATTTACACAGCATACATCATAAAATTATGTGTCATTAGTTTTCATAATATTCAAAACCAATTAATTGTATTTAATAAATAAATTGTTACTGTACTATCAATTTTTTTTTATCATTGTCACATTAACAGGAAAGAGTGGGTTTGAAACTTTAGAAAGTGACTGTGATAAGAAATGTACTACAATGACCTTTTTATAAGATAATCACCCCTCACTCCATGCAATACTAACTCACTCTTACATCATAATTTATAACAACATTGTCCTTTGCTTGAGAACAGATCGCAAGTAACAATTTTTATTTTATATGGGTCCTTTATCATTATAATGGTCCCCTAAAGATTTATAGAATTACTTAATATTTCAAACAAACATTTTCAATCTATGAGTTTTGTAGCCCAAAATTTTAAGATAACATTTTTGTTACACAAAATTTTATCTAGCAAATTACCTCTATATCTATAAATTCTCGTAATACAAACAAATGAAAATATGCCGCCTACAGAACATACCAACTTGTATGCTAACTTATGCTAGCCAACCTAACTCTTCTAGACATATATGTCAAAATAAGCCACCACCCTCACCAATCTCCTTAATGTGATCTTACTGTAAACTATTGCATCAACAAAGTCTGTTAGGAAATATACTGTCAATATAGTATGACAATTATTAAACAGGAAAGGAAATAAAATAATTAAACAATAGTGTTACATTAAATAAGCTTATTGAAAGTATTTGTATACTAATAGTAAACATTATTATAATACAACACTATTAATCTTTCTGTTGCTTTTGTACTTCACTAAATTAATCAACAATATTATCAGTGTTCATATAGTGGACAATAGTGACAATGAGTTAATTTAATTTCATGAAAAGCAGTAAAGAGAAATATATTGACTCATTCTCTGCAAAAACTAACATTATTCTGAGACATTTGCGGTAAACATACACACAAAAATAATTAATCCTATACACATATTAGGATGTATCTTTAGAGAGTAAATATTTGCTGATTTAAATTGATTTAATATTTATACTTGTTGACATGTTTTGGAGAATTCAGTAAAATTTAATACCTTAACAAGTAATACTTTACATTTTTACTAGTTTTAATGAATTGTGGTATTAGCAAAAACTATGTTTGAATAACCAGATTTGTCATCTTCTATGCCTTGTTGCTCTAGGCATGTATCTTGTTAGCCTAGGTAAAAATTTAGTCTTGCCCCCAGTGAAAAAAAAAACAAATCGCACTACATTATCCTTATTACAACATTCACACATTGATTCATAATAAATAAACAAATTTTGAATAAAGCCTATAACTAAACGTAAGTTCATAGATACAATTTACTTGTAGGAACAAAATGATTCATGACCTTCTGTTATTTTAATAGTCTAACCCTGGAAAAAAATAATAACTTATAATATGAAACTCTAAATTGTGTACTGTCATTCAGAAATATGGCGTGTAATAACAGTTTACTGTAAATGTTGAAGATTAAGTATGTTTAAAATTGTATTTAAGTTTATTTCATAAATATTTACTATTCCTTTAAATGTTTTGTTTTAAAAGCTGTATGTTGAAACTAATTTTGACATACTCTACAATGAGTTAACTAAAATAATAAACTTACAATTATAATTGTCCTACTTTATTTGTATTTCTTCTATGACCAAAAAATAAATATCTATAATGTGTACTACTTCATTGTCCAAGACTGAATACTATTAAACAGGAATTAAGACCCAAATAATACACTTCAGAATGTTCAATATAACACTGGCTGTTGGAAGATGGTTGGATGGGTTTACGAGAAACAACATGTGATTGGTATTACTGTTGCCAGATACATACTCCAAAAAGTAAGAAGTTAATAAAAAATAGACAATTTTGCCCAAAGGACAAACATTTTAAACTTTTTCCCCAAAATTAAAATATTGTTTTAGCAATTGTGTTTATGTATAGTAAGGGGAATTATTATTATAAAAATGATTTGCCTTCAAAAGGTAAATTGCCTCATACGTATTACCCAGTTAAATTTTATTACACCAGCAGAAGAGAATTAGCTAATTCAGACTCATTTTATTTCAGCTTTAATTTATTTATTTTGTTTTAAATTGTAGTTCGAATTGTTCTGAAATATTAAATTGATCATAGAAGCATAGATAATGAACAATGATAGTAAAATTTATTTTCAAGTTTTCCTTTAGTTCTTGTCTCAATTTAATCAAATTTGATGCTCTTGATCTAAAAATAAAAGATTTTGTTACATGTACCTAGAAACATGTATAACATGATATGCATATACATACATTAGTACATACAAATGTTAGTTAAAGTTAAACTTATTTAAAATACTTACACTAAAGGACCTGGATTTGTGCAATGTGCAGCACTTAGAATATACTGATCACTGATTAAACTGCCACCACATGACCATGATATTGAAGACTCCTCTCCATAACCTATTAATGCCTAGAATATTAATCAAGATCAAATTTAATTAAATCAAAATTAAACATGAGTAAATATTTTAATCTTTTTTCATCTATGAGGGTGAAGAATCCAAAAACATACCTAAAAAATTACATTTAATTTGGAATAAATAATTGCTCTTTCTTCATACTAACAATGTGCTTGCTTTTTAAAACAAAATTAATTTTACACTGAAGAAATGCCTGTAACTATATAACAAAATCTATTGTATCTATTCTTAACAAAGAAAATTTGTGTTAAAATTCAGTATTTTTCCTGTATATCTTTGCTTATATCTAATTTGACGTCTCCAGCCCACAATTTCTACTGGAACAAAAAAGGAATGAACATGTAAAGATTTTTAATCAATGTATCTAATTATTATAAAATTATTTCATTCCAAATTTAAAAGTATTTCCAGAAATATAAATTATTTACCTACTCAACTTGAGAGAAAGTCCAATAATTTACTTACCATGTGTGGGAATTCTTTTGGCAATGATTGAGCTCCACCCATGATAGATTGCCTTCCACCCATTCTAAACTGTTTACATTGCAAATCTTGGTAATTTTCACATGCTGTATAAAGTAAAACAATAATTAAAATTGAAACAACTAATAACTTTCTATTTTATATGCTTATGTATTATTACTGCCATACTGCCTATTTGTTCTGTTGTTGCAGTATATGTTAAAATTTGCAAAAATAAATTTATTGTGTGGTTTTAAGTGTATTTTTGAATTAAAACTATTTTATAGTTAGTTATTCCTTTGCATATGCGAAGGAATTCTATAGTTTGTTTTTAATCCTTTGAGATATCCAAAAAAAAACAAAAACAGATAGTCTACTGTCCATTATTATTGTTGGATTTGATAGTGTTGAGGAGACTGGTCAGAAAGGATGAAATTGGTGTTCTAGGTGGTCATAAGGAATAATAGAGTTGGAAGAAGGCAGGAAGAAATGTGTCCCAGGTGAAAATTTGATTTAGCATTCTTAAGACTAGTTCCATTAAGTTTTAGAAAGAATTCATGTTGGAGTCTCAAATCCCTGAATTGGACTGGTGTGTTGTGTCCTGTGGTGAGGTGAATTGGACTGGTGTGGGGGTCGGTGTTATCTGAGGTTGATTGTTAGCATGCAGAGTGGTAAGAGACCTGGTTCTATGAGTTCTCCGATCTCTGGTTGCAGGTCTTGGTCGATGGGGTCTAACAGCACAGCAGAGACCATAGTCTTAGCGGGTACTGGTGGTGTTGTTTAATGACATTTCAACACTGGACAACACCAATGTGACTATATATGCTGATGATACTATCACATCCGCAAAGCCATGGCAACTACGTATGATCTACAGTAAAAAACCAATTTCACTCAGCAGGCTTAGAACCTGGAGAGTTAAGGTGTAAACGTGTCCTAATTTTGCTTTCTAAAAGACAAACACACATGATTGCGCTTATTAAACAAAGACATACAGTAGAAGGGTCAGGTCAAATACCTCTGGGTTATCTTCAATAGGACACTGACATGGTTCCTCAAATATCCCACACTTCAAAAACAAACACTGTCACAATTATATCCATTACTCGATAAAACAAGTTCTCTTACACCACAATCCAAAATCTATACTTCAAAACATCACCTACCAGTCTAGGGAAACTACACACATATGCAGATTGCAGATATTCCAACAAGGTGACGATTAAGAAAAGTCACTAAAACACCAAGGTACACCAGAGTTAGGACCACAAAGACTTAAATGTGCTATTCAACAAACAACATATCCAATGATAAGCAGTTAATCTCTACATAGGCGCTCATGCACATCCAACATCAACACCAAGCCAGATATGAGACAAGACTTGATAAACCATTGTCCTAATCACATGACTGACCTGGATCTCCGATTTGAGCCTATAAATCTATGTACATAGTTTACTATATAACATCCCTTTAACTTTTTTGCTACTTAGCTATGTTTCAAACGAAAAAAACTCACCAAAGTGGCATGACCCAAGCTATCGCCACCAGGACACAGTTGCCTGCAGTCTAATTTTTACACACTTATTTCAGCATTGAGTACATAGCAGAAGAATGTGTAGTTTGTTGCACCCCCCCCCCATTGATTCACTCACAAGATATTTGTAAGGTAACATACCCATCCTTCAACTTGCATGCCACATCCACCAAACCTGGACTTCTGCATGATCTGTTCCAAAGTTTTACCTGACTGGATGTCACAGTTGAAAGTCCCTCTAATGAAAACAGATTTGTGAAGGCACAATCAAAACTAAAGAAGGAGATGAAGGCCAAAGACAACAAATGATTGAAGAAACTAAACAGTGGTGGGAATTGAAGATGTTTACAGGATGTCCGCTGGAAAGCATTTTTAAAGGTTATTTCTTCCACAAGGAACATAAGTAAGCTTTCTTCATAAATATTTTATAATTTATTAAGAAATTAAATCCTTGCATCCTTTTGTATATATCAAACAATTACAAACCAATTTTCTGAAATCTAATAAGTAGTGTAGAGGGAGATCTAGTGTTGTTGTGGAAAATTGTGTTTACATTCATTTGGTGTTTGAACATCTACTTTATATTCATACACACACTAACTATACAGTCATTACACTTTGAAAATTCTAACAATACCAAACCTTGACGATATTTTTATCAGTAAAGTTGATGTAAGATTCCTGTACTAAAGACATTTCACATGGTTTCTGTTCAAGAGTTAGCTATTTCAATCACTGACCTGAATATAGTTTGTGAAACTCCTAGGAAATTATATGCATTAGGCTATGAAAAAGAAGTTAAAAACATTGATAGGGTTCCTATCAGAGCATTGTAGACTCAGGTAATGCCTTAGAAGAATCAGAGAAAGGAATCATGGCACCTGCAGCTTATGCCAAAAAGAAGAGAAGACTTCACAACATTCTCAGTCGAATGTGATATAGTGATACACAAAAGGGGTAGAAGTTAGGGATGGTATCAGATTGATTTTGAGGACATACCCACCTTTGACCCCTTTCATGTTCTGCACTTCCTAAAAAGTTGAGGCTGGAGGCACATAGATAGACTAAGTACCTCAATTGATTAAAATTAAGGCGGGGCAATAGATCGTTCCAGGTCACAATGTAATTCACCCGATATTACAATAACAACATGGTCTGTGAATAGAATTAACTGAACATTTATGCAGTAGTACAGATCTGTACTGAAACTTAACCAGTCAAGACAAGAAATATAAAAGGAGACATTAGGATATTTCCATTTCCAGATCACCCAACAGCCTGATACTCTTTTCAGTGACAAAAAATAATAGGGAATATATATCAAAACCTAATCAAACTGCTGGTAAGAAGAAACCTTGAAAATCAACATAAGAAAAAGGAAACTTCAACGAATCGTGGTTAAGCCTAGATTAAAGTAGAAATCTTTTTCTCGTCAATCTTCTAAATTTTCACCTATTGAAAATCCAAAAAAAAAAAAAAAAGGTAGGGTTTTAATAATTTAACTAAAGTTTCTTACTTTCTTATAAACGAAGTCGTTACTGGATATTCAAAAACTATGAAATAAGGTTTCTTTTAGTTAAGTGCGAGTCTAATAGACAAAGTCTTTCATTAAAAAAACAACAAATGTTTTTAACCAAATCGCTTTAAACTGTTGAGTTCAATAAATGACTGAATGTGTGAACAAAAAATTACATCTATAAACCTTTCATATTGGGATGTTGTGGGAATTGAACAAGATATATAGCAATTATTAATGTTCCTGAAGTAGATATAATTAAAGTTGCTTTGAAACTAATTAAACAAGATAACAGTAATAAAGCTTATTTTTTTTTAGTAATCTTTACTACTTATAAAAAAATGGAAAATGATATTTATCAAAGATCAAGATAACTATTCTTTATAATATTATAATTGTTTGTATATATTTGTACACCATTTTAGAGGGCTTATATGTGTGTAGTCATAGTGCTCTTTGGACTTATTTCTAAACTGAAGTAAATCTAATAGTCAGAAAATTGTGTACAGTTTTTAGCTAACTCTATGAAGGTATATGAGGACAAGCTTTATTTTGTGTTGTGTCAGATATACAAAGGTTACCTTCTTCAATTTTCCCCAACTCCTTCAAAGGCTCAGATTTTGGTTGTGTTGTGTTATTTGTTTGAGGACAACATATTATTGGTTCATTACCATCAAAGTGACAAATCGGGGGCCTTTTATTTTGTTTTATTTCTTCCAGAGCTGAAGAACAGTTAGCAGGTCTTTGGCAAGTCCACACTAGTCCTTCAGTTGTATTGCATATGTCACCTGAAATAAGTACAAATTTTTATTTGTTTGGCTACTTAAAACAATATTACATATAATATTTTCATTAAAATACCTATGTGTTATATATTGTCTATGAAATTTGTCTTTTTCTCCTGCTTGCTTTTTATTCTTATAATTATCTTCCTTTACAATTATTTAACTGTTTCATTTTCTTGTTAACAGAGGAGAATTATTATTCTGATAATTTTGATCTAAGTTGATTTTTTTAACCATCAAATATCTTCCTTTATACTACGTACCTGTGACAAAGTAAACATTGTACAATTCTAATATCCGGAATTTAACGTTTTCGAAAATTAACCTCATTTGTAACTTACCCATTTTACTTTGTCACTATTTACAAAAAATCAAATATATTGTGATAAATAATTTTATAACTATCTTATAGTTTGTAAAACGAACTAAAACAGCTGGTGGAAGCGTCACACACGTGCAGTTCACTGGATCTTAGTGGGAGGCTTGATTCACCTACTGGACTCACCTTATTGCAACTCTGTTTTTAACTTGGAAGTGTTGATTTTGAATTTTATGAACAAACAAAAATTAATAAACATATCCTTAATTTTGCAACAATACTTTCAGTTTGAAAATGAAACCATAGAAACAATAATTATTAATCAATATATTTCCAAATTAAAAACCACACTTTTTTCATCTCTCGTTAAAAGTAACTTTAAAACATATTAAATCAGGCATTTAATGTGATAACAGTAACTCGTTTACTGAATACAGTATATACTGAAGAAACATGCCTTAGCCGAAAGTATTACAAACATTTAACCTAACTTTTTTTGGAACGTTGCGACATCTGGATTTGAAGCAAGGAGCTACTTTTTAAAACTAATCCAAACATAAAATGGACGACAGAAAACATTCAATGGATTGAATTTAAAATACAATCTTGAAACAGCAGAAATAATACAATAATTTAATGAAAGGAACTTTGGAAATTTAGTATTAAATTGTAAAACAGGTTTTGTACGGAACAATGAAGTATAATTGAATAAAACACATGGAAGAAACTGCTCCAGAGATTGTAGCTTGTAGCATTATAGAACTGATCTAACTTTTTGGGAGACTCGAAGTTCATCTGGATTCAAAGGAATTACCTACTTTACGTATTCAGTCTAAATTTGAAGAACAGAATTAACCATGAAGACTTTAGGCCTGATTTGAAAAATGCGAAATTCGACGTAGTGGTCGCTCGCTTGCGTGTGTGTGATTAGGGGACCACTCAAATTATTACATTAAAATTGGTTGATGAAGTTAACGGAATATAAAATAAAGTTAATAATGAAGTTATCAGAGTGATCATGATCCAATATTTGCTATTTTAATAAAACATCAAAGGTGGTTTTAAATTTAAACAAATGAAATTTTTCAAGACGAAAAAACCTTTTACGTCAATAAATTTAGAAAAAATGAACAATTATTTCTTTTATTGGACTAAAACCTTCCAAAAGTTAGACCCTACTCCACTTATAAACTGCATCTTTACTTAAATTATATGTATTTGAAATTTTAAATGACACGCATAAACTTTCTTTCCAACAAAAATTAACTTCTCTGTTGTTTTTGTTTGTTTCAGAACACACAGCGTACATCGTCATCTCAGTAGACAACGGCATCTCGACGCAGATCATCATCTCAATGGACAACGGCATCTCAACGCAGATCATCATCTCAACGGACAACGGCATTTCGACGCAGATCATCATCTCAACGGACAACGGCATCTCGACGCAGATCATCATCTCAACGGACAGCGGCATCTCAACAGACAACGGCATCTCGACGCAGATCATCATCTCAACGGACAACGGCATCTCGACGCAGATCATCATCTCAACGGACAACGGCATCTCGACGCAGATCATCATCTCAACGGACAACGGCATCTCGACGCAGATCATCATCTCAACGGACAACGGCATCTCGACGCAGATCATCATCTCAACGGACAACGGCATCTCGACGCAGATCATCATCTCAACGGACAACGGCATCTCGACGCAGATCATCATCTCAACGGACAGCGGCATCTCAACAGACAACGGCATCTCGACGCAGATCATCATCTCAACGGACAACGGCATCTCGACGCAGATCATCATCTCAACGGACAACGGCATCTCGACGCAGATCATCATCTCAACGGACAACGGCATCTCGACGCAGATCATCATCTCAACGGACAACGGCATCTCGACGCAGATCATCATCTCAACGGACAACGGCATCTCGACGCAGATCATCATCTCAACGGACAACGGCATCTCGACGCAGATCATCATCTCAACGGACAACGGCATCTCGACGCAGATCATCATCTCAACGGACAACGGCATCTCGACGCAGTTCATCATCTCAACGGACAACGGCATCTCGACGCAGATCATCATCTCAACGGACAACGGCATCTCGACGCAGATCATCATCTCAACGGACAACGGCATCTCGACGCAGATCATCATCTCAACGGACAACGGCATCTCGACGCAGATCATCTCAACGGACAACGGCATCTCGACGCAGATCATCATCTCAACGGACAACGGCATCTCGACGCAGATCATCATCTCAACGGACAACGGCATCTCGACGCAGATCATCATCTCAACGGACAAGGAACACGCCCGGGAAAAACATGAGGTAAATATGTAGTTTTAAATTAATTTAAATAATGACATAAGTAAAGATGCAGTTTCGTTCACTCTGTAACCTTTCAGTATATTAATGTATTATTTTATTCTATTACTAAACAGAATTAAAATGTGTTTTGTATTTAAATTTTGTGTGTATAATAAATGTTTTATGTTGTAATGTTGTTATTTTCATTGACTAGGAGTAAAATTATATAATTAAAATAAGTTCCAGTGATCACTAAATAGAAATGATGTATGAAGTATTAGAAATAGGTTCTTCCTATATCTAATTTCTACATCTTCGTTAGATGGTAAAAAAGCCATGGATCAATAATAAATTCAGTGGTTCAGATTATTAATATTAATTTGATTATTACTCCCTTATAGATGTTGCAATTACTTTAGATCTATAAATCTTGACATATTATATCCATATCTAACATTTAATTCTTATTTTATTAGAGAAAGTGATTTATCATTATGGAATATATTAGTAGGTAAACAGTGTACATATTACCAAATGTATCTTTCAATTAACCTCCATTTAAGATTAAATGTAAAAATAGAAATACATTTTTATCAAAGCTTTTATTATTAATAGGCCTTAAAAACTGTCATTGTATAATTACGAAACCAAAGTGAACTGAACCAGAGACATGGTTTAGCCTATAAACAAAATTTAGACAAAAATATTTATATAATCGTAATAATATATCCTATTCATAATATGCTCTAACTTTTCATTTTCGTATTTTTAAAATTAATATGGAATCATAGTTTTTGTGTACTTGGGATTTTTCACACTAGTTTGATCATTATCCTTTACTTTTACCAAAATAACAATTCAATTGGTAGAGCAAATTACGTTTTTTATAACTTCTGTCCGAATTTTTGGAATAACCTTTTTGTAATCAATCTGAAATTGAGAAATACTGACCATTTTGGGTCGTGATCAAGAGGTTACACTTGACCCAAATATGATTAACATTGTTACAACCGAATGCCAAAAAAATCATAATTTTGTGTTTTTTTTACTTTTAACTTCGCCAAATTTTGAGTTGTCGAGAAAACAAAAAAGAAAACCTCGAGATGTGACTAAAATATTTTTTAAAACTGAATTTGATCAAAATCTATTCATTTTTGTGGACTTGATAATTGTACAGACAACAAACATCATTCCAAAAACTTCTTTTTGGACTGAGGGGACCAGCAAAACAGACATACCCGCGAAAATCAAGACATCAATTTTAACTGACCCCACAACTTTCTTAACACTACGTATGTACATGAGAAAATAAAAAGTCGTGCTTAGTCTTGAAACTATTGTAGGCCTACATTAGTTTTATTTTCTTGTTACTTAAAGTTAAAAAACCTCTTGAACATCATCGCCTTTATAAATAAAGATAACAAAAGACCTCTAGCCATTGGTAGAGAAATCAAACACAAGGTCGAAATACGAGCATAGGTCGAAATTTTCACTGGTAGAGTTATGCTCCACAAGAATAGACGTAACTACTCGTTTTATAGGTTACGTTGTTGTAGCTAGATAAACTTCCTTTTTGCTACATGAGCACATAAAACTAAATGTAACCTTGTTTAATATTTTTAAAAAAGGTGAAAACAATAATAGAAAGGACGATGAACCAGTAATTTAATGTTACTCGAGGTGGGGGAGGGTCGATTCATACTCTAATGAATTATATTTTCCAAACCAATCCTGACAAATAACTAAATTTTCCACAAATTACAGTGCTAATTTTCTAACTAGAATTGAGACAAAATTCTTTAGTTCAATCTAATATAAAGGTAAATACGAGAAGCGTTAGTTTGAACATATCAATAAACATTAAATGACAACTGGAAATTTTTTAATTTTCATTATTACACTGTTAATTACGTAGCATAACAAAAATTACATGAACAAAGATTCAGTGTTTCGCCATATTTAAAAACTATTGTTAAAGGAAAATACAGGACTATTTAGATATACATGGGCGTACCCAGCGAGGGACAGGGGGCAGCTGCCCCCCCCTGGAAGCAAAAAATAAATCTTTATTATACATTTTGTTGCTGGAATTTAATACAATTCTTGAAATAACTATTTTAATAATCAATTGTATATAGAATGACCATTTCTTGCCCCCCCCCCCCTAGTTTTGATCCTGGGTACGCCCTTGTAAAGATATATCAAGCCTTGTGTGCTTTTACTAACTTTGGAACTCAAATTGGTTTAGTTGCTTCAAATATATTCTGAGGAAAACGTGAGGACTTTTTTTT
Organism: Aphrophora alni; assembly: GCA_963513935.1. Lineage (NCBI taxonomy): Eukaryota > Metazoa > Arthropoda > Insecta > Hemiptera > Aphrophoridae > Aphrophora > Aphrophora alni. Next base: position 147,520,153 of record OY740769.1, on the reverse strand, counting down.
AGGAAATATCATATAGCAGATTATTTATTATTTTAAGTAACACCTACAACCAAGAAAGTTAGTGCATAATTATTTATATAAGAAAAAATTTGATTGCACCCATAAACAAATATTAACAGCTACTAAGCTGTCTTGGACCCGAAGGTAAATAAGTTATTTTTTAGTGTTCGATGATGAACAAAATATTAAAAACTAACGACAGTGTGTAAGCTTACATAAACTGTGCAACTCGAATTTCGATTACCTTCAAAAAGTTCCTTACTGTCTTCCATTTGTATTGGTTGCTCTGAAAACACAAAAACAAAAAACACATACAATACACTGAATACAAGTTCCATTGTGATTCAACTACAACTGTTGAATGAGTGAAGATAAACTTTGACTAGCTGCATCATCGGAATTACCGCGGTACCTACGTCATTCTACAGATAAAAGATCTGGATTTATTCTTGTGTTATTTTACCAACTTATTCGTTCTATTCATTTTGCAAAACTTTACTTCCTAACCTGTCCGTCTGTGAATTTTATTTTTTGTCACTCACTATCTCAAAAACAGGTGGTCAGGTTAAATGAGATAATGAATATTTGCTGGACTAAATCACGTATGAATGAGAAAAAACGGTGAGGGTATGACGTGTTTGTGGTACATTATCTCTAAAATGGATATTACGAATGTCTACAAATTTTGCACTTTATCAGGGATTTGGTTAAAATCGTTAAAGAGCGTGAGTTAGTGAAAACAGGGGATTATGGTCCTATTTTGATGAATCTTAGGCCTATATTATGTACCCGTCATGGCGCGTTGTTTTCGAATATTAATACACTGTTTTGCACATTTTCTATCCTATAGATACGCCATAATAAACCTAACGTTTTGGACAAATTTTAAAAAACCAATGTTAATGAAATGTATGTCTGCGTTTTAAGGTGCTAAGTTCGAATTTAATTTAATTTATTTTTGTAAATAACTGATAAGTCATGAGCTCGCCATGTAAACTGATTTTTTGGGGATAACTTGAAGAGATGGGGAAGGTACTACAACCTTTCATCAAATATGAAGTCACATTTCAAGATATCTGCCAGAAAATTTATTTTTCAAGATGAAAAATATGTACAGAATCTGGGTGTGTCGCTTAAATTTTCAGTTTTGGGACAGTGATTTTATTGGCTCGTATAAAACATTTTTATGTGCGTCATTCTCTAACGTTACAACGATTGATTTTCTCAAAACTATTGAACTGATGTTAATATAATTTGCGATTTTTTTTTTGCCAAGGACAGTAATTTAAGGGTCATTCATAAAAAAATTAAAAAACAATATATAACCTAGTTTTTAAGATATTTGATAATGATAATCCTTAGTTAATAACAAGGTCGGTTGTGGGACATAAACTACTAAGTGGTTCAAGGTCGGTCCAATAAAGTTTTAGTGTAGTTTTGTATATTTCTGATTTAATTTATATACCCAGATGCATACGACAGGCTACTACAGTTACACAACCAAGAAGATATCACTATATTCTATGTGGTAGCCTTGTTGATATGAATGTTGTATACTTTACCAAGATTTATATTCTATATATTATATAAAATAAATTAGTATGCCGTGGTGTTATGCTCTGAAGAAAAATAAAGATTTCATCAAGCATGTGATATTCCGATATTTTGAAGGGGCTCTTTCAGTCAGTAAAAAATCATCTTAAAAGCGTTATTTAAAAACAATGTGGTCAATGGCACAAATGAATTCAACGATTTAAAGTTTTTTCAAAAAAAGATCAAAAAATGTTTAAACCAACGATATGGATATCAAAAGATGCAGAATTGAAAGGAGAATAAACCCTAAAAAAATCACTTTGACATCTCAAATGGTTTAAGAGTTATTGCAATTTATATGTCAATAAAAATACCAGATTTTAACATTTCCCGTTTCGCCACTTGCAATACTTTTTTAAACGCCTGTAGCTCCCTAACTATACATCGTAATGATATGAAATTTTACATGAGGAAAGAAGAAAGTTCAAATTTTACTGAGGTGTTTTCAATTCGAAAATATCTCTTATAGTTTCTGAGCAATTAATTCGAAAAAAACCGCCAATTTTCAAACTTTGCAAAATGGTAAGGTTTTTTTAGGCGAAAAATTGAGTTTTTGATTTTTTTATTATTTTTATAGCTTAGTAGAAGCAGAATTAAATTTGGAGTCGAGTGGTGTTATTGAAATTTCTAAATTTTTTATATTTTTTTCATTTTTATCTAATTTTTGTAAAAATTTCAACATTTAACAATACCAATTATATGCACATTAAAAGATATATGTAAATCAATTATTGATTAGGATATCATATTAATAAAGTTTTAGCTGCCGAGGATTAATCAGCTATATATGTAGGTATCCTGCTTATTAATGTAGAGTAAAATTCCTAGAATACTGTATTGCAGAGATTTACGATAGGACTGAATATCTCTTACACATCAAACGCATTTTGATGAAACAAGGCCCAATGAAATGTATTAGTGAGATAACTCTCCCCATAATATTAATATAAGAAAAAACCGAAGAAAATAAACATTGAAAATAGCTGATCTAGACAATTAAATTGGTCCATTTATAATAAGAATCTGTGAATTTTGTGTATAAACAATTGAGGAAGACAATTTTGTTATTGAATCAAATTTTATGAATTATAACCAATTTTTAATTTTCTATATGATTTTACGCTATTACCGATTTTATAAACTAAGTCATTTTCAATTTTGTTCTCTAATAGATATTAAATGTTAAGCTTGACTTATGAGAAAAACTATAGAGTATAATAAACACACAGAACACAATTCTCATAAAAAAATACGCCTAAGTATCAGACGCGTTTCAACGACAAGGTCGTCCTCTTCAGTGATACACCAGCTACACCAACCAAACCACAACTGAAACCAAAGTTGTGGTTTGGTTGGTGTAGCTGGTGTATCACTGAAGAGGACGACCTTGTCGTTGAAACGCGTCTGATACGAGAATTGTGTTCTGTGTGTTTATTATACTGTATTCTCTAATAGAATTTTATGTTAATTATGACATTTTGTAAAGTAAATAAGTCTCAATTTCTTTCTTTCGAGACTGTTAAAAAATGTGTGATAATAAATTCTCCTCTTCCAAAGAATGCTGTTCAATATGCAGAGACAATTTTTATATTGAAATTGTAGGATAAATTGAGCTATTGATAAATGTTCGTAAATAGAGTTTCTAATTGTCAATATTAAGTAATGAAAATTAGTAACATTACCCGAAGAGTCAATTAGTTTTCTTTTTAAAAGCAATAATACAAATATTATACCTATTATTATTAAGTGATTTATGTTAATAATGTTGCCACAATACCTTTGAACGTGCGATCAAGATGACGTCCTTTTGTGAAGTCCAAAAGATGCTGAGTTCACAGGGAAACGTTGCCGGAGTTGATACACATTCGACGAGCTAGGTAGCTCTTGATTGAATTTCATTCGTATATCACAATTCATTGGTTTATATGTACAGAATTAAAGAAAACGTTGCACATTGAAATTAAAAATAATGAGTTAACACAATATAAATAATTAACGAAAACAAAAGAATTGTTTTGATGCACAAAACGCGCACACTACATGAAACACTGTATTTTATGGATTTTTAAATAATTCGTTTTAGCGTTGATTCATTCGAAACCGATTTAAAGTTAAGCCGCGGCGTCACTACATACTGATTCTTGATTAGAAATCATGGAACTTTGGACCTGAGTGGTTCGAGTTGAAAGTTGCACAATTAACTTATATTAGTTGTACCATTCGCAGGGGAAAATTTTAGTCAAGAAACGAAGGACCGCTTTGGAACCAAAGGAATGGTCATGTCAATTGGAGAAATTTAGTTATTTAGTTCGGTCGGTGACTTTGGCCTCTTTTAAATCTAGCAGTATCTGAGTTAACCATTTACAGAAAAAAAAATTAACACATAACATTAGTTTCCTCTTTTAAAATAAAAAGAACAATTTGTAATGAAACAATTGATTATTTATGCATACTTATATATATACATATATAGGCTATCCATTCATCTGTAAAGTTGATACGCCCTTAAAACAAAATAATTACATAACGTTCAACAAATCCCCCCCCCCATATGTTTTAAATTACAAAATATTTTGATGAACAAAGATAATGGTAACAAGTTGTTAATATTACTTAAGTTACAAAAACGATTCTAAGATTAAATTATTAGAAATTTTTAAAAAAATTTAATTAATTACATATATATTATCTGAGTTGGCCAACTATAAAAAAAGGTTTATTATATAAAAATTATGTTAGAAAATTTACTAGTGATTGACGTCAATACTTTATAAATTTAGAAAATCAACCCCTTTGGGGTCGTGAGGTCCGAAATTGCTAGCTTGTCCCTTCCAATAAAAATTTATTTTAGTTTTGCATTTTAAGAGAAAAATATTGTTATTATTGTTTTAAAAAAGAAAAAAAAACTTAAAGCATCATTTAAACAAATTTCACAAGTCCTCAATTAATGAAATACATAAGTTCAAGTTCGTTGCTTATTTTTTAGTTTTCACTTTTGCATTTTACAAAGCTGAAATGTCCTTCGGATGAAATGTCTGGACTTGAATTTGAACTTGAAGTTATAGGTTGTAATTCCAGCTTGAACCAGCGTAAGCTGAGAAATATACTTTTTGAAATTAGTAAATGAACAAGAGACCTTTTACAAGTTTAAACACTTCTGTTCTAGATTTATAAGTAATATATTTCTCTGTAACTAAGCTCTGAAACTGCAATTTCTTTGAAAATAAAATGTTATATATATGTTAAATAAGTCAATTGATGATTTCACTCCATAATAATTAGAAATAAAAATGAATTGCTATTCGTTTTAAAAAGACTGTTTGAATTTATACTCTTATAATTTACTGACAAAATAAAATTTAGTTATAATTAAATTCAATGATTTTCAATTGATGATTTCACTTTATAATAACTAGAAATAAAAGGAATTGCTATTCGTTTTAAAAAGGCTGTTTGAATTTATACTCTTATAATTTACTGTCAAGCTAAAGTTTAGTCATAATTGAAAACAGATTTTAAACTTTTACATTTATAAAGACAGTACATATTTTAACATAGTTAACTCAGTAAAATAAAACAGTAACTTTCTTTTACCTGGTTCAAGAGTTGTCAAAAAAGACGAGGCATGAAGAATGAAGATAATGTTTTTTTTAATTTAGAAAGAAAGAGAAACTGCCCACATTTTAGTGAAGCTCCTATATTGACTATTCTTACTTTTATAAGGAAGATAGATCAACATGATGACTGTTAAAGCAAAAGATAAATTTTAGAAAACTTTTCGAACGAATGTCATCAATGCAAAACTCAGATCCGAACTAATCTCTTATCGCCTGTGGGTCCCGTTAGTTAGCCTACGGCAAAAAATCACCTGACGCTGTTTTCGGACTTGAACACTAGGGTGCAGCACCTCCCGGCAGTGAGTTTTATAGACTTCAAAAAAAATTTACGTATGTCGGTACAGTTCTCCCCCTACAAAAGACGGAGTCCCCAGGTGAGAGCGCAAGTAACAAGGCTTCATGCAAGGGATGACTCTTAAAACTAAACCTAAACACGTACTCAATTTATCACTAAAATAAACCCAACGATGACCGTAATCTGGTCAATACACCTTCCCCACGAATATTATGGATAACGCACCAACATACAAGAGAATATAAGATAAGATACAAAACGATAAACAACTTTAAAAACAATATAATTACACACACAAATGTTTTTCATGCAAGTTGGACTCGCTATGTCCAAGGGTTTTGAGGATATTGAATCCTCTTAAGTAAATTCTCCAAGTAAGAAGTGATCAGTCTCTCACTAAAGAATAAGAAATGATTGCTCACGAGATGGCCAGTCTCGGGCTAAAGACAAGTCCGGTTAGTTTGCTTGCAAGCAGATGTCCGTAAGACACCAAATATATCCACACAAGTGGTGAAAGTTTTCAGCAGGGGTACCTTAGGTCATTGCGACCCAGTGGTTGATTGGAGTATATAACTGATGATATGTTTTCCTCAGGAGGAGTGTAATGTGGTTTGAGCTGCTCCACGTGAGCCTTTTTAATGAAACGGTTTGAGTTTTTGAAAGAGAGGGCAACTGTAACTGGAGTGAGAAAGTCGAGAATGCGGAAAGGACCTGACCACCGAGGCATCAGTTTGGCTGTCTTCTTTGCAGCCGCAGAACTCAGATTGTGAGTTTTACAACAGACCATTTCACCTATCCTGAAGGTGTGGTGTTCCCTACTTTTATTATAGGTTTTTATGGACTTCTTATTGGCTCGAAGTAGATGGTGCTTTGCTTGACACCAAATTTCTCTGGAGTCAACACTTTCCCGAGGTAGAAGATCATTGATGTTCCAGGATAAGCTTAGCGGTGTACTGGGCAGAAAATTGAACATAATTTTGAAAGGGTAGGTTTTTATTGATTCATTTTGAGCAAAATTGATAGCAAACTGCAGCCATGAAAGTGAGGTGTCCCATTAGGTTTGGTCTTTGGAGTGATACGCTATTAGTGCTGCCTTTAAATTTCGGTTGAGTCGTTCTGCATTGGATAGTTGAGGATGATAAGGTGAAAGGGTGGCAGACTTGATTCCTTGTGCAAAACAGAAATTACGGAAAACGTGGGATGTGAAAAATGTGGCATTGTCTGAAATGATAATTTTTGGAAAGCCAAAATGCTGAAAAATGTTTTGCTCGAGAGCTTTAATGGTGCTAGAAGTAGTAACCTCTCGGATGGGGCACAACCATGTGAACTTGGAAAATTGGTCTACCGCCACCAAGATCATGGTGTTTCATTTTTCTGTTCGTGGTAACTTTCTCACGTAATCGGTATGTATCTTCTCCATGGGACGCGTTGGAACGGTAGAAGATAGGTAACCTAATTTACTGGTTCTGGCCGGTTTGCTAATGGCACACGTAGAACAACTCTTAACCTTGTTATACACGTCTTTGTTCAAGGTAGGCCAAAAAAAGGATTCGCGTATCTTAAACTTGGTTTGAGAAATTCCCAAATGTCCCCCGACAGGAAAATCAGGAGTGACCTGGAGGATGGTTTTTTTAAATATTTCCGACAAGAAATAAGTAGAGTTTTGACCGATGGTATTGTAGAATCGTATATCAGGTGGGCGACAGAAATGGACACAGGTACTGAAGACAGATCATATTCCGTTTTTACAGCAGGAACGAAAATTCATTTTGAACATTTATCTATGGCTGAAAATAAAACTTAAATTTTATTGTTACAAAAATTTTCTATAGATATCCATCATTTCCTGAATTTGTTAGGGTAAAATTGTTATCTTTCTATTTACTATTTATTTATAAAGTTTAAGAGCTTTTTTTCTTATAGAAAGGTAATATTATTGAGAGGGGGAGGGGTTGATATAAAATGTATATGGATGATGACTGAGGATGGTCGATGAACACTAAATTCCTATATCTTCTTCGGAACCATTAAGCAAATAGTAATGCTATTTATACCTAGCCCTTATATTATGCAAAGGCTTTCGAGACACAACGGTTTTATTTCTTAGAATTGATATTTAGTAGGGTGGTTGACTAGAATGAAGTCAACATTAAATGGTTGACTAATATGAAGCCAAGCATATTAAAATTGCCTTTTTCGGGCAAAAAAAAAAATATTCAAATTGGATGGAACTAGAGTAAGACTTACAGTATCTAGAAATTGAAATTTTGCACAGTGGTGGGCTATCGTGAAATTAGCCCACTATTTTAAAATTGTGTTTTTTTGGTAGAAGGGAGAAGTAAGAAAAACTTTTAAATGGAGAAGGAAAATTTCGGTCTTTGTCCCTCATGATTGGACTATTGCAGGGCGAACTTCATGGACACTGAGTTTAAACCGTTGTAGTTTGCTGGATTTAGGTACAAAATGAGCCAGTGTTGGAGGAGTCTCATTATGAAATACATCATACGTCTTTAATGTTACCAAAAGTGTGCTATTTGATAGCATCACTAGAGACTCTAATTTTGTAGCTTCATTGCATTCCATGGAAATGGGCGAAATTCAATGAAATTACATTAAATAATATGTAAAGAAAAGGTAAAATATGAGTAGAAACAAAATTTTACAAGATTTACAAACCTCTGTACGCAACCACTAACCCTTAAGTACTATGCATGGGTCTCTCAGACACAGAGGGAAATTATTGTTTTCATAATTCCCTCACTTAACAACCTGAGCTCTCCCCATTCCAGGTACCTTCACAAAATAGTGTTGACCTTCAGTAGTAAGAGTAACATCGCCACAGTCTAACCGGTTTCGCTGTTGTTTACGGAAACGTGTCTCTTAGACCCGGCATAGTGTTTGTGAAACTTTTTACTGTGTATGTGAGACCCTGGCATAGTAGTTGTGCGACAAACTGTTGAAAGTCGTGTATAACTATATTATTCTTTTTTTATTGTATACTTTTATTTTAATTTTATATTTTAATAGAACCTTTTTTGTATTTGTAAAATGGACGATCTACCATCATGTATGACCAAAAGAAGTAGTGTTCGTGGCTCTAAAGTCAAAGAAAATTTATGTGAGTTTGTTCATGACGTTTTATTTGAAAGTGATGACAATGACAACAGTGATATTGATCCAGATTTTGTGATAGAGACTGACGATGACTCTGATATGGAAGAAGAAGTGGAAGTAGATAATCCCGAAACAACGAGTGCAAAAGTCAACCAGGAACTAGAAGACGGAAGTGAAAATGAGTGGTTGAAATGGAAACCGACCAAATACCCCCAACAACGAGTAAGCAGAGATTCACAATACTATTACGTCAAGCAAACTATAATTATGAAGAAGAAAAACATTCCTCCATTTAAATGGCAAAAAAAATTCCAGCCCAAAATGTGTGTACGAGGCAACATAGTATTGTTACCAATTTGCCAGGTTTACGTCCCAAGGCCAAGTCTCTTGTCGATAACCCAAGAATTGAAGCAGTTTGGAACCTGCTGTTTTCTGAGGATATCCTAGAGGAGATTTTGAAGTGGACCAACTACAAAATCATACATCTTAGAGTACGCTATAAAAAACATAATTTGTCATACGTGCATGACTGTGACATGGTAGAGTTGAGAGGTTTCATAGGACTTTTAGTTTACTCAGCAGTTTTCAAGTCCGGTAGAGAGTCCGTGCACAGTCTATTTGCAACAGATGGTACAGGTCGTGAAATTTTTCGATGCATTATGACAAAAGAAAGGTTTCTTTTCCTGTTGCAAGCTCTTCGATTTGACGACCCTAGTGATAGGGAAGAGAGAGAAAAAGAAGATAGGGCGGCAGCTATTTCAAATATTTTTCAAAAGTTCATCAACAACTGTCAAAAACTCTACACACCTGGAACTTTACTTTGTGTAGATGAAATGCAGGTTCCTTTTCGATGGTGTTGCGGTTTTAAAATGTATATGCCCAAAAAACCAAACAAATACGGCATTAAGGTTCAATGTCTAACAGATGCTAGGACCCATTATTTGGTAAATGGATATATATATATACTGGTAAAGGAAGTGATGGTAAATGCCTTACTGAGGAAGAAAAAAACATCTCTTGATACCTACACAAGCTGTGCTAACACTTGTAAAACCACAGCTTCATACAAACCGAAACATTACCACTGACAATTGGTATTCATCTATAGAGCTCTCCAAAGAGCTATTGAAAAGAGGATTGACAACAGTTGGTACGCTAAAAAAGAACAAAAGTGAAGTACCAGCTCGGTTTTTACCAAGCAGAAGTAGGGAGGAAAAGAGTTCTCCTTATGGATTTACAGAACAGTTGACTTTATTGTCATATGTTCCTAAGTAAAACAAAACTGTTCTCATGATTTCATCAATGCACCACGGCAGAGAAGACGACCTTGAATCTGACAAACCAGAAATGGTTGCATTTTATAATACAACAAAAGGGGGAGTCGACACTGTTGATCAGCAATGTGCAAACTACTCATCCAGCAGAAGGTCAAGAAGATGGCCTATGACAATTTTTTTCACCATTGTGAACGTGTCAGCTGGCGTCAACGGATATATTATTCACCAGGCCTACAGCAGAACCTCACGTCTATCAAGAATGGACTTTATGAAGGAATTGGCAAAGTCATTGGTTTCTCCTCTCATGCAACGAAGACTTCAGGCAGGCTTCATTGGACAGGAGTTGAAACTCAGCATCAGGAGAATCCTGGAGATTGAAGAGGAGGTGACACCTCATTCTGAAGATTTCTTCGAAAATAGAAGGAAATGCGGCTTTTGTCCACCTAGACTAGGAAGAAAAACTAAATATCCTTGTAAAAAGTGTAGCATACCGATTTGTTTGGAGTGTACAAAAAAGTTATGTGCAGTATGCTTTGAAAAAAACAATGACTAGGTTTATATGAGAAACAAACTGTGCAGAATCAGTTGTAATTTCCGTTCTCTTAGCTTATTTGTATAAATTTTCTTTTTAAATTTAGAATTTAATTTTCAAAAAAATATTGTGTTCTCAAATATTATTTACTTACAATTATTTTATTGTAATCAATAAATTAGTTTATCATTCTTTGAAAGTCATTCATTTTTCATTGTTTAGCTGCTAGTACAAACGTACGCGATTTTTTCAAGAATTGAAAAGTTCAGATTTTAACATTAAAATATAGCTTAAGTTTTTTATTTTTTTCAAACAATTAATGAATATCTTTATTCTTCTTATAGTGAATAACAAATTTAAAAATATTTCTTTTCCAAATTCTAATTTTTAATATTTTTTTTTTTTAATTGTAAAATGAACATTGCAAAAACTTTTAAAAATACAACAAATTAAATACATTATAATTATATATATATATATATATATATAATAATATATATATATATATATATATATATATGTGTGTGTGTGTGTGTGTGTGTGTGTGTGTGTGTAGGTTTTAAAAGTAATAGTTATAAGTAAAGAACTTATTGAAACAAAAACAATAACAAAATTTACACAAAAAATTAAAAATCAGGGTATGACAGACCCATGCATAGTATGCATGGTATGGGTTGTGAAACTTTGTAGATGCATAGTACTTAAGGGCTAAAAATATGTACCCCACTAATAATGTAGTAATTCGTAATTAACAGTATAATAATTATTATCTTTTTACAGTATTGTTCATTTTCATCAATAAATAAAAATATATCAATGATATTGGCAAAGCTGTTGAGCGCTGTTTATCAGTGTCAACAATATGTATTGTAAAGTTGTACTTCTTAATTTGAAATTTGTTCTGTCCTCAGTGTTCTCCCTGTTCTACTTGTTTTGGTAATGGAGGTTTCTATGGTATATTTTTAGGTTATGTATGTTCAGAAAACAAAAGTATTTATTACAGGAACTGACGTATTTTTTTCATTCAATTCAGAATTTAGTTATATTTTTATATAGTTGTGTAACACAGCTATGTATGTTTTTCGTATTTATGGTAACAACTAAGTAATACCAAAAAAACTCATGGCGGTCGTATCTTTTGCATCAAGAAGTAAGTATTGTATATCAATTTTTTTTTTAAGTTTAAGTTGGCATATTTCACTGAAACACGTTGCATAAATTATTAAAACCTCAGTTTAACAAAATTATAGTCGAGGTTGGACGTTTAGTAAAGTTACGGACGTGGGAGCTATATACTAGCCAAACGAGAAAGATAAAATTTACACCTATCCCTTGACAAGTTGTTCTGCATTAAATTCATGATTTTATTAATTAGGCCTAGGCTTAACACAAAATCATGTTGTTCGTTTTGTTTCACTTCGTAAGTGAAGTTTCAACAAATGAACTTTCACATTTTGTTATTGATTATTACTAAAGGCCTAACTTTTCTGAAATTATCCAAAATGTTAATCCCATGCATGTAATACAGGTAATTGTTTACTTAAAGGTGGCTCCTAATTTTCGGGATTTTTTTTTTTTTATCAACTACTACATACCTTACTTCTTATGAATAAATTATGTTTTCCTTGCGGAAGTCATATTTTTCACTGAAAAATCACAATCTAATAACATCCAAATCGGACCTGGCCAAACCTTTCGTAGTTTAATAATTTGAAATTAGATTATTAATATGGAGGATTGATAGCATATCACATGTTCTGTGACAGGGATATAAAGATTGAAACATCTTTAGTAACATTAGAGACATAAATGTTAACATTTGCCATTATGTCTTACCTATAAATATATTGATAGTTTTTAGATTGTAATTTTCAGTGAAAAGAAGAGACCTCTGCAATGAAAACATTATTTATTCTTAAGAAGTAAGGTATATAGTAGACAGGTAATTGTTTACAAAGAAAGTTACTTCTTTTTTGCGATTTTCTTTAACATGTTGTACATACCTTATTTCTTAATAATAAAATAAGTTTTCAACCTCGGAGCTTATTATTAATAAGTTTCATGAACAAAAAAACAATTTCAACTTTTCTAGGTCATTGTGAATTATGTCTTAAAAAAGTTACCTACGCGTAAATTTGTAAAAAAAAAAAAAAATGTGTGCGTTATTTCCCAAGCGGTCACCCATCTAAGTACTAACCACGCTCGATGTTGCTTGATTTCGATGACGTACAAATGCATTAAATTCTGTAGTTTAGAAATTGCGATTTTTCGCTGAAAAATTTAGTTCCACATTAAAACTTATTTTTATTATTAAAAAATATGGTATGTAGATTAATGTAAATGCCTAACTGTAAATAATGAATTAGGGCCTATACAAAGTTCTATATTAATGTAAAATATAAATTGTATTGTTAGATATAAGATAGACTAAAACGCGAACACAAGATCTCACAGAAATTATGTTTACTTAATCAAACGTGTTTCAACAACAAAGTCGCCATCCTCAGTGATACATGAGCTACAATAACTAAACTATAACTAACCTAGCACTGCACCAACCCCGCACTGCGCCAACCACCGTATTTGACAATGTGAGTCAAGTTTGTGCCTGGATTATGAGTCTATGTTTATGTTTACGTTACATTAGTATCAATCATGGCATGTAAATTAAAGGAGAAAGATCGGGGAAGGTAACTCTATAGTTCCCTAACCAACCTATTTATGTGGATGAATATAAACATCGAATGATGAGACATACAATAGATTCATGATCATTGCCATACGTATTAACGTAGAGACGTCCTAACCTCACACGCTCAGGATTTCGTACTTTTAAACGGTTTATTTTAGACAGAAATAATGGATTTTGATACTTCAAAGGTGTCTACAGATTAAAAGGATGATCTGTTTCAAAATGAGGTATATATAAAAAAACGATTTGCCAAAATTTCAGTACTACATCGCAACGACAGGTACACATACTTACCTTAAAAAATATTACAATTGAGCTAGTATTATTAATCAAGTATATTTTAGAAATATCTTGGCTGCCGATGTTCCATCTTACGTATCAAATTTTTACTCTGAATGAGAAGGATATTAATGACTCTTCATACGGTATGTATGTAAACACAACTATAATCATTAGGATGAAGTAATTATTAATGTATATTTGTGATGTAAATTTGTATGACTATTAATTTTAGATGCAATTAATGAAGTTAATATTAATTCAGGTGGGTTTTGCCAGCTGCCGTCTTTATGATGGCGATCACGATTTTCATTTAATCCTCCACAGTCGTGAAATGATTACAGTATGACTTCATCTTTTTCATTATTAACTATTCATGGTTTTCTTAGTTATATCGTATAAAATCTTTTCCAACTTACCCTAGATTTAAATAATTATTCGTTGTACAATTAATTGCTATAATTATTTTGTATGAAAAATAATTTTCACACCTACCTTTTTTTATTGACCCTACCCTAGGTCCTTAGACTAACCTTCTGTCACCTATCTGCTCCTTACCCGAAAAACCCACTATTGCTTACGTGCCAAGTGTTTCTTGTATTTTAACTTAGTATTCACTCATCAATGACCTGTAAAGGTAAAATAGTAGTGAACCATTGTGGATTATAACAGTGTTTTTCTTTCTTTTTTTCTTCTCATAACTCATGTGCATTGTTATTTGTTTATTTTTTAGTTTTGACGATATATCTTATAATTGTCAAATCATTCCAGTTTTCACCTTAATAATGCATATTTTCTATTTATGACAGGTTAAACTAGGTTACTTTGGTTAATATAGAGTGTAACAGACGTGCAGCATGTATCATAGCTAAACCATTCGAGAAAGGTTAGGTTAGGTTAGGTTAAACTAGGTTACTTTGGTTAATATAGAGTGTAACAGACGTGTAGCATGTATCATAGCTAAACCATTCGAGAAAGAACTTTTGTTTAGCCTAAATATTTTCTAAACTAACTCATGTATGAAGAATCTTTTAAAAATAATTTTAAGAATTTTTATTTACAGGGTGTTTTTGAACTAACATTGCTATTATCAGATCTTTAAAATTGTATATCCAAACATGTTTCAAGTAAATAATCATTTTAAAGAGAAACATTTTAATTAATGAGAGAAACATTTTACTATGAAGATCTTTCCCCGCTTCAAAATGGTGGCCTTAAGCATTTAAAAAGTAGTGTTTTACATATTTTTATGAACTGAGCCAATGAATTTTCTAAAGTAAAAGCGGATCATGATTAAGCATAAAAATACTTTCAAAATAACATATCATATGATGTGGTTTCCAGTATTACATAAAATACCACACAGCTTCAAAAATGTTCAAATTTCAAAATCTTTAATTAGCAACCCTAGTCATGTTGCACATCATCTTAAAGTGTACAAAAAGCTATATTATTTTGTATTTATATTTAAGGTTTTGTGATTGATATCTTTAAAAGGTTTATGATATCCAATAGTTCTAATGCTAATTATGTATGTCATTCTAAGACTGCTGTTATGAGGCGGGTAAAAATTCTTATTTTGTAACTGACCAAGAGAGCAAATAGTAGTTAAATCGACAAGTTGCAAAATCGATACTTCATAACGCCATATTGGCCGTTCAGACTAAGATGGTTCTCTGATTAACAGGATTTCACTGTATTTAAAATTTCATAAAGTAGGCGGTTTTTAGTACCTTTTCGATTTCCTGTTATGTGATATAGTTTCACACATCTCTTTAAGTATCAAAAACACCTTTTGTTTGTTTCATTGTATTATATAATAATCAGGGGTTTTATAATATATATTTTTGTGAGTTAATAACAACAGAAATACTTTATTTTCCCCTTATTGTAGTTTTTTCATGATTGAAGCCAACAATAGTTGTATTCACAAGTCTAGTTTTAGGATTAAGCATCTCAGGATTATTTAGCTTATTCATAAGAATTAATTAATTGTTTCCATTAGAGTTGAGTTAGGTTAAACTGAGAATGTAATATTTCTTCTTCTAAATCTACATTTGTAATCCATGGTAGGCTAAAATTTCTGTTTGTACATGTTAGACAAACATTCTGTAACAATGTATAGAACCTAATCAGTTCCGCGACAAAATATCCAAACCATGGAAATCCAGCTGTGTTCGTGGTTTTTTCTATATGTCATTTAGTTGAAAATATATCTTGTACCAAAGGAAAGAACATATCATTTTCTACAATAAATACTTTATTTGTAACAAGAGAATGTTTCAATGACTAAATGATCATTTCAGTTGTTACGTGTTACTTACAAATTAATTGTTTATTGTGGAAAAATATGTTTTTCTTCAGCAATAGTAATTGCATGACAGAAGTTTCCACTTAATTGATGGTGTTGCTTATTTCAAGGTGACTATATTTTGTGCTTACATCACAAACCATACCAGTTTCGGGTCATTTGTACATTTTGATGAATCATTTTTTGCAGTAAAAAGGTTTCTTTATAATTTTTTATAACATGTTTTATTTTCATAATTTGGCTACAAATTATTTGGTGATACAGAATGTAATGGTATCTAAAAAAGAACAGAAAAGTTTCACCATCATTATCGACAATTTAACGAGTCTGAAATATTTGACTTTTTAGAATATATAATTTGGGGATTTAAATGAAGATCATTTTCATAATCAATCTGGTCTATCATGGTCAACGGGTTGAGCTCTCCTGGTCATTTACAACTTAAATGTTTTTTTTTATTCTTTCTTCACTTATGTCATATAATACAAATTCTATTTTAAAATTTTGACTTTGTTGGTTTTAAAAATTTAATATAATTGATCCATTGTGAGAACTTGGATCAAAATTCAACATTTAAATACTTTGTTTGGTACATTTTAAATTGTTATAGTTTATTTATTACTTGGTGTATAGGTTAATGTATAATTTATTGATAATTTAACAATTTAAGTTTATATTACTCTTTAAATTTCAGTTTCTGCACCTATCAAGAACCTCAGAGGGCATGGAATCGGTTCAAGACTATGTTCAACTAAAGCTTTACAATTTTCAACCCAGGTTCAACCTGAAGTTCAATTTGAAACCCAAACAGAAGCAACTGGTAAGATAAATAGGGGTACTTACGTATTAACGCCACCGCAGCAGAAGTTGCGCTAATGCGCATGCGCCAATAAAGAGCAAACTGGTTTAAGGGAAGCAGAATTCCATTTTTTTCAGCTTTGAGTTGAGATTCATATACTTTCATTTTATGATTTGTCGCAAAAATTTTAGGCGTAGATTGGTGGCACCACTTTTAAAGCTCATGTTTATCCATGATCTAATTTCAAATTATTAACTTCAATAAACTTACGAAAGGTTTGGCCAGGTGATTATATATATATATATAGCTACCTGGCCAAACCTGTCGTGATATATAATTATATCGCAATAGTAAGCAAATATTGGCGCATGCGCATTAGCAACTTCTGCTGCGGTGGCGTTAATACGTAAGTACCTAAATAGGTTATAGTAAGAAATGGAAGATAAATATGTAAATAGGATTTTAGATATAAAATTACATTTTCAAAATTTAAATTAATTTTCTTTCCAAATTAAAATGTTGATTAATCTTTATCAAGCTTTACTTGTGGATAAACTAGTATCACTAATGAAAATAAATCATGTCACTACCAAGTCTAAGAAAGTTTTGGTGTTCATTAAAAATTCAATACAATCTCATATTGCATATGTAGCCTGGATAATGCACCACTACATACTATTAAGAAAGCTAAGAGCTCCGTTGTCTGAAGATCCTTATATGGTTCTTTGGTATATGAAGTTTGTTTAGAGTATTCTGAACCCATACAACCACTATTTCAACTTCATCCCTATTTATCACATCAAAGCTCATTATAACTCTATCTGCTTCAATTGACAATATTCAAATAACGGATGTCTCGGACTTGTGAAATTTATTTCAATCTTAGTCTATTTCAAGCTTTTAAAGTTTGTCATACCCATACAGTTACTATTTACCAGTGAGTAGTGTATTTACCGGTGAGTAGTGTATTTTTACCAGTGAGTAGTGTATTTACCAGTGAGTAGTGTATTTACCGACATCCAAAAACAAAATGAAAACTGAAATGACAAGGGCTTTTTATCTTTTAAAAATTATTTGTAACCTTAAAGTTAAACAGCGCTAACTTTACATTTTATGCTACAGAATTACAACTGTTTAATAAGTCTAGTTTACTAATTATATCGTTTGCTGTTGGTAGAGCATTGGCGCGTAAAGCCAAAAGTCCTGGGATCGATTCCCAGTCTAGGTCGAATATGTTTCACTTGAAATATTATTGTATTTTCAATACTTGCTGGTATAAAACGTATTAGCGTTAAAATCAATGAATTAAAAATTAATAAATACATACGTAAGGGCTGCAAAATGAGTAAAAATTAATGTCAATGTCGCATATGCGAGGTAATTATTTTAGTAACTAAAAAATTGCAGCAATAAAGTAAAGTCAAATGAGAAGTCTACGCCCTGTGCTGGGAAGTGACTAGGATAGCTTTGTTGGTAGAGTTTTGGCGTGTAAAGCCAAAGGTACTGGGCTCGATTCCCAGTCTAGGTCGTATATTTTACACTTGAAATATTATTATATTTTCAATACTTGCTGGTATAAAACGTATTAGCGTTAAAATGAATGAATTATAAATTAATAAATACATACGTAAGGGTTGAAAAATGAGTAAAAATTAATTTCAATATCGCATATCCGAGGTAATTAATATAGTAACTCCAAAATTGCAGCAATAAAGTAAAGTCAAGTGAGAAGTCTACGACCTGTGCTGGGAAGTGACTAGGATAGCTTTGTTGGTAGAGCATTGGTGCGTAAAGCCAAAGGTCATGGGTTCGATTCCCAGTCTAGGTCGCGTATATTTTTCACTTGAAATATTATTGTATTTTCAATACTTGCTGGTATAAAAAGTATTAATTATATGATATTCTAGAGTAACCGGATATGCTTGAATAACTGTAGTTATTTTTGACTTACCGCCAGCAATCCTTGGATAATTCTATTTTAGTTTATATTGTCATATATTTATTCACTACACGTGTTTCGGACATTATCGTCTATCGTCGGGTGATAACACTTAGTTAAAATATTCAACACAAAAATACAAGTAACACATAACATTCACGCACGAGAAACACAATATTTTAATGTCACCGTGCCGGCACTACATAATATACACAAATAAATATATAAATCAAGGAATTAAAAATTAATGTTTTTTTTATTTTTTTTTAACTGTAGCCTAATTGATTGTGGTTACCTTTATAAAAACTATTAGCGTCAATAAAGAGTTATGGAAGGAAGGAGCTGATAATATTCTTTGGAATTCTATATAGGTACTGGAGAGAGGTAAGTATATCTATCACCTAAAGCCACATATCGAAACACCACTTGCAATTTCAATTTTGCTACTAAAACACATTATTGTATTTGGGGTCCATTCTGGAAAAAAAATTATTAAAATTTAGAAATATGAATCTAACTTCTAAATTTTATTTCAAAAAATTATCTTATTTGAGTATATATTGAAATTCCTCACATATTTCACAATATCACATATTGTTCACAAATTTCCAAATACCCAATGTATTTGGATATCAGGTTGTGGGATATCAGCGAATCTTTAATAATAGTTCGGAGGATTGTGAACCCACTCAGATGATGACCGCTAGTGTGTGATAAAGAGAAAGACCTGTTTACAGTTTCTACCTTTGTATTTAAAAAGGCCACTACTGTAAGTTAGGGAACTACTGAATGGAACTATTTTAGCAAAGTTTGTCACTATTAAAAATGACTTTGTTTTTTGATTAATTCAAATTATCTGTGGAACCCCAACGATCCTTGAGGATCTATTATTCCAAGGATGTAGTGAATATTACCTTGGGAGATCAAAACTGAGTTAGTTGATAGGTCGTTACTAAAATTATGAGAACAGAGAATGGAAAGAAAGTGTAACTGGTTTATTTGGTGTTGACATTTTGCAATCCAATGGTACCAGAACATTTATCCCAGGTTAGACCTTACATCCCAAACCTTCAACATTGTTTAAATGTCAGAGTTATAGTCGCATGAGTTCTACCTGTATAACAATGTCAGAGGTATGTGGTATGAAGGGTCACAACAATGAAAACAACACCAAATAGGCCTACCCCAACGTAGTGACAATCATTCTGCTAGTTCTTTCAACTGTATGGTGGAAAAAGCTATTTCGTCTATCATCTTGAAAGACAAAATATCTTTCTCTGATGTCAGAAAACTGTATAAAGGTAGCCAACATGATATTATGGGTAAATCTTTAGTTGCTACAGATTCAATAAAAAAGGGCACCTTTTTTAGAAATGAACTGACTAAGATGTTTAAACTATTAACGGAGCAGGTAGCACAATTATTGGCTGTTTTTTTCCTAAACTAATCTGGGTAACCCCTCTCAAAGTCACCTCAGGGAAATTTCAATTCATCACTTACAGACTTGTCAAAATATCTGGAATTGGTAATTGACAAAAACATAATATGTGTGGAAATCACAGATTATCTTTATTTCAAAAGAAACTTAATTCAGGTCATTTTCTGTACTATTTCACATACATCCAGTCTGGCTATAATTAAAATCATGTATTTTCCACATGTGTACTCTCACCTCATATATGGTGTTTCCCTGTGAAGTCTGAACAAATTTTTGTATTCAGAAGAAATTTATAGAATAATTAGCAGTTTAAATTGTCAACAATCTTGTAAAAATTAATTTTTTTAATTTTAACTCTTTCCTTGATTATAATTGTCCTGCTATTTTATATTGGTGTCAATCAGTACAGCAATGAGTTGGCAAATGTTTCGGATTGCCAAATAATCTTATGGAATGTGCCTTGTACTAAGAAATTTTAAAACAAACTTAAATATTATCTTGTTCAGCAGGAATTTTATTCAGTGGAGGAAGGTACCTTCAATTGTAAATAGTTTATATAAACTTTCTATGTTTATTTGTTATATATACTTTTCATTTGCACTGTATATGTCTATTGTATACGTGATAAGTCAAATGTTTAATGCAGAATTGCTGTTATTTGTAGGTATACCAAATAAGGCCAAATATATTATTATTATTCGTATACACATTCATAAAATCTACTCACATCAGGTAGGCTACATAAACATTCTTTTAACAACTAATCGATTATGATTGGATATCCATTACAAAAATCTTTTAATTTAAATAACCAAATCTCATAATTTTTCAGAGAAGAGATGTGTTGACTTTTATTTATTATAGTTTCAAGTACTTGTTGATCATTGAAGTGATGAAAAAACTGAATTATAAATTTAATTAATTCAGTAAGAAAACCAGTGGCTAAAAGGAGTCTCCTCCCCCCCCCCCAAATACCTAAACACCACACCAAAATAGTGATGAATGATTATTAAAACAGAATAATGTATTTTATTTTAGAATATCTGGTTTTACTGTTTCTAAAAATATGCACTGTGTTTATTTAAATCTTTGAATTTTTATTTATTTGCAATAGCATGTGTCTTGGAGATACATAAGTTTGAGAATTTTATTTACAATCCAAGGCGCCTTGTCACTCACTTCTTTACAATAGGAGTATGTTTGTCATATATTTCAAGCAGAAAATCATTAAACACTCTAATCATCTTATCAACGCCTTTAAGGTTTTGGTCCTTATGATTAGTTTGGATTTAACATTCAGCAGCTATGTTATTATAAACGACAGACAATTCAAGAAATAAAATAGTAAATATGTTGTGTTGCATATATCAAGAATATATTTGTTAGTATAAAACATAGTACAGTAGAACCTCGGATTAACCGGCCTATATCGTAGTGTACTGGTTGGATGAGAGTTTCCTAAAATAAATTGTAATTGAAACACCAAAGCGGCGGCAAGTCAAAAAAAAAGAGAAGTTTAATACAAACAATTTTTCATCTAAAAAAGGAATATTTAAGTGCCTTGTCAAAATTTCATGTTAAACATTGATATTTTATTGAATTCCTAAAAAAAGAAATTATTCCTTTAACAAAAAATTTCTTTGTTTTGTGTTGTTAATTCCAAAATATAAACTCTTCAACTGTTGTAATGGATGGTAAGATTCATGATTGAGAGATGATTTTTGTTTACTTTAATTTTGGGGTATCATTTCTTTAATCAAAATCCCTTTGTAAATATAGATTATTCATGTTAGATATAGCATTACATTGTGCAAAATATTCTATTCTTCAAATTTAGTTCTAGCTTTAAGTTGTACCACCATTATTAACTTAACTTTTTTTTACCTTCTGTTTCAGATCATTCACTAGAACTTTTAAATCCCATTAATCATCCTGATTTCTTTGGAGTCAAGAAATTAGTAACAGTAAAAGACCTGTTTGATGCACGGGTTCACTATGGTCACAAAGAAGGTTCCCTCGATGATCGGATGCGTCCATTTCTATTTGGTTCAAGATTGGGTCATCTAATATTTGATCTGGATAAAACGCTACAACTATTACACCAAGCTTTAAATATTGTAGCTCACATCGCTTATAGAGATGGTATAATATTATTTGTAGCACAATCACCTCAAAATGCTCATTTAATAGAGAAAACTGCAAAAGAATGTGGTGAATATGCTCATACGAGAGTTTGGAGGCAAGGTATGTTTACAAATTCGACTATGTTATTTGGTGCTGTAACACGCCTTCCAGATTTATGTATAGTACTGAATACACTAACAACAGTCTTAGAACAGCATCCAGCTATTGTTGAATCATCAAAACTGCTAATTCCTACAGTTGGGATCGTAGATACTAATTGTAATCCTAACCTTATTACTTATCCTGTACCAGGTAATGATGATACTCCAATATCTTTGAGGTTGTATTGTAAACTGTTCAAAGAAGCCATTTTAAAAGGCAAAGAACAAAGGAAGAAAGTGTTAGAAGATATTTCCAAGTCATAAATATAGAATGTTTTTTTAGTATATAGTTAATGTAGATTATTGTAAAAAAAAAAAAAAAAAGTGTTCTTTTACATTAAAATAATTAAATATGTGAATTCTTTGTTTTTACTTTACTTAATGATAATGTAAAATAAGTTTAATTAGTTAAAAATATGTACTATATTCAAAATCAACACAAACAGTTCTTGGAATGTTTTCAATGGTAAGTGTAGTAAATGATGAAGAGGAAAAGTTGTACAATTTTTTGTTTTATTAGGTTTGTTATTTTATATATATAATAAATTAAAGTTCAGCATTATTAACCCTTTACTGGTATCATCGGTCTGTGAGACCACGCCGGAAATTCTCCCCCCTCCCACTACTTCCGCTATCATTTGCTTTTAAAGCATGCGTGGCTCAGTACCTTCCAGTCTGAAGGTCAAATTTCAACTGTGCAAGTGTATTTAAGTTTGTGTACGGATTGTGAAAGATATAATGTTTTGATATCGACGAGCGGTCTGATACTTGTTGCGTAACTTTTTGACTATCAATCGACTTTTTAAAATTTAAATTCCTTTCTTGACTATTTGATTTTTATTTTGAAACAGTGACATATTAAAATATAATTGTTTGTTTTATAGTTGTACATAGTTTTATACTGTAAATAGTGTAAATTTAAATCATTTTTGGTAGAATGGATACAGACAAGAATCCGAGAGAGCACCCACGCCGTGTTGTGCATAGACAACCAGACTTTTTATCCAGATTGGAAAAATTAGTCGACAATGAATTGGAAAGTGAACTAGAAGATTTTGGAAATAGTTATGACAGTGATAACGATCCGGATTACGAGATGGAAAGTGCTCATGATACTGATTCTGAGCAGGAAATTGAAAACGAAAGAGAATCCGAGGAAGAAAATGAATATTTTCCGGGCTATAATTCAATATTTTGTAAGATGTTTATAAATATATGATTTGTTTAGCTTATTGAGTGTACCTTTTCCTAACATGTATTAGGATTATTTTTATTTATTACTTTACTAACATTATCAAAATAATAAATAAGAATAAAAAGTCAACATTTGGGAGTTTGTGCAATATAAATAATATTTAAAAATTTATAAAATCAGTAATTTTTGCATTTAGTACTAATAAAAATGTTCATATTATTTTATTATAAAAATATATATTAATTGCGTTAACATTTTATATTGTCTTACCGCCCTTAAAAATAGCGGTCTGTGAGACCCCATAATACCCTAAGTGTTACAAAAAGATATGATACCAGCTAAGGGTTAAAACTAAAGAAAAATCGAAGTTGGTCAAAGTTTTACATTGTTTACATGCATCAAATTGTAGTAATGACTGATATTTTGTTATTTTCGTGAACTTTTTCTAATCCTGTCATTCAAGTTCTTGATAATCATAAATATTGAATTTATTATACCATAAGTGTCTATATTTCATTAAGATCAAACTATACAAGTGGGTCAGCAGCTAAAATTTTTGTCTCTGCAAACCATAAGTTAGGCAATCTGCAATACACATCTAATTGATTTTCTTATAAAGGTCAGAAAGTATTTTTATGATTGGATAGATGTCATTTTAAACTGCCATGTTCCTCAATATCTGTTAATTAACTTTAATTTTCCACCATCTATTGACTCTTTCAAACTGTTATATACAATATAAAGTGTGCGTCTTAAAAGGATTTTAAATAGTAACATTAGTTTTTGATCTTAAAATAAACCAATTTAACTTGATAACAAAATGCATCTCTGAGCCTTTATAGGATTCCAAAGTCTGGATGTTAAATTCAGAAATTGTTAATATTTTGGAAACGAGTTGAAAAAGAAAATTCAAATTTTGTACATTTCCTATAGTTACCAGGACTTTAATTTTGGTGTAATGGTACCAGTTGATACAATGTTGCCTAAGAGAAGGTTTTGGGAAAGGTGTATAATTTGACTATAACTTTTTTAAAGAAAAACATGATTTTGCAGGAAGTGAGTTTTTATATTATGTGTATTTGATATATATTGAGTAATTTTACAATTTATTTTATAAACTAATTATATATAAAATATATCTAGGGAAAACAGATCTTGTAAATACGAAAGGAAGGGTTCAAATTTTGTAAGACATCTGTTAGAAGAAGACGTCATTCCAAACAAAATGATTGTATGATATTAATACATTATTGTAACATGGGCCGTAGATGGTTAAATATATTGGAAATACAATATATTTCCAATATACAATATAGAAATAGTCTAACTATAATTAAGAGAATAAAATATAAATGAGCAAATAAATAATCGGTCAATTATGAACAATAATGTAAAATTATTAAGCCTCTGGTCTAGTGATTAGTTGCTCACGCTTCACAAATGAGAAGATCAGGATTCAATCCCCAAGGGATTCCAAAAATTTATAGTTTTGATCCAGCAGCATGAATAATAAATTGGGAAGTTACAATTGATAGCAAACTCTGGTTGAAAATCCTAGAATAATGATAACGAGAATTCAATGTAGTAACCACATAATCCCTGACTAGCTGGCAGGTTATTCAGTACTGTTGAGCCACAGAAAAAAAGTTGTAACATAATGTGACCGTCTCCACTTCTTTTGACCAGCTGGAAGCTCCGGCTGGCTGGAGACCGGGTACACTTTAGCCAAATCTTGTCAGGATGGGCCAAGGAGTCGGGTTAGGACGCTAGTGAACGCACGCAACGCAAGTTAAATTAAATGTTCTCTTTTATTATAACGCCGAATTAGAAGATTACAGAAATATTATAATTTATAAAAAAAACATAACGGCAAGATGAAGCCTTAATAGTGGCCAAAAAACATACCGTTTAATTTAGCTAGCACGTGGCCGAAAATGGACTGACCTCGTCCCATAGCGGTCTTCCTTCTCGCGGCTCTCGGAACAGACTCTCGCTTGGCTCGTTGGTTCAAGCCCTCCACTCCTCGTCTCTCCCCCCTTCTACGTAATCTTGCACTGCTCAACAAAATCGCAAGTGCCAATTCATATTTTATTATTTAGAATTCCTTTACATCCTAATTTATAATTATTATAGTTTTGGTTTGGTGGGCTCCTTGGCTGGGCCACATCAATTAGGTGGAACTTAATTGAAACCGCGAACTGTAAAAACTGACCATCACCATCACCTGGTCATGGTAGAGGAGAGTAGAGGCTGTTATATAAAACAACTCCTTTGAAGAACAAAGCAGTATCTTAATTACTTTTAAAAATGGAGTTCATACAAAACTGCACAAGTTAAGACAGTGCTAGGAATGGCAGAAAAATGACTAATCAAATACAGTATACTACTAAGAGTTATTCACCAAACAAGTTTTAATAAAAGTAAAAGTAAAAATGTTACCACTAAAAGTAATAATCTTAATTTTCTCATGTATCTTGTAGTAATATCCCCCCCCCCACATTTTATAATATATATATATGCTTCTATTGATCTTACTCATAACATAACTACATATTCTTATTCTATTTCTACCATAAAATTTTCATATTTTATTTTCAAAATATACTTATTTTTTATTTTAAAATTTTCACCCTTTTTTATTTGAAAACGGTTTAGCCAATTTTGACTAAACTTACTGAAACTGTGTTCTTTAAAGGCGCGTTTACACTAGAAACAAAACAATGTTTTTGGAACTTTGTTTATATTTTGCTACTAGTTACTACGAAATATTTTGCACACAATGTTCCTAAACACAGGTACAGCCACACTCTGACGAGGAGGATGCTCTTCTTCTAGCTGCCGCTACATGTGTTTTGTTGTGTTGTGACAGAAAACCCAGGAGGTTCTGGGTAAGGCTTCACTTGCGTCACGAGGTGTTTACAGTGGAAGTGACCTATTGAAAGACCTTAGAAAAGATAACGTGGATCTGGGTGGGGGAAATAAGATGTGGTGGAAGCTTTAAAAAAAGTTGTCAAATGACAAGTGAAGATTTTGTGTTTCTTATAACTAGTATTGGCCACAAACTTGTTCTACCAACATACGAATAAAAAATTATTGGTAGACCTGAATGTTTCGGAACAATGTTCCTACATGTAAACGTCTTGCGTTTCCGAAACATTCCACAATGTTTATAAACACCCTTTGATCTTACCGCTTTCTACGGGAAACGAGAAACACCGAATTTCTGTTCCGAAACGCTGTTTAGAAATATTGTTTAAATTAGTTATATTTCGATTTGAGGAACATTGTTCCAAAACACTGTTTATAAACATGTTTTGTTGCCAGTGTAAATGCGCCTTTAAATACTTTATCTTTATTTAATTTTACTTTCTAAAACCCTTTTTTAGTTTTTATTTAATTTGAGAAAAACATCTCAAGAATAATCTTTGCCACCATTTTACATAAGTAATTACTTTTAATTATTAATTTTTTTTCTACATATAATTATATTACCCCTTTTCGGCTATATTTGAGTTTATTTAGTTTTTCAAAATATTTTGGATTTTGAGTTTTTCAACAAAGTGTTTTTTGGCTATCACTTTTAAATTATTATAGTTATTAAATTACTTTTTACACATTTATATATCTTCTGGTTAGGTGAATATTTAAAACTAAAAATATTTTAGATTTTTAACAGAATAAGGTTTGCATGTTCACTGCTTGTTACCGAATTTCCTGTTTAGACATGAAATAATTGATGGTGCTTTAAAGGCGGCTGCCAATTACTCATAGCATTACATTGAACAGACTTTGTACTTGTCCATTCTTGTTATTCTACATTTCTTATAAATTTTAACATTTACAGTTTTTTTAATTTTTTCCTTTTTGATATTTGTGAGACTTGAACGGTTTTATAAAAATCCAAACTGTCTCAAAGTGAGCAGCGAAATAGCGAGGAAAAAAAATCATTGCAAAGACTTCACAACAAGAATTATTAAGGTAATTACATTATGGTATGATGGAACCAATTATTGAATAACTTTCCAATTACACAGTAAAAAAACAGTTATAATGAAGTGAAAATTGTAATACATTAATTTTTCAAGGATCTGGTCATTTTGATGAACCAGAAGGAAGACTCAAACTATTTTTGGAGTGATCTGTGTTTATATTTCCGTTAGACATTATCTAAAGTATATGAAATCTACTTGATCTAAATTTTAAAGAGAAATGGAGCATCTGATAGATATCTCAAGAAATCATAGTTAAAACAATTTTTGAAATGTTTAGGGATAAAATTCATCGTCACACTTTATTTCAAGAACTATGGCTGTCCTAATAACTGAATTCTTCTTTTTTTATAAAAGATATATTTCTGATTAAATTTTGGAACAAATTCACATGTCCTGCTTTATCTCCGCCATATTGGATTCATTGCCCATAAGAATAATATTAGACTTGAGAAGTTGCTGATCTCAATTTTTATCTCAGAATTAATGATCATCTTAAAGATCATGTGAATGTGGATTAGTTTTTTTTAATGGAGCTGACTTTTCGTAAATTTAAATTTTGCTTTTTTTTAAAGTAAATCTTTGCAAAAAGGAAAATATTTGGTGTTTATTATCTATTGAAATAAATATGTCTCACTGCCAACTTAAAAAAATAGAACAGTACAAAAGATTAAATAAAGTCATCTATTTTTGCATTCAAAGCTGCTCTCATGTGGCTGGCTTGATAAAAATCCAGTCAAGAAATATAAAACCTGTTAATTGAACCCTTAGGTAATAAACAATTTGTAACATTCTCCAGTATTTTTATTATTATTATTATTTTGGAAGGGAATATGGGTATAAACTGATTTAACTTTGAACTCACTGCTTGAAAGAATGGAAATATTACGTTTATAAACATTGGATACATAATATATTACATTATTTTTTATTTAAATTTAAAAGTTTTTGATCATAAAGGGGCCAAAGTATATACACACCGGTGTCGAATTCAAAACTCTACAATATACAAATCATAGATTTCATAAAAAAAAACTATTGAATAAAAATACTTTTTAAAAATTTGATTTAAGCTCTTACGTAATGATTGATATCACATTCGCACTCAATACTCCAAATTGCGAGTAAGCTATTGCTTTCATAAAATTATTTCAATTTTTTGATCTTTGGAGTATAAGTTGGAGGTGTTTGATGGTAGTTAAGGTGGCCTAATTCGAACTCTGAGATAAAAATGATATACACACAAGTTTCATCAAATTCCAGCATTAATTATAAATTTAGAATTTTTAAACCTTAATCAATTTTGCTTAAAATATGTTCATTCTAACAGACACCCATCCCACGTCAAACTTTAAAATTTAACTCAAATGAATCACCTGTTTTGAGATCAAACATGTCGTAAATAACACAAAATGACATCATACAGAAAGACAGAGGATAAGAGATATGAATATAAAGGAACATCATTCTGAAAATGGTGATAATGTGTTCTGAGTGAATCAAAATGTCAAGAAGGATCAATAACTCAATATAGAATTGTTAGTTATATCATAATATGTACTTTGCTTATTGTACTGAATACAATGATAGTAATTCAAAACAAGATGGAGGCCATCATGGTACTTACACAGCCCCAACATACAAACGTAATGCAGAAAAGTTGGTCTCTTGGGTTTTGAGGGAAATATTATATTGTATTGGTAGATCAAGTAAACATAGTTTAGTAGTGAAGGATAAGTTTGTGTAAAACAGTTGTTATACAAGATTTCTGAACCTCCATAGTTGTGTATGACGTTAACTAGGCCCTAATGGGTCTTGTAGAAAGATAAGTAATAATTAAGTAGAAGTTTAAACTCACTATGCTCATATCAGTGACTCGGCCCTGCTGGATCTCGTAACTATACAAATATCACATTTTCTTGACAGGTTAGAGTTAAAAATTACATTTTTTTCAATGACTGCTATTTGTAGTTGTAAGGTTCGTACCATTATATGCAGAATTGAAATAGCATTGTGAGATAGAATCGAGGATCTACAATTGGAAGTGAATTCTAGTTGACAGTTAGAATAACATATTAGAAACTCTATGTACTAAACACATATCACCCATGAAAAGTCATATAGCAGGCCTACAATGAGTTGTTGCGCTAAAAATTTATTTTTATTTTTATTTATTTTTTTTTTTTTAGGGTGAGGTATAAATTATGTTAGTATAAATTAAAACCAGAGCCATAAACTACATATGAAAAATCATTGTGATTGAAACGCAAATGATTGAAATTTGGAAGCCACTTTTTAAATTGTGGATAATTATTTTTTAATTTTAAATTACTTTTTAAATTATTGAAGATGGATAATAAGTTGAATATCTTGGTCAATTTAAAAACAACATTGTAAAATCCATTTTGCAAACCATTTTTAACAAAATCCGTTGAAAAAACAAGAACAATTTTTTTTGTGCGTATAATATTTTAAGATCAAATACATTAGTAAAATATAAAACAATGTCACAAAAACATACCGAAAATAAATCTGATTAAAATGAGATCTAAAACAAAAATATTGGCCGTCATTTTATAATTTTGGAGGTTAGTATAAATATCACTTAAAAGACACTAGAGTCAATTGAATTCATGTCACTGAATGATTTTATCATAAATAATAAGAATACGAAAAAGTTTTTTCCTTGAAAAATCTGTTTTTTTCAATCATAATAATCTGTAGGATGAGAACAGCTTATTTTAATAAAATATTATAAAACATGCAAACAAATTATCAATAATACGCATTGTATATCTTGAAACTAGACTTCCAAAATTTTATGAAATGCATAAGTTATAACAAAACCAATAATATATTATACTGAGAATTTGACATTGACTGTTTTTGAATAGTTTTGAAAAATATATAAATGAACCCTGATGTGATTATTGGAAACTCGTTGCTATACAGTTACTGATTTCTCACATATACATATTATAGAGAAAGTTATCTAATAGGTCAAAAAAATCAAAGTCTAGTTTTTTTTATGGATTCCTTTTAAGGTCACATGGGTCCATAAAGGTGGTTTTTGAAATGGTGGCTGTCTGTCATTTGTCATATGCTGTGCAGATCAAACATTTGGACTGAATTTAATCAAATTTGGCATTATCTCAGGATTATTATCATTACTTGTATTTTTTTATTTTTTTTTATTTAGTGACAACTGGAAATAACTGGTAGCTGCCATAAGAAAAACCGAATTAAGATTTCCTCATAATAAGTTCTAAAGATTTTCATCAAATTTTGCGAATGTGAAACTTCCAAGGACCCAAACAAAAGTATTGGTCGCCATCTCCTCAAATATTTTGATTCATGAGTCATCAAAAATTGGTCATGTCTACCAATTTTATTAAAATATGAAGATTAATAACATAAACCAGTGCATGGGCGTACCCAGCGAGGGGCAGGGGGGCAGCTGCCCCCCCTGGAAGCAAAAAAATTAATCTTTATTATACATTTTGTTGCTGGAATTTAATACAATTCTTGAAATAACTATTTTAATAATCAATTGTATATTGAATGACCATGGCTTCCCGCCCCCCCTAGTTTTGATCCTGGTTACGCCCTTGAACCAGTGTGCGATATGGCAAGTAAAAAAATATATTAAAGTTCAAAAATAATTGTCAAAAAAACAAAAATGGATCATGACTGCCGTCATTAAGACCTCGGTGTTACAAGGGAAGCAAGTTTAGGCTCTTATTTAAATATAGAACTATTTCTTTAAATTCGTCATCCATGGTTCTTTTTTTGACAACTACCAATTTTTTTAACTGACAACTACTGAACTGGCATTTTTGGTGTCATAAATTTAATAATTGGCAGTAAATGGATATATTTCTATTTAAAAAGAAGTAAAAATGTCTCTCTCAAAAGCTCAATTTATTTAGAGGGATAGCCTTTATGTCACAAATAAAATATATATTAATTCCAAATATTAAAAAAATTGAACAACAATGCTTCAAAGTGGGCTATAAATTTTTTTTTTTTATATGCATAAAATATAGTTACATAAGAGTCCAATTAAAAAACATAATAATTACAAGTGTTAAAACTGGTCTCGTAAATTGGAAGAAGATTTAATTACTGTAAACTTTATATAACATGTTGTAATTAAAAAAATTTAATATTCATAAATAAATGGTATAGTCTGTAAATCAATTTTACATATTTGGATGTATACTTCAAGTCAACTAAGGTCTTTGTACAAAGAAGCTTCGTGCATCGAGCAGTGATCCAGTATAGATTATATAGTGTAT
Source organism: Aphrophora alni (assembly GCA_963513935.1). NCBI lineage: Eukaryota > Metazoa > Arthropoda > Insecta > Hemiptera > Aphrophoridae > Aphrophora > Aphrophora alni. Next base: position 147,488,500 of record OY740769.1, on the reverse strand, counting down.
GGAAACTAAGCAAATCTGAAATGTGAGTTAAAGGCATCAAATACATAGTGAATTGAAAAACAAGAAATGGTAACACAAAAAAGCTACAGAGAGGGTTGATTTAAACACATGCATAGTAAGACTCGCCTAACGTCTACCAAGCATAGCGTTATCACACCCTTGGAAATTAAACTAGGACTATTTTGTGCAATGGATGCTGTGCACAAAGTGATCTAGTAATCACAGATCTGGCTCTAGTGTCAATTTGCTAATTTTATTTCACTCCCGCAGCCTTAAGTGTAATAGCACTGACGTTATATACTAAATTGATGCTTTTATCCATGAAATGAGATGAAGCTAAGATTTTAGAGGTTCTAGTGCTGCCATTTAATGGCCCACTTCTGGTAAATTCAAGGACAACATGCAGTTTTGCATGATAGAGTTTAACACTATTCCGCATTCTGTACCAAAACTCAGCAAAATACAACAGTTTAAACCCACTTACTGAGCTTCACACTATTGTATGCTCTGAGACTTCTTAGATATAAATTTAATGGTAATAGTAATAAATCAAATAATTTATAGTTGCACATGATTTATACATATTTTCACACATATCCCTTAGATCAGTTAAATTGTGGTAAAAATTGCTTTTATAGGTAGATTTAAAATGGGATCAAATATGGTGGAGGAGTTGAACATTGTTGGGAAAGTCATATGTTGACTATTTACTGTAAGATGCTTGTGATATAATAGTTAAATCTCGGTATAATAGTCTTTGATTATTTAATATAACATGTAATAAATTCGGTACATCCTCTTCCCTATAAGTTAAATATCACATCTCAAGGCCATTCATTTATCTTGTAAGCATTAGTATTCATATCAAGTAAGCCATACATTCACTGTAAGTGTAGAGTCTAGACATTGCTGGCACAAATTTAAAGGAAGTTATTTTGATTGTGTGGGGGTAATTAATTGTATATGTATAAGCGTGTATATATATTTGTGTTCCATGCATTTCATATTGAATGTTGAGTTGTTATAAAAACTATTTTTATTTCATAAAACTCACTTTGATAATATTATCACACAAAAAATATAAACTGAAAACAAAACATATTATTATAAATTGTAAAATAAGAGTAAGAAAAAATAAAGTAATAATCAGTCAAAATCATCACTGTGGTTAAATCAATCACAGGAATAAAATAAACTATGTCTTCCTTATTTATCAGTCATTGGTATAGTTTTTTTTTAGTTCTGGCTTTATCTTATTTTCACCCAATGTATTAGTATTAAAACAAATTCTAACTTCATCATATTTGTATGTCCAGTGAATCTTGTTGAACAACTGTTTACTGAATCAGGCTCTGTTATAGCAACCATAGTGGTGGAGAGTATTATTCAGTAATTTTGTTGATTTATTTCATTATAATACACATCATGGCGACATAGTTTTTACTAGTAATATTTAGCACCAAATGTAATGAAAGTATTTTTCTATTACTATAATTTTCATTTAAATCTTTGTAATCAAATATCTTCGGAATGAAAGTAATTAAGAGTTTGGGATTTTATTTGTTTAATGGATGTATATTTGTGCTTTTTAATGTTACCTTAACACTCTTAGTTTCTTGCAGGCGAGTTTATTTTTCACGGCCCAGGTTTTAAAATTATATGTTAATTGCAAGCATGCGAAGATCAAACAGAATCTTGGCAATACTACATCTCAACAGTTGGTTCCTTCCAGCTCATTCCATCCACAATCCCATATACACCTCCACTGTAAACACTGATGGCTTCTACCATATAATGATTAATTTTGTAATATCATTTGGGAAAGCAATTTGGAAATTTTCATAAGAAGTTAAGACAGGAACAAAATTATTTATATGTAACTGTACTGAATGTATTGTTTGATAGATAAAAAATTCTTTTCCTGGAGGTGTCTCATTTAACATCATTTTGAATGTCACTAGATTTGATGAAGAAAACATTGAAAGATTAGTTTTAATATATACAAGCGACCCGCATACCCGTGTTACAACGGGTGAAATTTTTTAAATAGTTCATTAATCTTAAAGGCAAAATTGATTTATAAAAATGTTCAAATTTGATCATCTGTCACTTCACGTGATCGATTACAATGAGTCTAAAACTCATTTAACTTTATTCAGTATTTCAAACTAATTAAGAAATTATATAACAGTGATAGGTTCAACCGTTTATTAATATAGGTTCATATTTATAAATGTATTTATCAATACTCATAATACTTCTCTAAAAACGTAGTTCCGTGAGATTATTTCACCATTAGCTGTAATTGACTGTCCTTCAATTGAATGAACAAAGATTTTCACTTCTGAAAACGAACGACATCTACTGAGAGCTAAATAAAGCTGACCATGGGAGAAGACAGGGAGAGGCAAAAATAGTGTGATGTGTGACAAAGATTGACCTTGTGATTTGTTGATGGTCAAGGAAAAAGCCAAAATCAGTGGAAACTGAGTACGTGAGAAACTTATTGGGATAGAAGAATCTGAGGGAGAAAGTTTTATTCTTGGAATAAGAACTCGTTCACCTGCTGAAGCTCCAGTTAAAATCGTACAATCAATAAGGTTTTGACGCATGATCTCAATTCTCAAACGCGTTCCATTAATAAGTCCACGACGCATCCAAATTTCGAATCAACATAACCAAAGCACCTTGCTTAAGCACATATTTATATCTAGGAAACCGCTAATTTGAAGTGTATTTAAGAACTCTGTTGGATACTTAAGTTGTTCTGTACCGTCACTGATTTCCTTGTCAAAACTAAGGTACACTTTTCCTTCTCCAGGAAGTAGTTCCATGACTTTGTTATTGATAAGATCACAGTCTTCGTTAGTTGGTGCAAGTATTACTCGTTCGGTAATATCCTCGCAGTTTGCTAAAGTGTGGCGGTCATAAACAAAATTGATTGGAGATCCTTCTCTTCTGAAGTTTACAGAATGTGACATTTTGCCATAAAGCGCTTGACTTTATACATATGTCAACAGATTATGCACGTCCTCCATGTGGCACAACTGGCAGGGTTTGACGAAAGTCACCACAAAAAACTACAACCTTTCCTGCGAATTGATTATAACAGTTTATTTTGTATTTTGTAGGTGTAATTAAGATTGTTAATAAAGTACAAATCTAAGTAAAATTTGAGTTATACCCTCCAAAATAAACATTTTAAAAGTTTAATCAAAATCAGATGATCATAATTAAAATACTAATCCCTATATTCATTCACACCCCTCCACCAAATCATTCCATAAGACACTTATCCACATTCAATTTTACAATTATTAGTTCATCAAATTTTAAAATTGTAGCCTGTTCTTGAAATAATGTGAAAAAAATTCATAACTAGACAGACAGACTTTATTCTGAAAATATTCTAAATGTGTTCCTAGGGGTCTATTGTAAATGGAATATAGCAGTTGCAGCAGACTCATATTAATACTTTTTTTAAATTTTTAATTAATACTTTAATGAGATACAAATTTATTGAACAGAAATTTGTTAGTTATATTGGAGATAACCAACAACAAATGTATAAAGTTAGTAAAGATTCTAAGTTTGAATTTTTGTATGGTACACAATTATATTTATTAAGTATCTACAATAAATTAGTCAGATTATTTTTATATTTACAGTAGAATCTCAATAATTCAAATTCTAGTAATCTGAGATAAATATAAACTAACACAACATAATGGCTCTATTAAGACACCAGTCAATTTATTCATCTTAAAAAGTTACTGTTTTACACTACTATATGCAGTATGTAATGACAGTATGTTATGAGCTTCCTTAACTGTTTGAACATAACGCTCAGCTTGACTATTCGAGGCAGTTGCTATTGAAAATTGAAAATCTCAGAGATAAATTGAGTTCTGTTATCGAACTCTAGTCCTGTATTAGAGTTACAGGAAGTCCAAATCTTGAAAAACAATCTTGAAGCTTTTCAATGGTTGCTTTCGATGTGATATTTTTCATTTGTATACTTCAAGCCATTTTGTATATGAATCAACAATTTTAAAAAAGTAGACATTATTGAATTGCCCTGAAAAACCTAAATGAATACTTTCCCATGGTCCATCAGGAAACTTCCATGGATGAATTATAACATTCTTTGGATCTTAGACGTTTTTACACAATTTATAAATTTTATTAGCAGAGTTCTGAATGTCTTTTTTCTATTCCCAGCCAATATACTTAACTCCTTGCAAGGGATTTCATTTTTGTAATACCAAGATGTCCTGGATGAAGTTTTTAAAGAACGGCAGATTGAAATCAAAACTATTATGCCTCTCGTAATACATTGTTGGTCCACTTATAATCAAGATTATCCTTAGATTTTCCTTCACTAGTTCCTAAATGTTCACATAACAATCTAGCAGTTTAAGGACCTTTTAAGGTTTCTTTGCCAATTTTTTCTTTTGTTATAGGCATCATATTTAATTGATTAATATGAAAACTAGTAACTTCATCAATTTTATTAACATTGTCGATTCCTGTAGGAAACCTTGAGCTAAAGTCAGCATTAGAATATTCTTCAGTTTTTCTGTACTTGATAGTGTAGTCAAAACTTTGTAAGGAAAGAACATAGTGTAATAGTCTGGTAGTACTAGTTGAAGGTGTGCTAGCATGAGGTGAAAATATTTGTTGTAACGGCTTAAGATCTCTGATCAGAATAAATTTGTTCATATATAAATAGTTGAAACATTTCTTCACTCCCCAATAAGTTGCCAATGCCTCTTTATCAATTTGACTATATTTAGTTTCAGATATTGACAGGCTTCTAGAAATAAAATATATAGCCCCAATATTATGGGACGATGCATCTGTAGCTAAAATAAGTGGTTTTGCAGGATCAAAATGAACTAAACAATTATCTGAAACAATCTCTTTCTTGAAAACTCTTAATACATTGAAAATTTCACATCTTTACGTAATAGTTTATACATTGGTGCTAACAAACTAGACATGTTCTATAAATCTACTATAATATGTCACAAAACCTAAAAATTATTTGAGTTCAGTAACATTTTCAGGTCTCTTATGTTTCAAAATTGTATCAATTTTCTCTGTTGTTTTATGTATTCCATTGCAATCAATTTTGAAACCTAAATAACTTATTTGATCACACAGTACTTCATATTTATCACAATTCAAACGTAGTCCATAATCCTTACAGGTTTTTAGGAATCCTTCTATCCTCATTAAATGTGTCTTTTCATCAGGAGAAGAAATTTTTATATCATCATAAAAATCTTGTAACCCTTCTATTTTACTAAAAATAGTTTCCATCCATTTTTGCCATTGACTAGCCGCATTAGCAGTGCCAGGTTTACTCTTTACAAACATTGATGTGTATTTATAGTAAACAATTAAGAAGTTTTTTCAGAAACTTCCATATGCATCATGATTCTCTAATATCAAACTTGGAGAAATATTTACAACTTCCCATTTTGTATAAAATCTTTTCTATATTTGGAATTTGATGTTCACTTAGAATTTGGTGGTTAATTACAGTGCTTTATAATCTTCATATAATCTAATTTCATCAGATGGTTTTACAATAGGAACTATCGTTGAAGCCCATTCTGAGAATGTAGTCTTAGTTACAATTTTAAGAGACTCCAGACAATCGATTTCTTTTTTACTCTATGAATAATTACATATGAAGTTTTAGCATTTATAAAAAATAAGGGTTTGCATTAGGTTTTACATAAATTTCAACCTTGAAACCGTTCAAACAACCAGCGTTTTTAGAGAAAACATCTTCATATGCTGATTTTAGCTCATATGAAGAAATACAATCAAAATTTAAATTCTTAATTTCAGCCCAATTAAATTAAATTTTGGAAAACCACCCTCTTCCTAGCACAGTATCAAAGCTACCACATTTCAAATGAATAGTTATTTTTAGATATTCCCAATATTCTTAATTGAGATAGATTTGTTCACCCATGCATGTTAAAACATATTTACCTTTAATAGAATCTGTAAGATATTTATAGTATAGATAAAAAAAAACATTAAAATCTTTCTAAATAACAATCAAAATTTTCCAAATATGGATTAAAATTTTTCAAATTGTGGCAATGAAATACTAACCATAGTTTCCATAACTGGTTTTGTAATTTAACCTAATTCTTCAGGTGTGTTAAATAAAATAAAATTACTATATAAAAAATATTTCAGATTAAATTATATTTACATCTTTGTCTCCATTTTCTGTTATATCTTTTTTCACAAAATAACATTATAAATGTTGTATATATTATTATTATTATTATTATTATTATTATTATATATTATATATATTATCACATTTTCTTTTCTTTATATAGGCCTATATAAATAAAATTTTATACATTTAAAAAAAATAATAAATAAATAAAAGGTCATTCTATTATAATTACATAAAGATACAACAGTTACTAAAAAGAGATGTTCTACTTAAAATTTTAAAAAAGTAATATGATTAATATACAATCCACACTAATGGTTAGAGTATGGTATAGATATATGTATACAATTTTTAATAAATGTTACTTTTTGGTCCTGAAGATATTAGGATTTATTAATAAATGTGTGTTTATTGGAAGTTGGTTTATTTATGTCAGAATAGTCCATACTATAGAGATTAACCATGCTATTAGATGTGTAACAACCATGTAGGTTATAGCACTTAGTGGAGGGGAGTGTAAGCATTGATATGCAATGTTGCACTTGGTTAATAGACATATCCTTTCATTTATTTCTGGAGGCGGAGGTTTCTATGCAACTAGGTTTTTTAATTCTACAGTATTAAAGTATGTAAAACTACTGAATGTTCTAAAAATTGTAGAAAACAACAACAAAATTGAAAACAATTTATTTTTATCCAATGAAACAAATTAACAGAAAAAACGTATGATGTATTAGTTTTACAGCCAAACCTATTTAATCTATTTTAATATAAATAAAAGTTGTTGATGTGTGTATATATATATATATATATATACTTGTATATGTGTGTGTGAGAGAGAGAGAGAGAGAGAGAGAGAGAGAGAGAGAGAGAGAGAGAGAGAGAGAGAGAGAGAGAGAGAGAGAGAGAGAGAGAGAGAGAGAGAGAGAGAGAGAGAGAGAGAGAGAGAGAGAGAGAGAGAGAGAGAGAGAGAGAGAGAGAGAGAGAGAGAGAGAGAGAGAGGGAGAGAGAGAGAGAGAGAGGAGAGAGAGAGAGAGAGGAGAGAGAGAGAGAGAGAGAGAGAGAGAGAGAGAGAGAGAGAGAGAGAGAAGGCATAATGCTGGAGGCTTTAAATCTTGAATAAGTCCTTCATTAAAATTGTTATGGAATTTACTAGCCTATATTATTTAAAACATTATCAACAACTTCTCAAGTTAAATTAAATATTGCAATGATGAAAGTAAGGCCAGGGATATTGAAGGGGGAAAAAAAGAAGAAAAAAATTCCCGGAAGCTGGTAATTGGTTTGGGTGAATACACTGATGATAAATAAAGTAGATTTTCTTACTATATATGTCAAGTTAGTAAGACAATGTACTAACTTTGTAAAGTTTAGTTTTGCAAAGTGCAGTATAATAATATAAAGTTTGTAAGTTAACACAACAGTATTTTAAATTACAGATTTATTCAATCAAAAATTTGAGTTCTTGGAATTTTAGGTAGGGTTCCAATATTGTCATTTTGTTTCCGTCAATTTTCTTGTCTTCATGAAACCTTTAAAATGGGTGTAACAAGGTGAGTGTTGCCATTTAAAATTTATTAGCTGCTTCCTGCATCTTTTGAAGAGACAGACATTTTTTAAATCTAACAAGAAGTAGATTAACTGACCTTGAAGTATTATGAAGGTATGGTGGGTACCATTACAAAATTAGTCAGGAATATTAGACTTATTCATTATATATAAAAAATAAATATGATAATAAATGGATCAACTATTTAATCCTCACAGCACAAACATGCACACACTGTTATAAATTTCCTAAAAACTGTTTTTTATTTTTTTTTATTTAATAGGACCTTACAATCGATGTTTCCAGAAAAAAACTTAAAATCTATTTTTTGACTGATTACAATGTTTTCTCTATAAACGTCCATTTAAAAAGTAAAAACACATTAGCTATTATTACCAGTTATAAATTATCCAAGTGTTACTTAACAGTATAATTTTAATTTTCTGTTTAGATTGCTTTTATTGCCACGCTATTGTGTTTCTTATCGTTGTTATAATAGAGGGCAGATAAAGTTAATAATTATTATTTACCTTCAGTATTGATTAAATTACTGTAATAGGAATTCCGATTATAACATACATTTATATATTACACTATATATTTAGGTTTCTATTCACAAATATATTAGATGTGTAAATAACCTTTTTCTATTTCCTATTTCATTAATATATATATCTTTAAAGTAATTATATACTAAAATTTTAAATATAGCCTACTGTTGAAAGGCAAGTGTATGGGTATAACACCAGGAAAAGAAATGACCATCAACAGAAGACATACAGACTTGAAAAGTTTAAATAGCTGCTAAGTCAAGCTGGTGGTATCCTTATGAACAAACTCCCCAACAAATTAATACAAATTCACGGGGGAAAAAAATTTCAAAAACAGCCTGAGAAAGTTATTACTTTTAGGATCCTTTTATTCGGTTGAGAAGTTTCTCAGCCACAAATGGTGGATTGAAAATAATAGGAATTCCATGGAAAAGATGAGAAGTAATAATGTTGTGGCTATTCAGGATTGTCAGAATTTGTTATGTTTGTATTTGTTTTACTGTGAGTAGTTATATATTGCCTGTATTTGTTGTTATTTAGCAGCTTGACATTACTGTTGACAGGTGTGGGAAAACCTTTCTCTCAATGGTTTATTGCTATATGGATTTAATTGCAATCATCTATCTGTAATCTATTGTAGTATTGTTTATATGCTCAATTTAGTTATTGTGTTTCCCTTTTTTATAATTGTGACTGATGACTTGTTTTGTTATTTTGTATATAATCTTGTTACTGACTTGTCTATACAAATATTATTTGTCAAAAAGACTAATAAATTATAATAATAATAGTGTAGTAAAAATTCCATTGTACATGTTAAACTGATAACTATAGTTAATCTATTTGTAAAAAGTATCAGTTTTAATATGCATTTAAAAAACAATTGATTCGGGCAAGAGTATACAGCCTCCTTCATGGGGTTCCAACGTGTGCTTAAAAGGCTCACATTGACAAATATGACAAATCTGTGATTTTTTTTTTTTGGCTGTTTGGCAACTGCAATCACTTGTGGTATCTAGTAAGAGAACTCTTTTTTGCATTAATTTTCCTGCTAATTCTGTTTACTAGTTTCAAAATGGAAGGTATCAAATAATGGAAAAAAAAGTTTTGTCCAAAAAAAGATCATTCAATATTACCGATTTTGTTGAATTTTAAAGAAGTGTGAAAGATTAATGACTCATACTTGTGTACAAGATCGCAAGTAAAAACAGTTCAGGATTAATTGGAAAAAAAACAAAATTGAATTTTGACCGCTGTTATAAAAGTTTGGTTTAAAAAAAACAAAAACAAATTATACTGAGGATAAGTAACACATATGAATATAGTATAGGTCCTATTTTAGTAAATAAATATTTGTTCAAAGCGATGTTCATAAAAATGAATAGTTTTGATTGGTTTTTATTTGTTTTGGGGATGGGTGAGTAAGGAAAGTCTCTGCAATGTTTAGCACCATTTACATAGGGTTGTTACTTGTTCAATATTGTAATTACAAATATTATAATATAAGATGAGTAAGTTTAATAAATTCTTCAAAATTAACACGAAATTTTTTAAGCGGCCTTTCTATTAATAATACAAATGTCCATCTAATAATATTTAGATCTTGAAAAACAATTTGGCACTGAAATACTCCTATTAGAACTTCTTTTAGCTGAAACTCAGAATGTTCACTTATTTAGTCTTAATATATTTAATGTGATAATGAGATTATATTTAGATTGTTATGGATTATTCAAGTGTATGCTACACATATTAGTCATATTATTTTTGTATTTACAGTAGAATCTCATTGTGTCAAATTTGTGGTAGTCCGAGGTAAATATAAAATAATAGAACACAATGTCTCTACTAAAACTTCCTCAATATATTCATTTAAAAAAATTACTGTTTTACACTACTGTGCACTAAGGTAATTTAAAAAACAGACGTCGAGCTACAAAGAAGATAGCAGGAATCTCTTACTAAAAAGAGATGTTCTACTCAAAATTTTTAAAAAAAGTAATATGATTAAAACACAGTTATTCTTTTCAAACTACAGTACTGTGTTTACTGATATTGAACCATGTCATTATAATAGTGTAAATAAATTTGTAGGTGTGATGAAAAACAGTTAGTTGTTCAATTCTTTTCCTTTTCTTAGACATACGATAATTCATATTAAAATGTTAGTCAAATTATTTTTTTCTTAATAAGGCAAGAAATATTACACAATTATTATTTGCGACATTAAATAACATGATTATTAGTATACAGTACTCTATTAAATTTCAACCCCTGTGGTTAGTTCTTTGTGTAATCTGAATTTTTGATAATTCAATTTGGTTTCAGTCTCATTACCTTAGATTATCAGAGCGTAAAAAAAAAAAATATTGCAGAAATATTTGTTTTAACAAACTCTGGACCTAAGAAAACTTTTATCTATAATGAACTTTGGAGCCCAAATAGCTAAACCTACCTTTGATATAAAGATGGGCTGGGAATGATATGACCTTTAAAATATGATTGTTGGATCTCTCTTGTATGGGAGGGGGAGGGGAGGAGTAACTAAAATCACAACAAAACTCAAAATTTGTGCGAACCATTTTGGTAAAACAAATAAATTTGTTATGGCTCAAACAAAATTAATTGTAAACCATGTTACTTGTCATATTATACAAAATTTTCAATAGTAAACAAATGTGTATAAAAAACTTGTCAGAACCTAAGAGGCTACATTAATGTAGTCAATGTTGAACGTCTAGATTTTTCTAAGGCATTTGATTGTGTGACTCATGAACATCTTTTGAGCGAGCTAGAACAACTTGGGTTGGCAGCATTTTAAATTGTTTTGATAGCTACCTGAATGATTTTAGTTTTAAGTACTCTCTCCTTAACCTCAGGGGCTTACTATAGTGAGTATGGACGTAGCAATCCCAATGAACCTAGCTGGATTTACACATTCCAAGACATTTCATATAGTCTTGGGTTATTCTCTTGACCAACTCTGGTTCTTTTCTGATTGTGATACTATTAGAGTATTCAAGAGCTAGTCTTTATTTTATGTTCTTTCCTTAAGTTTTTTTTTTTTTTATATATATATATAAGGTGATGTTGATCAAGAAGTTTTTGCTTTTAAACAACAAGAGGAAATAAAATACTCTCTGAAGGTTTGTTCCTAGTTGGATTTCCATAGGAGTCACATCTTGGTCCCATAGAGTTGAATAGTTTTACGACAACACTATCAGCAAAGTGTTTGCTTTATGTAAAGACCTATAGAATGATTTTAGGATTTGACTATACATTTCTCCAAGTAATTCTGATTCAGTTAAAGAATGTACTACAAAAATTGTTTGGATCTAAATACTAATAAGTGTTACCAAATTCATAAATCAAATTAAAATTAAAGGTTTGGGACCTGGCTCCAGTTTGCAGGAAGTTTTTATAAACAATAGTTTTGCTCTTTTAAATTTCAAGAACTCTGAATAGACTTGCTATTCCTTAAACTTGTTAATATTTGCTTGTATTTCAACTGTATTTGCTCGTATTTGTTGCTGTAGATGAAATAGCACTTGGATTATTACCACTGGAATTGAAATGTGTACATCAGGACATCATGTTCCAATTAAGATTTATGAACTTGTGAACACTGATTAACTACCCAAAACTTAAGAAGAAGAAAATTTTTGCAACTAATTTAAAACCCATATCCCTATATGTATTACTAATGGAATATTGTCTGGCACAAGATTCAATGCCTTGAGAACTATAGCATCGTTATAGGTTAATAAATGTACTAGTTTTTACTTTCATATTTTTGAATAATTATTTATTATTTTTACAAACAGATTAAACAGGAATGTGACCACAGACAATGGGTTTGAGCTTGCCGAACACCATGTAAAGGAACAAGGTTAAACAAGAAGAATTGTAAAAGCCTGCTAGAACCAAAAAGAGAGACTAGTGGGTATTATAATATTTTTGATTTGGCAGAAAAAAGTCATTTGTGTCTTGCAACCCAAAAAAGTAAAAAGTAACATGTTTTTGACTATGCATTTAAATTTGACTTAAATAATAATACTCAAACTAATGACTTAAAATCAAATGTGTACAATACTGAATCAACATTCTAAACGAGTAGGTTTTACTTGTATAATAAACTAGTAACCAGATATAGAAACAATTGTTTAAAGGCTAGTTTGTTTATTTTTGGTTTAATGCATATATGGTATTTTGAACTAATTGTACAGTAATATATCTTATTGTACTTCATTCAACACTCTTAGTACAAAAAAGGTATAAATTTTTAAATGACATAAATATTGTACATACTGGAAAGATTTTTAGTTGAAAATGTAAAGGAAAATGGGATTTGTGTTTAAACCATTAGATTGATGCAAAGTTTTCCTTTTGTTATTATAATGATTCATAGACAAGTCAGGCTCCAATACCTTGATTGAATCAAAACATAGTATAATGTATCAAATAATTGAGATCTTAACAATTTCTTAAAAAAATAAAATATATTGAGATTACTTTTGTGTTGAGAGTGCAAAGAAGTTCCGTAATAATTTTTATTGCCATACACAGACATGCAACTGTTTTTTTTTTTTTTTTTTTTTTTTTTTTTCACATTCTCAATGACAACAGTTGAGATTTATTTTTATTATTAGGGACTACTGAATTTTGAGAAATTCAAGCTTTATTTGAGGCTCATTTTGGGAGTTTTATCAATAACACCAAAATCGTAATTTTTGGAGGAATTGTTACGTTTTATTGGGGATCTATATTTTAATGAAATATGATTAAAATCTACGAATTTGAGAAAATTTGCCTTGACAGGTACGGTACTACAGTACATCTGAATTTTGAATTCCAACATTTCTGTTTTATATACATAAGTAAGTTTTTAAAATATAGGCTTTTACAAAATCATTCCAATGATCATTTAAAAAAAAATAAAACAGTTCTGGACTACAGTTTAAATTACTACATAAAGACATTTTATTTAATCACTTTAAAAAAAAAAATTATAGAGACCTCAAATGAACATAAGTTGATTTCCTTCATTGTCACAATACTTCCTCATTTTATTTAGAGTCAGAAAGTAAAAATTTTATGTTACGATTATGATTTATAGATGTTAGTAAATATTCATTTTATATGTACATTAATTGGCACAAGCATAATAAATAACTATTATTTTATAGTTTTCAAAAACATTGTTTTAATGGTTTTGTTTAGAATGTCTAAGTAAAACGGAAGTCATTAACCATTCAACACTTTTTTTTTTTTTTACACTTGCTTTCACAATTGAAATACTTAACGAACAAAACTAATTTATCGCTAAAAATGTCAGTTCGGTAGTTGTTAGTAAAAATGAAAATTAACCATGGACACCATCTTTGATGTTTAGCTTATTTTAAGAACTATTTATATATTTAAATAGGGTCTTAACTTGCTTTGCTTGTGTGTAGTCAACGTTCGTTTTTGTTTTTGGGAAATTATTATTTAACGGTATATTTATATTACTGTATTTGGATTTTGCACATTGGTTTGGGTTATTAATCTCATTTCAACAAAATGTGAATGAAATCAGTTTAACCGATTGTGAAAAATTATGTTTTTTATAACATTTCCATAGTTGATTTTTTATTTTTTACCAATAGTTCATTTCACAAAACCACTATTTTTGACTTCAAAATAAATATTTTTGTGAATAACTACTAAACACTGTTTTTTAACCCATTACATAACTTTTTCTTTACGAAGTATATGTAAGAAAATAAAACAATTTTTAAATACTATTAATACAATGTTTGAATAATTAACACGGATATTGAAATTACCGGAAGTCGACGTGTTTTTGATATAATGTTTTTGGTGACGACAATTTATTAGCTGAGGATTGTGGGAAGAGTAAGATACAACAGCTGTTTATTGTCGCGTCCGCCCATTCCAGTTTACTTCTAACCAGCTGCTAAGAGAAATGTGGATTGTAGATATCATTAAATTGTGAGACATCTGACTAGTGACTAGCAGTGCGTGGTGTCAATGTTTTTGGAGTGTTTGTGTTAATTTTCTAAATTTCGAAACTGTGTTCAAGTGGATTGTGTTCTAGTGTAAAATACTGTGATCATTGCAAAATGTTTAGTTGGCTTAATAAGGACGATAAAAATCGTCCAGAACTTTTTGATAATGTAGTAGAAGGACTTAAAAAAATTTATAGGACGAAATTGTTACCTTTGGAACAGGCATATCAGTTTCATGATTTTCATTCACCACAGTTAGATGATCCAGATTTTGATGCAAAACCTATGATATTATTAGTAGGCCAGTATTCAACTGGTAAAACTACATTTATAAAGTATTTATTAGAACGTGATTTTCCAGGAATTAGAATCGGTCCAGAACCAACCACTGACAGGTTTATTGCTGTTATGTATGATGACAAAGAGGGCGTAATTCCAGGAAATGCATTAGTGGTAGATCCTAAAAAGCAATTTAAACCTCTTTCAAAATTCGGAAATGCATTTCTTAATAGATTTCAATGTTCATTAGTCAACTCACCTGTGCTTAAAGGAATTTCAATTGTTGATACACCAGGTATCTTATCTGGAGAAAAGCAAAGGGTTGATAGAGGTTATGATTTTACTGGGGTTTTAGAGTGGTTTGCAGAAAGAGTTGATAGGATTATCTTGTTATTTGATGCTCATAAATTGGACATTTCCGATGAATTTCGAAGATCAATAGAAGCATTACGTGGTCATGATGACAAAATTAGAATAGTTCTAAACAAGGCGGATATGGTGGATCATCAACAGCTCATGAGAGTGTATGGTGCTCTTATGTGGTCGCTTGGTAAAGTTTTACAAACTCCTGAAGTAGCTAGAGTGTATATCGGTTCATTTTGGGACCAACCCTTACGATATGATGTCAATAGAAGGTAAGCTATTTTGATTAATCTTACTTTGTGAGATGTTTAAGAATGTAGACTTGGCATATATAGCTTGGGAAATCTGGTTATTCTATTGGTAAATATGTATTGTTGTTGTCCAAGCAATTTTAGTGCAAAATATCAGGAATTCGTCTTCCAAATACCGTTTTTTTCATCATTTTGATACTCCTTTACAATACAGGTCACTTTTTATCTTTCACAATTCATTATTTATGTCTGAAAACAGTGAGGTTATTTTGACAACTATTTCATCAATTTTAAGTAAAATCTATCAATATTTTTGTGTTTTTGTTCATCCGTGGAAATAGTTCTATTTTAAGAACTGTCAAACTAGATGTCATTACATTATACTTAAGTAAAACCAGGTCTGGGATGGTAACTATAAATAGGCTTCTATATATATAATTATATATATATATATATATATATATATATATATATATATATAATATATATATATATATATATATGCTTACCCATCATCTGTATAAACTCTGGCATGGTAGTGTTCCGTTAAACATTCAGTATTAAACTTATTCCACAGGGTAATTATAGAGTGTACAGGCCAGTTGAATTTTGTGGCGAAAAATCATGAAATCGTTTACTACCTACCTTAATTTGAATGAATTAGATAATATTTTATGTCGGAAGAAACTTTTGAAATACCAAAATTCAATATTTCTGTCAAAAATAAGAAATAGCCTATAAAAGTACAAAATTCAGGTGTGGTTACAAATGCCGACATTAATATAAATGACTGTTAGACTATTTACCTTGTTTGTCATTAATCACATGTTAATTGACAACGATATACATGTTTTAAGTCTATATTTCTAATTTTTGACGGAAATATTGAATTTTTGTACTTCAAAAGTGTCTTCCAACATCAAATTATATAATTCTTTCAAATTAAGTTACGTAGTAAACGATTTCATGATTTTTCTTCATTAAATTGAACCGGCCTGTACACTCTATGTATATATATATAACCTTCCACAGAGGGGTTCTTTCTCTAGTTGTAGTTCTTTTCAGTATTTATACATCATTTTTGTATTTGTTAATGACTATGAGAAAATTTTAAAACAATTTTAAACATGAATAGTATTTGATCTCTTGAAAGCGGAAATGTTTTAATTTCTTCATGGAAATAAACAAAAACGAAGGAATTAAGTGCAAAGTTGTAATTTTTGCATTTTAAAGGTAACTGTGTGTAACTACTTTGATATTCAACATTGACACAACAAAGTAAATATAATTTATTTTATAATTATATTTATTATTTAACTCTATAGGCCTATATATTATTTAATCTTACATATAGCCTATAAACTAATTACAAGTTGGTATTAAAAAACTAAAAATCACAAAGTTTTCTTTAGTTTAAAGAAAAAGACAAAATTCAATTTAAAAAATAAAACCTGTGAATTCTTTTCTGTTGAGTTGAATGAATATAAGGATGATAAATATTTAGTAGCATTAGTGTGAAGTAGTTATTGATATAGGGTATGTTTAATTGTGCTCACACTTAGCCTTAAAACCCAGTAATTATAGATAGCCTACCTGTAACCATAATCTTACCTTTCACTAGAAAGGCTACTTCACTTTATGGCTAGTTCAAAGGACATTCAGAGCTATGATGCTAATTAAACATTGTAGGAAAATGTTTGTTTTAATATCATTTAAAAATAATTTGTTACATTTTGTGAACTGACATACGTAATTAAGTTTTTCGGCTGCCATTTTAAAATAGTAAGAGATAGAAAAAGATCGAATATAAAAAATGTTCGTTTTGAATAGACCGTTTATTTGAAATAAATTTTTTTATAAGTTGCTATTTAAGAATTTTGAGTTTTAGGCTTTTTTGTATTCTTCAAGTTTGAGCATTTTTAAAATTTACAAAAACCAGTGATAAATGCCCCTACCACATGTTTCCTTAAAGAATAGCTCAATAATAAGCTTGGAAAAAAATCTGGTGCTCTTCCGTATTGTAGGTAGGGTAACACGGTAGTTACTTTAAAGTCCTATTTCAAAACTTTTGGTACACCCTGTACATACGGTTAAAGATAATTAACTTTTGTTTATGCCAAAATGTTCAGGGTAATTAGACCTTTTGTAAAAACACTACAGCGCTGTTTCACCGTTCACAGCCAGTGAAAATATTTAACGAGAGCATAGGTTGAGATGTACATCAAATTAAAGGTCTTTATTAGCAGAGTACAATGCCCAAATCCGACTTCAAACAGACAACCGAGCCGGAAATGGCAGCCATTCAAAGATGGCTTGAATTTGAAATATTGAGGTGCTGAAAAGTCTTGAATCGGTTTAGTAATTTATTACCTAGAAGAGTAAATTTTTGCAAATTCAACAGGTTGATATTCCTACTTCCGGCTCGGTTGTCCGTTTGAAGTCGGATTTGTTGCATTGTACTCTGCTAATAAAGACCTTTATTTTGATGTACCGGTACATCTCAACTTATGCTCTCGTTAAATATTTTCTTCCGACTCCTTGTGGACCATCCCCCATTAGAAGTTAAAGGTCAAGTAGAACTCTAAAAAATACCTTTATAGCTCCAACACTGATTTCTGGGCGTTTGTTTTGAAACCTGAACCAAGTAAACATGTTCCAGCTATCTTTAACACTCACGCCATAGTAACTTTCATAAAATTTAAAACGCCGCCATTTTCTTTAGGGTGAACCTTTTGAAGTCGGATTTGCGGCATTGTATTCTACTAAATTAGACCTTTAATTTGATGTACAACTCAACCCAAGCTCTCATTTAAGATTTTCTTCTAACTCCTTGTGGGCCGTCCCCCCGAAGTGGTAGTGGCTCATTGAAATTGTGGTAAAATAGTAATTTATGCCCAGTAACAGTGTACCAAGTTATATAGTTCCATCTGTAACGGTTAAAAAAATATTAACCCGTTCCGGGACTTTTCACCACCCCTGTATATATATCAGCAATTCGTAAAAAGCGAATAAACTTTATAGTTTTACATAAGATTATAAAGAATATAATTTAAAGTTATGTATCACACAACTCATGTTTACATTTCAAAATTCCTCAAAAAGGACCCCTACCCCCCAAATTGGGCCCTTTAAGGGCATTTTTCAAAATTGAAAATAATTTTATTGGATTCTGTGAGGCCAAATTAGGGGGAAATGAGAAAGAAAAAGTGTTAAAAAGTAAGTTAGTAAGACTGCTATAAATACTGCACGGGTGGTATGCCTCACCCTGTATACATACCTATCTATATAGCCTACATATATCTATCTAATGTAGAGCATGTTTTGTGATGAATTGTTTGTTTACTTTTTTTTTATCTGGGACTTTAAGGCCATCTGCAATTAATAATTTTTTTTTTTTTTTTTTTTTTTTTCAAATTGAAGACCTTTAGAACTAATTATTACTCAAGAATTGGAATATGTATTGGTCCCCATTTTCCTAAAAATTCTGGTTGAGGGTAGTTATCAGTTATTTTATTTTATTTTTTTATTATTTATTTTTTTTTGAATAGGCCTAATTGTGCAAATAACAAGGTAATTAATTTGTTAGGTCTATTGGTTTTTTTATTTGTTTATATACTTCATAATATCCTACTTTGCTACTTTGGCAACCTTACCATTTGAGTTAGTTAAGAGATCTGGCTGTTCGATGGAGGTTAAACAGGTAGAAAATGGGCTTTAGGTAAAAAGATTAGGTGAGCGTGAAAATACTTTCCACCTCGGCTTTCCTGTTGTGCTATGAAAAAAGTGAAAGCAATTGTATACTATTGGCAACCAGGAAATTGTCATGGTAGTTAATGTGAGAAGAAAAACCAATTTGTGCTTTAAATAAGAAATGAATTATACACTTTCACCTGGTAAAAGTCTCAGCAGCCTTTTGTCATTGTCAAGATCTGTCCCTATAAATTTTGTATTGCCTATTTAATTTAAAACCAAATTAAATATGGTATTTAGCTCGAGTATTATTTTTATACTTTTGTATAATAGCCTATGTTTTGAAGTTCTGGGGGTGGAGGTAATGAAGCATTCAACTTTAGTGTAGGCCTCTAAAGAATGCAATCCTTAATAAATAGTATCATAAAATCATCTAGTAGACCAGAATATATTTTAAAGTAAAAATCAGTTACTCCCATTAGTAAATAGTTTACTCCCAAGTAAAAATAAGTGTTTCTAAAGAACATTTTTACAGAAATTAGTTAATATTAAATAACTTTGTATAACCTGAAACATTTTTATGGCAATTATGTTACGTCATTTCCATAGGTATATAAGAATAAATAGATCCAGTTAAAATTTAATGAGAATAAATAATACTTGTTCCAGATTTAAATTATATAGGCCAAACAAGTGATCCGAAGAAATAAATCTCTTAAAACAAAATATAATTTATTGACAAATTAGGGGATATATTGGAAATTAGCTCACAAATTGTTTACTTTGAGCATTAGCCTATTAAAAAAGATTCATGTATAAATGAATGAAGGATTGAATTTGTAATTTAAAAACTATGATGGTTAGTGCTTATCTCGGTACTTTCCAACTTCATCATTTTACTTGCAGTTTGGCATATTGATTTGTGTTATAAATCTCCAAATTTCCTGATAATTTAGGCCTAAAATGAATAGCATGTCCTAATTTAAGATATTTTAACTTTTATGACTGTACCATTTTCACTTTTCATCTTCACTTTTTAACCGATAACTCCCGAATCAAATTTTGTTTGAGAGGCAGCAACCAACATGTTGGTATGGTTTGGTTACTTCTTAGAGGCCTACATTTTAGCAAAATTTGATAAGAATTGTTAAAACTGATTTTTAAAGTTTCGATGTTTTGTAATATAACAGCTACCCTACATTTTGAGTTAACTAAATAATGAAGGAACACCTCGAGATATACAAAATTTTTATACTATATATAAATATTTTCACGAAAAATTCTCAATAGATTTTTTGACACGTTGGATAACTTTCTATACCGTATTTTGAAAAGTAATTAATATATGTGTGTCAGTCGGTGTTCATTTGATGGTTCTGTATCCAAAGTTACCATTAGAACAGTTGCAAAGCTTTATTAAGTGGACCTAATAATAATCTATTAAAATATATAATAAAATATTTATGCTATCGATACAAAATTAAGACTGAATCTTTGAACAACAAATGTAATTGAAAGTTATTAAAACTCATTTTTGAAAAATCGTATCCAAGTCACAGATTTTAATCCAAGTTATTTAATACTTATTCCATCTTGTGATTTATTTTGTAACATATGTTACAAGTTTCAGAACGTATGTTCCATCTTCAGACTCGCTCTTGAGAGGTCGTTAAAACATTAAAACACTACAAAACGTACACAACACATACAATAAACAAATAACACTCAAATGTGCGACAGGTGTACACCAACGGTTCAAGAATGACTCCGAAGAGTGTGTACGTTTTGTAGTGTTTTAATGTTTTAACGACCCCTCAGGAGCGAGTCTGAAGATGGAACATACGTTCTGAAATGCGTAACATATGTAAGTAAATAAGTCACAAGACGGAGTAAGTATTAAATAAGACAAATGTAATGGTTATTTTATGCAAGTTTGCTAAATATTTTTAATGACATGAGTTCAAAATAAATTAAACTATCTTATCTAATTAATTACTAAATCAAAGTTTTAGTGAAAGCTATAAGATGAGACATCAGTATTTTTAATTTTAATGTTTAGCTTAAGAGGAAATATTTTAATAAATTGAAGAAACTTAAAAATTAGTTTTAAAATAATACAAAATTTAAATATTAGTAAAATTAGCCACATAAGAACCCTAACCAAATTGTAATGATCACAATATCCCTGAAAATCATTTATCAAGAATAAACTGAAACATCAAAATTAATCATAACTCATCATATAAGGTAAATAATAACAGATCATATGAACCTCTTTGGATCTCTAAAGCTTCTATTCTTGTGATAACAGTACATGAAAACAGTGGTTCTTTTTCACTCTCAGTCAAATAATTTCTAATTTTTAAATATTTTATTTTAATATTTAGAAATAAAATTCTAATGATATTCTCTAAGCATCATTAGATCTGAACCTATTAAACTTGGAAAGAACTTGCTATGTATTGCACGGCTTATTTTGAAGTTTTGTTGTTAAGTTAAGTACACTAAGAAGGAAAATGTCATATAATTTTTTGCCACACTCACTATAGGCATGTACAAACAAGAAGTGTCAATATTCCTCAAAAATTGCTATGTAAAAACTTGAGAATTAAAATATTTGAATTGAAACAGCCAAGAAAATGTGTCTACTTGGTCTCTGATTATTGAACAGTTCTAAAATTTAAATTAAAAATGGAAAAATGAAAATGACCAATCACCACATTAATAAAAAATCGTAGAAATTGTTTAAAATTGTTATATTCAATATTGTTATGTAGTTCTTCATAAAAAACAACACATATATGTATACTAGAAATATGTTTAAAACACAATTAAATAAAACATTGTTGTATAAGAAAGATAAACTTTATTGAAAATATGTTTTATCTTTCAAAACAACAAGTATATTTTCCGATAAGATTGTTCTGGTAAGCTAAATTTGCAGCTATAGTCTTGAATAAACCATTAGTGTCACCTTCTACTTGTATAGACTGAATACTTATTATTTGATAAGTAAACATTTTTGCCTTATATTTTCAATATACTTTGTTTTATTTTTGCTTTTTGAAATTTGCCCTGTGCTACTTTTAGTTGCATTTCTTTAATAAAAACTATGTCTACATATACATTTATAATGCTCAACATTTTATTAGTTTTTGTGCCCATGAAATATATTATGTTACCAGCACCATAATACTGGTTTATGTAATTAATTAATTGATCGTAAATGCAATTCATTGTTTCCATTTTATATGATGCAATAAATACCTTTGTTGATTATGTAAGTACATTCTGCCGTATTATTACAATTTTTGAAGGGGTAAGAAATAAGCTACTTTTTTCTTTTTTTATATATGCCTGCTTCATTGTATAAGGATGATGAATTAGGAGGTAATTCATACTTCATGAAATTTTGTAGTACTTCGTCAGATTGTATTACAGTTAATATAGTCAGTTATTGGGTCAATTATTGTGTCGACATCATTCATTTTTGTCTTGCTATTTACAGTTAGTAAAGACAAACATTTAAAAATATATAATTTTAATTGTCCAGAATTTGGTCCATCTACCTGTTTTTTTGGTTGGGTAATGTGTAGTTAGTATATAAAAATTGTCATCGTCGTTGTTCTAGCCTTCTCAACTACAGTTTGCTACTAAATGTAACTTCTCAATTTTCTTCACGCAGCTGGGTTAACTCAATGAATATTTGAGCCCCTGCGAGGATTGCATTCTGGACTTATCACTAGGGAATCCAGAGTGCTAACCGCTAGACTAGCCGGATGCTCTAAGTCTAGTGACCTTTGACTAATTCTTTTTACTAATTTTTTTTTGTCCAGAATGAGATAAAAAATTTGTTTAACGTTTATTCGCTTACTTTGTTTTATTAAAACAAATTTAAATTAGTCTAAGTTAAATAAAAATTAATTGTCTTTTAATTCCTGAATTGAGAAATGTTTAAAAAGACTTAAAACTACAATTAAACCATATCAATATATAAATTTAGTTATTTTGTGAATAGATGGGGAGGTTTTCCATTAGACTAGCCGGATGCTCAAAGTCTAACAATCTTTAAGTAGACCTAATTATTTTTATTTCTTCTTATTCATTTTTTTGTCCAGGATGAGATAAACAATTTGTGCAACATTTATGCGCTTACTTTATTCTAAGTTAAATAAAAATACGTTGTCTTTTAATTCCTTAATTGGGAAATGTTTAAAAATATTTCAAAACAATTAAACCAACATAAATATATAAATTTAGTTTATTGTTTGATTAGATGAGGAGGTTTTTTTATATTACATTTTTACATTTCAGGTAACACCCCGGGGTTGTACCTGATTCAAATGTTTTCTTTTACACAGTTAAACTTCAAAACAAAATTTCACAATTAATATTTAAGTAGATTATTAAAGGCGTATACAAATTAAAAAATTGTAATATATTATAAGCATTTTTGATATTACAATTTGTATATGTTGCAAGACAATTATTCTTGAATCAAGTTAATTATCTTACAGCAAATTAAATCATTTTGCCAAGGTACAAAATTAAAAGAATTCCTCTTGTTGCAAGAGGGTCGATTTTAGAGGGCATAAAAAAGAAACTGAAATAATTTTCTTGTAATCTAATCTTCTGTTATGTTTGAGATTAAATTTATTTATCACTTCCTCAATATTAACTTTTATATCACCCAAAAGACCTAATGAAGACAGTGTGTTCTGTCCAATGATATTTCGACAACATGACTTCAGTAACCATTTTGAAGAAGTTATTCATAAGTTTCAGAATTCATAGGAATTGTATAATTGAGCTTTAAGAGTTAAAAATGTAAGGTTAAGCATCTTTTAAACATTTTAAAAGTATTGTGCTATTTCCTCAATATTTTTATGTTACATCATTTGAACTTTTAAAGGTATAAATTGTCGTTCACAGTTTATTCTTAAAAGTTGATTTACATATTTTAAGTTACCTTTTTTAGAAAAGCAAATAAATTTTTTAAACAATAAAATAATAACTTAATAAGTCTAACAAAAAAAATTGTTCAGGACGGATCTAATAAAATTTTTGGATTATCTGTAATGATAATATTAAAATTAAAACTTTTTTTTTTATTTATTGACATTGTAAGGTAAATATTATATCTTTGCTACTTCCATTTTTTCTAAATCGAGATTAGAACAGTTAGATTGTTTATAAAAGACGAATCCAATGATTTAAAAACTAAATTTTCACAACATTAGTGTATTGTTTTTTACACTATAGGGCAGTCGCAGATCTAGGCCTACTTAACAATTGCAAGGCATTCATTTATAATTATTAAAAAAATATCCAGTTATTTAATAAAAAATGTAACTCAATTGAATTCTTAAAATATAATAAAAATACAAGAAATTGCGTTATTAAATATTTTCACAAAGAATCCGTATAAGAATAAAAAAATTAAATAAATTTTCAAGCGATACTTAAATGTCCGGTAAATTGTTCTTAAAAAAAATTTTTTTTTTATTTGAAAGAAGGCAATATCAATATTATTAATTTTTTGGTTGACAACTGCCCTTGCTACCCTGGAATCCCTCTCATTTTCCCTATCAGGTTTCTCTTGAGCAACTTGTTTTTTTTTTTACCCTGATGCTGTAATAGTAGCTATATGACTAAGGAGGTCTTTATATTATATTCTTTTCTTAATTTTTTTTATAAGCCGATGATGACCAAAAGCTATTTTACCATTAAACTATAAGAAACATAAACCTTTTTAGTGTCATGTATTGAAACTTACAGTTTATTTCAAGTGATTCATTATAAGAATTATTTACAAAGTTTTACCATATTATTCTATAAAATGTCGTATGTAGAGTATTGGACTTTTAAATGTGAAGATTGTAGCTTCAATTATTGTTGATGAATTTTCTCTCTATATATTATTGAGATTTAAAGCATCAGTATCTACATTTCAATTAGTGGAATACAATTTTTTTTTTACATTAACACTACTTGTTTACTAATAAATGCACCGTTCAGTTAACGAGGTGGTCTAATCAAGCTGCAGGTACTTGATTAAGTTCTTCATTGGTTTTTTTTTTTTTTCCTATTATTATCTGGATGACATTTAATTGGTGGAGTTTGTGAGATATTTAGATATTTTGTTTTTGTACCTAAACGTACTGTTCTATGGTGAACCATGTACAGATAGGTTTACAATACACTAGACCTCTATACATTTGAATAGAGGGAGGAGTAACAAAGTAGGTGTGTGTAAACTGACAGCAGTGAGTGTTAGTAACCCTAGTCTGATACTTTGGATGGGATGTTATCAGAACAGGAAACATGATATTTTGAGTGGGAAGAAAAACAGTTTAAGTTTATAAATAAGAAACACTACTAAATTAATTGTATAATCAAGAATTATTTTTCTTTTACTTTCATATTAAATTAGTCATCATTAGACCTGTTGGCAAAAGATCGGTTCCTTAGTTCTTTAAATATGTAGGGTACTGAATCTATGAAATGTTTATATATTACAAGTGTAATTCAACATGTCTCTTTGTTCATGAGACTATATCCCATACAGGGTGTGGGAGAATATATGAAATGATAATGGTGTAGGGCATAAGAATTTTGGGTGGGAGAATATATGAAATGATAATGGTGTAGGGCATAGGAATTCTGGGGGAGAATATTTGAATGATAATGGTGTAGGGCATAAGAATTTTGGAGGAGAATATATGAAATGATAATGGTGTAGGGCATAAGAATTTTGGAGGAGAATATATGAAATGATAATGGTGAAGGGCATAAGAATTCTGGGGGAAAATGTATGAAATCATAATGGTGAAGGGCATAAGAATTCTGGGGGGAGAATATATGAAATGATAATGGTGAAGGGCATAAGAATTCTGGGGGGAGAATATATGAAATCATAATGGTGAAGGGCATAAGAATTGTGGGGGGAGAATATATGAAATGATAATGGTAAAGGGCATAAGAATTCTGGGGGAGAATATATGAAATAATAATGGTGAAGGGCATAAGAATTTTGGGGGAGAATATATGAAATGATAATGGTGAAGGGTGTAAGAATTCTGGGGGAGAATATATGAAATGATAATGGTGTAGGGCATAAGAATTCTGGGGGAGAATATATGAAATGATAATGGTGAAGGGCATAAGAATTCTGGGGGAGAATATATGAAATGATAATGGTGAAGGGCATAAGAATTTTGGAGGAGAATATATGAAATCATAATGGTGAAGGGCATAAGAATTCTGGGGAGAGAATATATGAAATCATAATGGTGAAGGGCATAAGAATTCTGGGGGGAGAATATATGAAATCATAATGGTGAAGGGCATAAGAATTCTGGGGGGAGAATATATGAAATGATAATGGTAAAGGGCATAAGAATTCTGGGGGAGAATATATGAAATGATAATGGTGAAGGGCATAAGAATTTTGGGGGAGAATATATGAAATGATAATGGTGAAGGGTGTAAGAATTCTGGGGGAGAATATATGAAATGATAATGCTGTAGGGCATAAGAATTCTGGGGGGAGAATATATGAAATGATAATGGTAAAGGGCATAAGAATTCTGGGGGAGAATATATGAAATGATAATGGTGAAGGGCATAAGAATTTTGGGGGAGAATATATGAAATGATAATGGTGAAGGGTGTAAGAATTCTGGGGGAGAATATATGAAATGATAATGCTGTAGGGCATAAGAATTCTGGGGGGAGAATATATGAAATGATAATAGTGAAAGGCATAAGAA
The DNA here is from genome assembly GCA_963513935.1 of Aphrophora alni. Lineage (NCBI taxonomy): Eukaryota > Metazoa > Arthropoda > Insecta > Hemiptera > Aphrophoridae > Aphrophora > Aphrophora alni. The sequence goes on along the minus strand of OY740769.1, from coordinate 147,461,826 downwards.
TTTGTTTAGGATCTATCTAATTTCACAAGTGGCATATTTTTGAGTAACGTCAAATAGTTTAATTGAGCATTACAACCATATTAAACCCTTTAAATATTGATATTTATTTTGAAATATCAAAAAAGCTAAAACTTTGACATATTGGTAGGCTATATTTTTTTGGTACTATAGCTTTTTAATTTTTTGAATACTTGTTTATTTTTTATCTCTCATCGGTAGATTTTCAAAAGCTTAACCAGGATTAGTCGACGTTACAATCAGGTAACAAAGATAATAGTTGGTTTAGATAAAATTGAATTTCTTATGAAATTTATACAGTGCCATAGTAAATAAGTTTAATTTAATTTAACTGTTTGAAGATTTTCAATTTATGGTCAACAGTAGAGTGCTATGTTTAGCATATATTAGGCTACTGGTGATGTACAATAGTTATAAGATGCCTTTTATGCTATCAGTGGTATACGACAAGTATCTGTTTGATTATAACCAAGGTTTATTGCCATTGTCTGCTATTTGTCAGAAATTTGTAAATAAATTTCAAATAATATTTAAAGTCCAAATTTAACAAAAACCAAAATAGTAAATTCTATTATTTTTTAACTTAATTATTTGATATTTTAAACAAACTTAATTTGCGGTTTTCCTATATTTATTGTTCAAATATTTCACTAATATTGGTTTATTATTTATAGGCTTCATAACAATAACAAAACTTAATGATAACTGCTAAGTTAGAAAATATAATGGTATTCAAATAGATAAGTGTAGTTGTGCTTTATGGTGTAGGAAACAATTGTTTTCTGCTGAAGGTGCAATACAGCCTAAAAGAGTGGCACAAGCATGCAGCATCTAGGGTATTTAATATTCTGATTGCACATAACATCTGTGTTCCACAATAGTGATGGTGTGGGAACAAGTATGAATACCACCAGTGGTATACATTGATAATGTGATAAACCATCATTATTTAAAACAGGAATATTGTTTCTGTTTCTGGAAGGATTTGAGATCATTTTAATTCTTAAAGACTATATATATATATATGACTTGGATGAAACTGAATAGTGTGCAGTAAATTCCAGCTGTTATTGTATTAGTGTATATATTAATGAACTGACATAATTACCAATTAAACTGCTACATATTATCTGACAAATTGTCTTCTCAGTTTCATTTCTCTATTTTTAGGTCAATTTTCAATTGAACATAGCAATTGATCAAAGTTAGTTTAGCCTATTTAGTTTCTGCAGTTTGTATTGTTGAAACATTTGTAACAAATCAAAGCTATGAGTTATATTCCAAAATTGAACGACTTCATAATTTTTCACGATCAAAATATAAATTTTGAAATTATTACTAACCCATTTGTTATGGTATTTATAAATGGTTTTTATGCATTTTTTTTCCCCATTAGAGAATTAAAATCATCAGATTGAGAAAAATTTGACATTAATAGCTAATGGTTTTGACAAAAATTAATATATATAAATGAAGAAACAGAATAAAGTGTCTGTTTAAGCGTAAGAAAACATTTTCTATATTATTGACCAGCTGTACTTTTACTAAAAAAAGTATGTTTCTATTTTAGTTTCAAAATGTTGGAGCTATTTGCTGCATAAGCATTTTTATACTAAACTATTACATGCTATCAGCACTCTACAATGAGTTCAAGGAGCTTCTTTTAAAACATTATGTCAGTATAACATTCTTGGAATTCTTTATTCCTATGTATTCAAGTGGGTTTGTGTATTAATCACGGTTCGTTTTTAGATAATCTTAAGTGTGTTAGAGAGCCTAACCTTTATTTATTAATAGATTAAAATTACAGATTAGATAGGTAACACACTTTTATAATTTGAGTTAACAATTATTTTATTGTATAATAAATGAATTATGGTGTAGGAACTTTTCACTTTGTCTTTAAAAAAAAAAAAAAAGCATTTTTTAATCTTTGTAAATGAATATATTGTCCATAACAACCATGATTTCTTATTTCTGTTTATTAGAAATAAAATAAGAAGAATTGTTTTTAAAAAGGATGGAGTAGTATAGTGATACAAATGAATTATAGAAATTGGGGGAGGGGGAAGGTATCATGTATTTTGATTGAATTTATGTTTATAAATATATAAGCTTAATGAGTCGCAAAAATAGGTCATATTCACAAATGAATAATATATATATTTTTTTTTTGGGGAGAGGACATGAATAATTTTTTGTGTACACATTATAGACAAAAATTAATAATAGAATGTTTCAAGAATAATGGTAATTATTTTTCTATAGGTATAGGTGTATCAGAAATAGTCTTTGATTATAAGTTTCAAATATATAGTTTCGAGGGAGTTTGAAAAACATGAACATATCTGGATAGATGTCTTTTAATAATAATATTGATAGAGTAGAAAATGTGTAGCCTAGCTTTGCCTAACTCTCTTAGCCAGATTTAGTTAACTTGTTTGAGATATTTCTATTATAACTGGGAAAAAATAAATACTTTAAATATATATTTTAACAGTTGATATTAAACAGATATTTATTTTTCTGTGAGAATGTAATTTTTTGAAATAACTAAGATTTAGGACAACATTGAAAAAATGGGTGTTTTCAAGATCAATGGGATAGATGCTAAATATACATGTATAAATATTTACTTGCTTTAAACTGGGTGTCTTCAAGATCAATGGGATGAAAAGAAGCTGCTAAATATACAAATATAAATATTTACTTGCCTTAAACTGGGTGTCTTCAAGATCAATGGGATGAAAAGAAGATGCTAAATATACAAATATAAATATTTGTGTGCCCCTTCCAATCACCAATATGGTGTTAGACACAGTACAACATACAAAATAACCATGAATAACAATTCAACAAATGATAAATACAATATAACATGAGTTCAACTTCAAATGTACAACTCCTCCAAAAACTCCAAAGTTTAATAATCGTTCTTTTGGAGGGAAAGTGTCTTAAGTTTTAACTTTAACTTAGGTTGTTTTCTGCTTTTACGTCTTTTGGTAATTTGTTAAAAAAATTCGACTTGCTTTGTAATTTTCTTTAAATTTTCAATTATACCTCCACACACGCTATGTTAATGGTTCAAGGTCGGTTAGTATATATATATATATTGGGGGGGCATATAATAGAGAAAAAGTGGAACATATTCCATATTTAATATAGGTAGAAGATAATTAAGTTTTTCATGTTGTGGATTTTTGAGAGTCCCAGAAACATATTTTAGAAAAGAAAAAAAGGTCTGTTATAAATTTTGAGTTTTGTGATAGTCCTAAAATGAATAACAACATTACTTCTCTATTTAGATTTAGTTGAAAAGTCATAACACACAGTCAAAGATAGTTTTGGGTGTTTGTTAGAAGTATTAATAGAAGTCTTCTTTAGCAATTTTTTCTAATACTATAAATCAGTTTAATAGATTTGAATTGAAATATTCTACACATCTGACACCCTATCTAAATTACTAAGCGTGCCTAATTAATGTAGATAACAAATGAACCATAATATCAAATGGCATTGGAAATAAATGTTATATTTATTTTAATATTTAATTATTGATTTAAAAGAATTTTATATTATAGTTACACATAAAATTGCTAAATTTACTTTTAGGCTTTTATTATCTGTACTGATTATGAAAATCATTACAATTATCTTAATGTATGACAGCCTTACAACACATTGATTGTGATAAATTATCATTTGTCAAAAATATTTATGCCCAATGATAAGAGTACAAGCTCAATATTTCCTTGTGGAATTTCCACTAGTAAGATGTTTTTTTTTCCTTTCTTGATAATGTGCAAGATTAGTAATATTTATTAGGCTCAAAGAAAAACCAAGGGAAAAGTGAATTTTATGTATTCTGTTTTCAAGATACGCCAAAATGATAATGAATAAGCACCTCATGTTCATTGCTTTTTGAAAAATGATTGACCGATATAAATTAAATTTACATTCATCGTAATTTAAAAAAAAAGTTATATGATTAAATTACTTCCTGATGATCCCTAATATAGTGCTCTGATCTCAGAAAAAAATTTAACTGACAAAATTTGAATAACATTTTCTCATTGATTTATGTGTCATAATTGAAGCATTGTGATGCGAGTAGAATTTGGGGGCACTTTGGGGCTTAAGTTACAATTAAATAATCTTGTGTTTTATAAATATTTTTAGATTTAAATAATTTATTTACGAAATAAAATTTAAACACGACATTAATTAATAATTTCTGTCTCCATGTTGCGAGTCTCCATTGTTGAGGCATTAAACTTAGTTTGTGAGATATTTAATTTACAAACAACAAACCATTAGTAATACAGTAATATGTTTACCTCTCTTTTATCAATATTTGTTTAACTGAAATTCAGCTGTTGTCATACACAAGATGTCCTAAAATACTTCATGAGTAGTAATCTTCTTGAACCAAAACAAATTAAAAAGTTGGAATAGCCATGATTCTTTAAAAATTATCGATTCGATCCCATTCACTATCTAAGGTTATAGATGAAACCGTTTTCTTTGTAGGCCTAAACATATGGATTAAAAAATATTATTTATTTCAAAGAAGACTACAAAATTTCCAAATCACAAAAAGTATAAACAAACATAAAAATAAAATAAAATAAAAACATACTTGCGTAAATAATCATAAGTTAAATTATACTTACTACAGCATAAATAACATACAGTAACTAATTATTTACTTAATTTATTTAAAACTTAAATTTAATTAATTATAAAAAAATTATTACTTGACCTAATTAAACAATTATATTAATTAAAGTTAAGTTTAAAAGTTTATTTTCAAAATAAAAACTGCCAGGCTTGACCTTTAAATATTAAATTCAATAATAATTAGAATTCCATGATTCTTTTTTATAACATAACACAGTGTCATCTGCAAATCACGTAACGTTTCTTTGAAAAATACATAATACATATAATACATAATACATACATAATATATATGAGAAAAAATGTTGGTCTTTGAACTGAGCTTTGAATAACACTGTGTTACTAAACTCTGATTTTATTTTTATATGTTATTTCCTTGTCTTCACTACAAAACCATTTATGTACCACTCTTCTAATATCATTGACAATAAAATTTCATGATTTACAGTTTATCAAAAGCTTTTGAAATATTAAAAAATATACGGGTAACCTTTTTCTTTCTATTTATTCCCACCTGTACATTCTTCGTAAAGTTTTGATAGAGCCATTTCTGTACTTAACCCTTTCCTTAACGCATATTGTTTTTTACTAATGAAATTGGTCTTTGAGAAAAAAGCTAGCAATTTACTTTTGAGTTAAATTTACTAAATGAGTGAAAACATGAATATCTATTAACAGATAAATGTTTTTTATGAATGCCAAACTGATCCCATCAATCCCAGATAATTTAATGACTATTTTTAATGTTTTATTGCTTTCACCACTTTACCAGATAAAACTGGTTCTAGACATGGTAGAGATATGGACATAGAATAAGGTTCTCAGATTCGCCCAACATATTGATAATAATTTATTGTACAAAAATGATAAGGTTTAACAATTTCCAGCTAATCATTAAAAACTGACACAAAAAAGAAAATCACTAAATTGTTTAGCCACTAAAAACAGAATCACTTATAGATATTCATTTTGCACATCTAAAGTAATAATATGATCATCGGAAGGTTGCTGTCCCATTATCTCCTTAACACATTCCACGTTCCCCTTGAATCTTCCTCTTTTTTTTCTCTTGGGTACATATTGCTGAAGTTTTAAATGGCTTCTGGCACTTCGGCTATCAGCCTATTGTGCTCCCCTTTCTTGTTCACCTTACACTGACCCCAGTGCCTCTAACAAGCTTCAGGATCTTGTGCAGAGTGTTCTGGTCAACATTTATGTCTGGTTGTTGGAATCCAAAGATTCTCCTTCTTTTGGGCTCCAGGACCTCAATCAAACAAAATGTGTAATGCGGTCTCAGGTACGAGATAGCAAAGACGACAGTTAGGTGAGACTTGTAGGTGTCCCACCTTATTTAAGTGGCTCCGTATATGGCCATTTCTGGCAATTATGGCAACTATGTCTTAGGGACTGAACCAGCACCTTTGTCAGTGCAGGATCTTCTGATCCCGAAAGAAGATGATTATTCAATCTCTGGCCAGGAAAATGTATTTGATCGATGTGCGCTTCCTTGACCCATTTTCCTACAGCTTGTCTTGCTGTTAAATGACTGATCTCGCAAGTGGGTTCTGGTCCCACAAGGCAGCCAGCGGCCCATGAAGAGGCAGAAGGCTTAAAAGCACCTCTAGAGCAATCGTTGGTGTGATCGTAGAGGCACCTGTGACTAGCATGCATCCTAGCTGCTACAAGCTCTCAAGTTTGCTGCCCGCTGTGACTTGTGCCCTTTTGTCCACCATACCAGGGAGAACCGCATGTCAGTTGAGGTCTGACGATCGCCTTGTAGATTCAGAGGGCAACCTTCTGTTTCAATCCCAATTCATCTCGTCACCATTAGAAATGACTTTGTCTTTAATATGGCATGGTCCAGATGGGGGTTACATTTCAGTTTTTTATCCAGGATTACTCCCAGATATTTCACCGATTGTGAAACGCCTAATCTAGTTCCCTCAAGCCATATCTTACCACCACCCGTTTCCTTCTTCACACAATGATATAGCACAATGATTTATATACATTTATTAAATATTTGAATATTACTTTTATTTATATTCGTCATATGACTTCCTGTCGTATTAAAGGGATGACATGTTTCGAAACAGTAACTTTATCACCAGATACTTTATATTATGTCACTCTGAAGAGATCGTCACACATTAAAACAAAAGTACATACATTACAAATTACACATAACTATCACACAAAACCCACTTAGTCCGGAAGATTAGGTGCACATCTCAAGGAGGATGGTGTTCAACGCCTGATGAGATCAATACGGCCTATCAATTATTGTCGTAGCCGTGTCATAGGTAGTGGGAATGGAATGACAATTGATTGTTTAAAATATTATATGGTTAACTTTGGAATGCTTTGTATATTTCATATTATTTTGTGGGATTCAATAGTCCCACAAACTTTATCTCATACGTGTAGGACTTCTACAGTTGAATCGAAGTGTCCTATATTATGGTTGCTGGTGAAAAGGTGACATGCATAATTGGATTTGGTACCAGTAATGTTTGAATTATTTTTGGGGAGATGTTCTTTATAGGATTCTCTAAAAGTTCTCCCTGTCTGACCTATTTAATATTTATTGCAGTCAGTGCATTTGATTTTGTAACCTCCAGATTTTTTATCAATTGAATTTTGAAGTTTTGGGTTCTGTGTTTGAGTGTTTTATATAAATTGTTGGTGATGCAGAGAGATACTGTGATGTTATGTCTCTTAAATTTTTTTTTTAAGAAGTTTGGCAGTAAATTGGAGTATGCAGTAGAAATATATTAATTTTTATTTGTGCTGTTATCTATGTGGTTTGACCTATTTTTCCGTGTTTTGTGGTTATTAATTAATTTACTATACTCATTGGCTATGGCTCAGTGTTTTATACTATTTATTTCTTAACTGTATTTTTCCGTCTATTCAAAGTCTACGCACGAGGTTGTTATTATATGGTGCAAATATTCACAGACCGTTTATTATTTTTTTAAATGATATCTTTTATTGTGCTTGCGGATAGGTTTATTATAAACAAAATATTAGTTGAAACATCCTGTATACTCTTTTGTACTTATTTTATGATTTATATATACAAGAAAAAATATTTATAACCTGTTGATATTTTCTTCAGAAGAAATTTATATATATACACCTGTGTATGTACTTGTATATGTAAAACATATAGTACATTGTTTTGCTACTTATTATTTGATCATGTTTAGAAAACAATTCATATTTATTAAACTAATTTGTTCTTGGTATTTTGTAATCCCCTATCTAAGATGAACTTTAACATTGAAATCATGAGGTTAAACCTTGAGAAACCAGTTTATATTGGCACTGAAAATGAATCTCTTAGCAGCTGTTTTATAGGTAATTTTAGCTTTCTATGTAATCTAGTCTGTACAAGAATACTAATAAGCTTTTCTACTTAATTATGTAGGTTTGTCTGGTTATGATGAAGTGTCCAACTCGAAAATGTTATAAAGAGTTGTTTTTTGTTGTATTTGATCTTTTACAAATAATTATAATGTTCAATCAAATCTATTCAAAATAGCACCCATTCCAAACTTTTTACAAGTTGGTAAAGGTTCCTCCTAACTAAAAAAATATTGCCCTGATTCTCCTTTATGATGTGCCTCTGGTTTAATTATTTACAAATGTATTAGTCTAATTAGACAACTCCAGTAAGCAAACCAATTCAGTGTTGAGTGAAATAACAATATTTTAAACTGTAGCTTTTTGAATCTGATCTGTAAGTAATTGATTCTTGGAATGGTGGAATTGTGGAATGGTGGAAGTTGGATTCTAGACAACAAAACTGTTTTAACAGTAATGCTTTTCTCTTTAACAAGAAATCTTGCATCGTCATTTAGCGCTTGACCTAGTTCTTTCATTCTGATATTTTTTGTCTGTGGATATTTTCCTCTTGAATGACCACCAGTCCATTGCTGAGTTATAATGAAAGGATGTATTACTGTGTCCAAGCTATTTGTAAGGTCAACATAGTGGGATTACTGTAGGTCAGGAGGTTAAAGGACGGGTGAATATCCAATGCCTTAAAGATCTGGTGGACAATGGCAAGCCTTAGCATATATAGTAGAATATGTTTCATAGGACATACTCTTCTTCTCAACAAGAAAATCGAAGTCAGAGTTTATAAATTAATTCTGTACAATAATTACTAATAACACATACAAATGAAACTTTGATTAATAAAAAAAAAAAAATTCAAAACATGATTTACTGACAAGATAGGACGTAAATTCTTTTTGTGCTATTTCTGATTCAAACATTTGTTGATCTCAGCCTTGGAAATTACACATGCAAATTGCTAAGGTGCACATAATTAGCTGTTGTAGGTTTATCTAGGTCTTATATAATTAAGGAGATGCCGAAAAACCATTCCAAACTAGATATTCTGAAATTTGCAATAATTTTTTTTAATAACAACCTTATTCAACATTACATTCTAAATTCAGGCTATTAGAGCTAATATTTTGTTTTATTTCCTTAATTCCAAAATTATGTATGTAATAGTTTTGTTTGTTTAGTGATAATACTTTTACATTATTTTAGAAAAGTCATCTGGGTATTATTGGATGCAGATTTTAAAACTGCAAGCATCGATCTATTTTTAATTTAATGATCTATTTTTCATATTAGCTATCTTCTCCGACAATTCATAAAATTATGTCTATATATCAAATTCTAACAAAATCAAAATATAATTGCTACTTCTACAAAGTTTACTAATACTAGGGTTACCATGCATATTTTACAATTTGGGGAGTTACCCATTATGAATTGCAGGGACTATGAAATTGGATTGCCTAAATTATGAGAAACTGTAAAATTATATATTGTGTATGTGCTAATGATTATTGATTACACATATACACTATTATTTAACTGAAATCATGAGTTTATACAATCAGAATCAAATCACTACATTTTGTGAACATTTATCCATATAAACACATGCCATCTATTGACTTTTAAACACATGTTATCTATATGCTCTTGCCCTAAGTATTGGGTTTATCTATAATTTTACTTTTTCACTGCAGTATTGATGTTGACTCATGCATGTTTTGGATGCCCATAATTTCAATAAATGTCTAATAAACTATTTACCCATACTCAGTGGATATGTGAGACATTGAATTTTTTTTTAAGACATTGAAATTGATATAATTTATCAGAGCTGTTTTACTTACTGTTTTAATTTGCTTACTGTTTTGGTATATGTAAGCAAATTTGTTTTTTCGATCACTAAAAATGTTGTAGTAGCTTACTTTCCATAATGAAAATAACACAATATTCTCATTTTGTCATTTTTTTATACTAGTTTTGTCAAATGTGCCTTTAAAGTTCAAAATTAAAGATAGTAAGATTGAAACCTATCACGAGTCTAACAGTTAGATTTCCCCAAAGGGCAGAGAATATGTAGATGCTTATTTTGTAAGCATATTTTCATTTCACAATAAATTAAAAAGAAATGAAAACTTTGAAGTGTTGTATTAGTTACTGATGTAGTTAATTGTACTTATTATAACCTAATTAAGAAGTTGATATAATTAATAAGAAAAAAGAACAAATTTTGTAATTTGTTTTACCACTACGATTTAAAAAAAAATGTTTTGACATGACACAGCTTCTACAGATATTATAAAAATACAAATTTCATTATATTCAAAGGATTCTCAATTTTGTACAAATTAAGAAAGTATAATGGTGTTTCTAATTATTTACAAAATTAAACAAAACAGGTACTTACGTATTAACGCCACCGCAGCAGAAGTTGCACTAATGCGCATGCGCCAATAAAGAGAAAACTGGTTTAAGGGAAGCAAAATTCCATTTTTTTTTCAGCTTTGAGATTCATATACTTTCATTTTATGATTTGTCGCAAAATTTTAGGCGTAGATTGGTGGCACTTCACTTTTAAAGCTCATGTTTATCCATGATCTAATTTCAAATTATTAACTTCAATAAACTTACGAAAGGTTTGGCCAGGTGATTATATATATATATATATATATATATATATATATGTATATAAGGTTTGGCCAGGTGTTATTTATATATATATATATATATATATATATAAGGTTTGGCCAGGTGTTTATATATATATATATATATATATAGCTACCTGGCCAAACCTGTCGTGATATATAATTATATCGCAAAGTAAGCAAATATTGGCGCATGCGCATTAGCAACTTCTGCTGTGGTGGCATTAATACGTAAATACCCAAAAACATTATTTTAAAAAATTATATATTATACTGATTACTTTCAGATAATATAATTTATTTCTAATATCATAAATATACATGGTGTATTTGCTATATTATATTTCCAACATTGTTATGTTCAAAATAAAAAAAATGCTTTGTACAATCAGTAAACACAATAGTAGAAATCAGCTGCATAAAAACAATGATTGCCTTCATACAGGTCCAACAACCCACAAAACTAAATTTCTGTTGTATATTATATAAAACCATGATTCTTTATTTAAAGTTATTTGATAATGATGAATTTATTATGGATATTATTAATATGGTTTAATTGGAAATTTGCCATTATTTGTGGTATTTAAAAACTGGTACATGACGCTAACTCCACAAACGGGAATCATGATGAGATTGAGGACTAAACTCTTGAAAGCGGGGATAAAAAGTTGTTAATTTGATAAACAGTTAGGACAACTTTCATTTGGTTCCACTCCTTTAACAATCAGTTTTTAACTTGGTGTAGGCCTTTGTGTGGTGCTTTCATTACATCAGGTTTGTATTTAGTCTTAACTTTAACTGCTCACGCCTAGTTTTAGACACAAGTTCTTTTCTTAGGTTATAAATTTACTTTCAGTTTCCAACGTGGTCTTAGGCTACTAGACAATGTTGATGTTATTCTCTTTTATGATCTAGTTTTATACTTGATTATGAGAGTTGATTTAAATGATTGAAATGTTGTGTTATTTTTTATATACACAAATGATGGCAAATATCCGATTAAACCATATTGATAATATGATTCTTTAGCTAACTAACATGACTGATAATAGTGAAATTGAATAAACATTTAGAAAATGGTAAATGATAACCGATTAAGGGATTGAACAAGGAATTGTTTATTAATCTAAAAATAGATATTGGCCATTAGGTAAGGGGTTTGACCTTCTAAAAATAGATGATTGGAAGTTGAAGGTTTATAAATAAATAAATGTTATTCATAAATAATATGTATTATGGAACAAAAGTAACATGTAAATCTTAACACATTTTATCGTTTGTCATCAAAATCAGAAATTAAAACTGTCATTTGTGGTACAAAAATTGATTTTCATTCATATTTATTATGTATACAAGTCCAGAAAATGTAATAGAATGATGTAATTCAAGATTTAATGGGGAAGCCATTAAATTTGGCTAGACAAAATCATGTTGAATGTTTCGGTTGACTGTGTTGTCAAAATCGATTAATAAAAGAGAGTTGAAATTGGTGATCCCTATTTTGAAATTTCGAGTAAAATAATGTTATGTTCTGCTTTTAAGAATAAAAGGAAGTTGAATTTCAACAACAACTGTAAAGAAAGAAAACAAATTAATTTACAGCTACCATTTTAAATTTTTAGACTGAAAACTAAAATTTTTTTATATGATTTATCCATACATTGAAATTGTGCATTTTTGTACATAATGTCTACACCATTTATTGAAGGACATATTAAATATCCATATGAAATTGTTTAATTGGTAATGTTACCACATGTTTTAACTAAATACTAAAGTTTTTAGAAAATATCCTTTTGGGGCTTAAATTTAAAAGAAAATGTGCTTTATATTTTACCATGAGATTACAAAAAAAGAAAAGATTAGCTAAAAGTTCATGAAAAACAGTTCATTTGTTCAGTTGTTTTAAAGATAATTGTACATATGTAAAATACATACTAACTTGTGAACACCCGTTGATTTTTTTATGGTTTTATTAGATAGGTTTGAATAAATAGCAAGGTTTGTTAAACAATTTCAAGTATGTACCATATTATTCAGAAATTGGGTCCATAAAGTTCTGCAAGTGTTTTTAGTCACTTTTAAAATCACAATAGTTTTTGAAAGAAACTTTAAAAAAAACAAATTCTCAATACGTTTGTGTTTCAGGCTATTTGAAGATGAGGAACAAGACTTATTCAAAGACATGCAGTCACTACCACGTAATGCAGCGCTCAGGAAGCTCAACGATCTCATTAAACGAGCTCGACTTGCTAAGGTAGGAGAACATAACCTTAGCATTGATAGTTTAGATTTATTTATTGTAACTGAGTCAGTTTTCTTGAAATAAGTGAAAGTCATAATTGGTGACTCATTGAGCTATGTAGGCAACATACTCATTAATATTTCAATAGTCTGATGTTCTTGGTTAAAAACATATTTTATGACAGTCAAATGTCAGATTATCAAATCCATCTTTGTCAAGAAATGATATCACTTATATACAGGGTGTTTTAAAACTCACTTGTTTTTGTTATCTTAGACTAACAATTCTGTTACTGTTTGAGGCAGTAGAAAAATATATGTTTAATTAAATTTTTGTTAATTTAATTGTATCATTGGCTTGAGAATAGGTAGGAGCCGCAATTAAGATATTTGACATTTTATTTATATCCTTACATATCGATAAGTTGCTAAGTTTAATTCTTTGAAATATTAAAATTTTAATCTTTTGAAAATAAACAATTTGTGGCCATTGCGTTTAATTGATTCTCTGTTCAAATTTTTTTTTCCCACCAATATTTTTGTTTTGAGTAGCCAAGTAAAATCATGTCTCAGATAATCATTTTTCTTTCTCTTCTCAATTATTTAAAGAGATTTAGTTTATAATTAGTAAATGGAATGTACTACTACATTATTAAAATCTGGAGACTATTTTAGTTTACTGACACACCCATTGTTCATTTTGCTTATGTGATTGAACTGTAAAATGAAATAAAACAATTTAATGAAACTTGTTGTGGTTTCTTTTGAGGATCCTCATTTCGGATGTTAGATTTGGTTTACTTTATAGAGTTAACACAAGATTCAAGGAAACATTACCCGCGGATTGTAATGAACTTGTCAGTATGGCGAAGGGGATTGCTTCATAGTTTGATAATGATTCATGTACCTTTATAAGATTTAAACTTAATATATAAAATGTTTAATTTATTTCACTGTATTTATAAATCTGTAAATATGGTATATGTACTCAACTCAAATACTTTTTATTGAAATCGTAGGGCTATATCAAATCCAGTAATATAAAAAATAAATAAAAAAAAGATTTTGATTTTAAGATCCAAAAATATTGTTTAGTTGCAAATCGTATTTATATTTATAATTTATATGGATTTGTTAATATCCATTCTTCTGAATCTATAAATCTATTTGACAATAGTTTGTTGATGCTTATCACAAAATTTTATTTATTTTTTGTCGATGTATCTTAATCAAGTTCTTTTATTATGGAGTGTTTTGGCATAAGTTCTTAATTTATTGTATGTGTAGATGTTTTGACTTAAATACCATAACAGTTTTTCGGAACTAAATTGATATTGTTAAGTTAGTTGATAACATTTAGTGACATCTGAAATTTTTTTTTTTTTTTAATCTTAATCTACTCGGTCAAAAGGGTATGTCAATAGCCTTTAGAATAGATTTCTTCTTTGTCTATTTAGATTCATAATCAGCTAGTTTAAAGTTATTGTCTGGTTTCCAATTGCTAAACTGTAACGTTCCATTAGGTTTTGAAATAAATTTAATTGAATGACAAAAGTGTTAACTAATAATGTGGACTTGTTTGTTGACCTAATTGTTAATATTCCTTTTTTATTTTATCATAAGTAGTATAAAGAAAATTATGTGATACGTCTGTTTTGAAGTGCTCTGAGTCCAAAAAAGTGTTTTTTGTCTGTCTGTTGTATGTGGAGTGAGTGCTCTTATAACCCAAAAGTGTGTACTCATTTTAATCAAATTTGCTACGTATTATTTATACACATTATATTTTGGACATTTTTTTTTTTTTTTTTTTTTTTCATATTTTTGATATGAAAAACATTGAGGCTATTTAAGCACTTAAACCAAATGAATTTGTTGTCATTTCTCCAAAATACTGGTTTGTGAGTTATCAGTAAAACACCGAAAATCGGCCATAGGTTTGTACAACATACAAAAAAATGTGTCTATTGAAAATTTATTTTTGAAAAAGAAAATTTTGTTTAAATGTAGTCAAATAGACATAGTCAGGGGCAATCAATGTATGAACATTAAGCTCGTTAGTCAAAGGTGAAAAAATTTATTTTAAGAAATTAACCAATTTGAAAAATCAAAGAGTTCTCCCGGGGTTGATACCAACTGAAACGGTACTTTGTGTAAAGTGTAAAATAAGGAAATCATGTATAAGCCTATTTCACAACATAGTCCATGGATTACACAACACTTATAACCAGGTCCAACCTACCAGCCAGCTTTAATAATTAACTACAAAATTTAATATTTACTGAACCAAATACTAAACTATAAAATACCATACGATTTACACTATTGACCGATGGTACTTGGTAGAACTCCATTTTAATGAAAAACAAACACAATATTTAGTAAATTCTACAATTTATTTGAGTCTTGCCGACCATGGTTTCGCCAACAACGGCATTTACAAGGCAGCTTAACAAAGACTAAGGAAAAATATAGAAACTAACATATTATTACTACAAAAGGAAGAACAGTTACTTAGCTAGGGTAGGGAGGGGGGGGTGTTAAGAGCAAGGGAAACATGTGGTCATACGGAAGACAATGGTTTTAACAACGGTGAATTTGACAAAAATTCCACCTGATCATTAAGTACTAGTTTGGAGTCTTTACAAAATATTCTCTTAATCTCTAACATTTCTAATAAATTTAATTTCTTACTTTTAACATTAACATGGAGAATCTTAAACTTAACATTATTCAAAAAAAACCAGACACTACATGAGTTTTTAAATGATTAGAAAAACTAGATTCATTATGACCCAACCGCCAATTTCTTTCGTGTTCCATTAACCTGCATTTAAAACTACGGCCTGTTTGGCCTACATAAACTGCATTACAGATATTACAAGTTAATTTATAAACACCACTTTTTTGCATGTTATCTATTTTATCTTTACAATTTAGTAACATTTTTCCTAAATTGTTTTTGCAATAAAAAGCTGGTTTACAATGATTTTCGTTTTCCAATACATTCCCAACCGCATAGCTAACCTTACCAATATAGTTATATATTGGCGTAGAATTAACTATATTGGTAAGGTTAGCTATGCGGTTGGGAATGTATTGGAAAACGAAAATCATTGTAAACCAGCTTTTTATTGCAAAAACAATTTAGGAAAAATGTTACTAAATTGTAAAGATAAAATAGATAACATGCAAAAAAGTGGTGTTTATAAATTAACTTGTAATATCTGTAATGCAGTTTATGTAGGCCAAACAGGCCGTAGTTTTAAATGCAGGTTAATGGAACACGAAAGAAATTGGCGGTTGGGTCATAATGAATCTAGTTTTTCTAATCATTTAAAAACTCATGTAGTGTCTGGTTTTTTGAATAATGTTAAGTTTGAGATTCTCCATGTTAATGTTAAAAGTAAGAAATTAAATTTATTAGAAATGTTAGAGATTAAGAGAATATTTTGTAAAGACTCCAAACTAGTACTTAATGATCTGGTGGAATTTTTGTCAAATTCACCGTTGTTAAAACCATTGTCTTCCGTATGACCACATGTTTCCCTTGCTCTTAACACCCCCCCCCTCCCTACCCTAGCTAAGTAACTGTTCTTCCTTTTGTAGTAATAATATGTTAGTTTCTATATTTTTCCTTAGTCTTTGTTAAGCTGCCTTGTAAATGCCGTTGTTGGCGAAACCATGGTCGGCAAGACTCAAATAAATTGTAGAATTTACTAAATATTGTGTTTGTTTTTCATATAAAATACCACTTAACCCTAGTTCTTCGGTATTCTCATTATTGTCCCTATTGTTTCATCTCTATTCACATTAGATTTTCAAAATACTGTAATAATAAAGATGTAATATCCTATGTGAACGTAGTAATTTTTTTTTTTTTCAGGTGCATGCGTACATTATCAGTGCCTTAAGGAAAGACATGCCAACAGTATTTGGCAAAGATGGAAAGAAGAAAGACTTGATCAAAAACTTGGGAACAACGTATGAACAACTACAAAGGGAACATCATATATCTCCTGGAGATTTCCCGGAGCTCAAGAAAATGCAGGTAATGTTAGTGGGCGTACTTTAAATTTTTATCAATTTTATTTTCACATTTTTTGTTTTTTCCTCTACGCTATAGTTGATATTTAGAACATTTTAGTGATAGGGGAAATTTCTGTTCCGATAGGAAATGAAGCTATTCTGATCATATTTTCATGTTTTGTTTCTCCAGATCTAAAAACTTAAAACTTGGATTTAAGAACATTGTATATAAATATGCATAAATGTATCTGTAAGTCTTTATAATGCAGGATAAAGTTACACACATTGTGTGCGGTGCAGGTCCCTTTGAGCATTGCATGGTGCTGTTTAAAAATCTTAAGATTTTAAGTAGTGTATATACAATTTATACATTCTGATGGTCCTAAGACATACAGAAGTAAATCTGGAGAAGTGACCACCATTCATATAATACTAGGAATAGAAACAAAATAAATGCTTCTCAGTTTTGACTAATTAAATCAATTAGGTTAGGTTAGGTTGGGTTAGGTTAGGTTAGGTTAGGTTGGGTTGGGTTAGGTTAGGTTAGGTAAATTATCATTTCTAAGGTAAATCTGGAGAAGTGACCACCATTCATATAATACTAGGAATAGAAACAAAATAAATGCTCCTCAGTTTTGACTAATTAAATGAATTAGGAGCTACAGATTTAATTGTGTTATTTTTTTTTTATAAATTGCCTAAGGCTGCTCGCTTCACTAGAATATAGAATAGAATAGAATAGAAAAAGTACTTTATTTTGACATGTATTCCATTCAAAATATAAAATAAATTAACAATTAATTAATTATAGTAGATAAAATAAAATGAAATAAACTTAATAATATTCTTTCTTTTCATAGTACTTCACAGCAATGGTCTTTTTGGCCGTCAGCTGGGTTGGCATAAACAAAACAATATAGTTAAAAATTATACTATGAGTCACATATATTTACACATATAGACCTGTGTGTATATAACCTTCCTTCCATCAGTGCACCCATACATATATAATCATATAATCATACAAAATATTCAATATAAATTACTACAGAACTAATTAATTTGGCACCAGCTATACAATTAAAATTACTTACATATATAAATAGATTTACAGTAATCCTTCCAAGAATTTAGGTGTAACACCCCTTCCCAACCAAAATTTTGTGTACTGTTACAGTTAAAAATTAAATTCATTTATTAATTCCCATCTAAATTTCCATGCAATCTTCATGAATTTACCCAATCTCCACCAATTTCTCCCATTTAATAAAAGTTCAAATTCCCCCCCCCTATTTAAACTGCTTTTGAAAAAGCACAAATTTCTTATATCGGCTAGGATAGGACAGCGAGCAATAAAATGGTAAACCATCTCATTTTCATTTATGTTGCATAAGGAGCATAACCATATTTTATCGTTACACCACGGTTTATAGTTTAAGTCAACAAGTTCCGCCCTTGCTTTGATGATCCAACTTGTTGTTTGTATATCATATTTATCAACAAACAATAAGTTGGATCATTCACTACATTTGAAAAGTTTGATCAGGTGATTTTTGGGTGGCTTGTTGAACACCTATTTAATTCCTTACACATGATTTAAAAAAACTTGAATTTTGGTTAGACATAGTGATTTATATCAATGTTTTTATTATTAGGTAAATATTTATTGTTATTATTTTTAGTTCTATTACAATGCTTTGTTCATGTATATCTTTTTATTTAAAGATTTTAATGAACCAACTTATAGTTTAATTGAATGTAACTTTGTGATTATGTCTATTCCAATATGTTTGGTCAATGACAAATAAACATATGATTTATAAACATGATTTAATATCTCTCGAACATAGTTGAGTTGACACAGAGGAGCTTAAGTCTGATATTTAGGTTATTTTTCTTATTTATTTATTTTTTTTTTTTTTAGCAAACGGTGTTAATTTTTGTAATTTATTGTGTTTGATCGAAAGATCACATTCAAAAGTCACGTATTTTCTATTTTTAAAGAAATGAATAATAAATAAAATTTAAGTTATATGATAAGTTTTTGTTAAAAATAACAGGGTTGTAGTTTTGAAGATTGTTTTATTTAAGAGTTTTTGAGATGGCCAACAGTTTGTTAAGTGTCACTGTATCTGGTGTGTTTTATAAATAATTATTTAAATCAATTTAGAGATGAAAGGAGGAAACACATAGGCTTAAATATATGATCTGTTTTAAATTCAGTAATAAGGAAATATTGCTTTATATAGTGGAAATCTAGTGTTCCAATATCATATATTAGACCAAGTGGCTGAGAATAACAAAATAAATACCACCTTCTCACTGATAACAATATGTAGGCAAATTGTGTATTAATTTATTTTTATATTTACACAAATTATAGGAATATGTTTGTTACTAATTTGTATTATTTTTTTTAAATAAAATTGTTGTAATATCCTAGCCATTAAAAGAGCTACAAAGTTATTATACAAGGGTTCAAGAACTGCTCATATTTTTCTCTTCTTACTCAAAGTTGTAAAAAAACCTTTTTTGTAGAGAAATTATAAATTTTCTGACTGAAAATCTTTGTATGATATATTAAACCCGCCATTAAATTTAGAAGTAGACTAAATTATAATTTTCCCAAAGTGGGTTAGGAAAAATAATTGTGCTATGATGTTATCTCTAAGGAAGGAACAAAACATTGTCTCTACCAGACATAATAAAAATGTCTGGTTAGGAGTTTTGGTAAAAAAGGAAAATGAACTATATTTATAAAAGTTTAAATGTCTCAAAACAATCTAAGTGATTTTTATCAAATTTTGGTGAAATAATATGAGGGTTCCAACTTGCTAATCAGCTTGTAAAAGAAATTTATAGTCATAAGTAATTTGAAAACAAAAACAAATTTAACCTGACAGTGATCTGGATATTCTTCTAATTATTTGTCAACTGTTAATTTATTTTACATGCGATTTGGCACATTTATTTTGATCATTCATCTTCATTTTCATCCAAAATTTAGTCAAATAAGTTTGGTCTGGGTTTGATGTATTCCACCTTCTATGACAGTGTTCATGGTTGTTCATTTTTACTCTTTGATAAATAAACTTCTGATTTGAAATTCTGGAAGGGAAAAAAATAGTTATTTGTGCAACTAGTGTGCAAAGTGGCACTTTTTTAAACGAGAGAAAAATGTTGATGCACAAGGCTTGCCGAGTGCGTCAATTTTATCGAGTTTAAAATAGACACTTTGCTCACGAATTGCACATTATACTTTGTCTACAGTTGTTATTTTGTGATAAAAACAGTTCATACTGGCGGTCGTACTTTTTCCTTTATTTGACAGGAAGGAGATTTAGTACAACGTTGTTAGCTTTTTCCGCTAATTTAGGCGGGGTATTTGACAGGTTTTCATCCTCTGAACTGTCCATATTTTAAAACTAACTACACAAAATATAGCAGTAGTGCTAAACAACACATCACCACTGAGTAGAAGTTCTCACGTCAAAACTGAGGTTATTTATGAATATTACAAATAACTTAGGTGTATTCTTGAGGAAACGGGATTGCCAACTTCAAAACTCGGCAAACGAAAAATACTCTCCGTGTACATACACTGTCAATCATCTTCATGAATTATTACTTCCTTTTTAACTTTAAAACATTGTTTTGTTGTTTATTTATGTTATTTTACATGTAAGAATTAATCTAACCTACATACGGGACATTTCCTGTATATTATAAATCAATTCAAATAAACTTAACCTAAATTTTGTTTTGTTCAGTTGCCATTCGGAGTGAGCAAAGTAGTGTGCAAAGTAGTGGGCAAAGTGAAACTGTTGAGAAATCAGCTGTTTTGCAAACTAATTTAAATGAACAAAATGCCACTTTGTCAACAACTGTAGACAAAAGTTTTTTTTGTTTAGACTTTGAACCTGGTTGAGCAAGAAGGTTAATAATATGTTTCTACAATGTTTATTTTTTCAGTAGTGTTTAATAAAAAAAAAAGAAATTATAAGTAATAAAGTTTAGGTGAAGGATTAACAGATGTTATAATATTTACCATGGTTCACTACTTGAATATGAATCATTGCTACATATGTTATAATTATTATAAACTGACCAATGCTCAATGACCTGCAGGTTGTATTGTTCCATAGATTGCAAAAGTAAGTTGTTTCCGGTTTAAAATTGCTGTTATAGGTTGGTGTATGTGAATGACCTTGGCTTACTTATTCCATATCCTTTTTACCTTCTCTTTCAACTGATAATGAGTAATGATTCTGTTCCACACATTGTTATCAGTCCTAGTTAGCAGTAAGCTAATGATAAATGTACAATCACAGAAAATAAGAATAATATAAACAAGTATATAAAATGGAATATTATTAACATATAAATGAATGCTCTTATAATATTTGTAAAATGATTGTAATTATGTTATAAATAAATGTTGCACAAACTTTCTTTCATTCAAAACTGAACAATCCAAATATAACTATTTTCTTGAAATTTTAATCAATAAGAAAGTGAAAATAAACCACTAAGAAGTGATATTTATCAAAATTTGTTTAACCAATTTTAATGAAATGTGAAGGTTAATAACAAAACCAGTTTACCAAAACCATATATAAATTTAAATTAATTACGCTTTATAAGTAATTTGGAAAACAGTATGAAACTGATCAAGAACTACAATTATGAATTTTTTTTGGTTTTTTTAACGTTAGTTTTAGTCATTAACTTTCCCAAACCTACGCCTGAGACAAATAAGTTTGTTGTATGTAATGAGGTTTATATGCCTGGTTTCGCACATTATCAGTTTAGCAATAGTGAATTTAAGTTTACCATTTCAATTTTCCGAACGTGTTCAATACAGTTACAAGACGGTATTACGATGGTTTACCATTTGTTATCAGCCGGCCTATGTAACTCCATCTCTCCCGATAGCGGACATTTTATATAGTCTGAGCAGTGTCTATTATTTGAAAGTTTCAATGTAGTTGTAAATGTAAAATTTCTGATTTTTTGAAGATTGGAGAGTTTAAATGTTTGATTGATGTTATGAAATGACTAAGTAATTTGAAGATAAATTTTTTATGAAGCAATGATTTCAGTAATAGTCGAGATAAAGAAATTAAGTAAGAATTAGGATATAATAAACAATGATAGATAAATTAAGTTTGTTTCAATACAAGATAACAATTAAAAAATGTGGTAGGAAATAGAAGTGAGTAATAAATAACAAACACATCCATTTTTTTATCAAATATCTAATTACATTTAGAAGAATGATAACTTTAAATAGAAATAAGATGAATTATTGTAGTTTAATTGTAATAATATGATTTGAATAATAATGATGAGCGATAATAATAATTTATAAATATAATAAATAATAATCTAAATAAAAAAGGTTGCTTCTTTGAACAGCTGTTGTACTATAAAAGATTAATAATGAAATAATAGTGTAATGTAATAATAAATTTTTGTATGAGCTTGTGTTGATTAATTTATATATTTATATATATAAATATGTTACTTACGTCGTCTCATACACACTGATTATTGTCTCCGACGTAAGTAACATATTTATAAATAAATATACTCATACTATAAAAATGCTAATAAAGAAGCTAATATATATATATATATATATATATATATATATATATATATAAATTTAATGTAGTTTGTAAATTTTTGAATGTATGTGAATTGTAATGTTTAATTTGAATGTATTGATGTTTCATGTGCTCTTCTTGAGTCTGGAAATAGATATCAAGGAGATTGCAACATCACATTCTTGAGATTTTTTGTTTGAGACTCAAATTATTACATAATTGGATTCTCGAACAAGGAAGTTTCTGTAAGGTATGTGATGTTGACATCGGTGTAAGCGCATCTAAAACGTTAGCTTATGGTTGATTTTGTTCTAATGTTTAATAATACTAATGGCCTAAGTATTGCACAAGTGCATTGTCATGTCTTTGAAGTCGAGTGAAATATGTTAAGAATTAGTGAGAATGCAATAAAATGGATGAATTTGTTATCTAAAAATCATTTGAGAAGTAACATTCATTTGTGTGAGATAATAATCACATTGTTCTTAATACAAGTGGTGCAATAAATGACCTTTTAACAAATTGAACTAATGGATAATTAACAATAAGTGACAAAGTATTTTATTTTTTCTATTGTAAAGGAATAATCTAAATAATAAGTTTTTTGTTTTAAGTAAGACAAAACAAAATAACACAAGATATGAACATTACAAAAAGACAATATAAATAAACAACACAACATGTGAACATCATAAAAAGACAATACAAATAAACAACTAAAGATATTAACATCACAAAATTTAAAAAAATAACACAAGGTATAAACATTTAAATATTTCAGGCAACACTATACAAATATTGTTCTTGGGCACTAGTTTGGAAAATATACAATGGGGAAACATACTAAGCGCAAGACAAACACAAAAACACAGGTTTAAAAAAAGGGAAAGACACAATACAAAATATTTTTAAAGTTCTGAAATATTTAAACATTTGTTGGGCATCGTCAGTGAGAGATGCAGGTGCAGGTTTGATCTGGTCTTTGTAAATTTTGAGAAATAGTATCCTTTCTGGATTCAATAGCTGTTCACTCTAGCATTGGCATTGATCCTAAAAGGTTCATACCATCTTCCTGGGAATCCAATGTGTTGTCCAGCTGCTGTGTCTGACTGTGGATGTATCTTGGTCATCATCAGGTTGGCTGGGCAATAGAGAGGTGGTGTCTTTGGTACCTCTTGTGGTAGAATTCTGCTGCTGGGTTGCCTAAGAGCAGCTGGGAACTTCTAGTCTCTTGGATGAGAAAGATTAAACCCCAAGACTGCTTTCTTGTAGTTAACTCCATAGCAGCATTAAGTGGGTCCGTTAGTTGAAAAGCACTATGGGGAGATGTTGGTGCCATCTCGCTTCTGGCAGAATCAGCTACATTCCTGGGTGTCAAATTGTGGTATGTTTTCTGAGAGGATGACCTTGGGATATTCCCACATGGGGAAGAATTCTTGCTACAACGTGGCTGTTAACATGGTGGAGTTGCAGATAGGGGATCCATCTGGTGAAGAGATCTGTAACTACTCAAATGATCCCAGTGAGAGGATGTGGTCACATGATGTCCAAGGGCTTGATGTTGAATGGGATGCTGGGCTGGTATGGGCACTGTGGTGGATGTGTGTGTTGTTGGTTAACCTTGTACAGAAACAGAGGAGGCACTGTTGAGTGTGACGTGCGATGTCTCTCTGGATGGTCGACTATGTGAAGTGTTCCTGTAGTGTTCGAAGGGTCTTGTCCTCTCCCAGGATGTTTAGCAATGTTGCTGTTGTGGTAGTGGAAGAGTAGTCTTGGAATGAGACTGTGAGGAATTAGTAGCCACTTGTCAAGTGAATATTGGACGGGCTTCCAAATGCCAGTGTGGTAATTCTGTTGAATCTGTATGAATAATAATATTTGGATTCTAAGCTTTACAATGGTATATACATTATTGTAGAACAATGATTTTAATAGGGTAAATGTTGAATTGAAAAAAAGTGATTACCACTTCACAAGACGGGAGTTTGTGTACCACTGTGGTACACAAACCAGTTAGATGGTTAACTGTGTCCTTGGAGGTAGAATGGCTGGTACCAGTAATTAAAAATCTCTTCATGAATAATGTTATCAAAGAGGAGTACAGTTCCCTTGTACATTCCATACAGAAAGTTACAGATAAGAATAGTGGAGGCTGGCGGGTATTTTAATAAGGCGTGCTATGTAGAATTAACATTAATAAACAATCAATTTTTCCTACAGAATAACTGTATTGTACATTATTAAAAAAATAACAAATTTAACAGAATATTATGAAGCATTTTATTTAAAAGTAAAATCCATTCTTCTATTTTTGCGTTAATCAATCTTTTCAATAACTGTTTCTTAAAATCTGTCATTTGTGAAATCAAGCTTTTTTTTTAATTGATACACAGCTCTGTTAACCTATCTTAGTTCATAGTATTACTTAAATGAGATTTCAGTGTTAATACTTGAATAAGTTGAATGGTTTCACTAAACATACTTGCAAGTTTTTCTTCATTTGTTGCACTAATAATGAAATTAAAGTCGTGAAATTATTTTCTAGAATTCAAATTTTTTAATTTTGTTTCTAATTTAAAAATATAAGAAATGATTATACTTTAATGAAAACTTTCAAAATATTCTTGGTAAAAGAGTTTAGCAGCTATTAAATGATTTGTATGAGCATTTTTGGAAGAAAAAAAAGTTGCTGTCTGACAGATTTTCAAAAAAGTAATCACAGTGATTTAAATTAAGTGCGACTATAGTGGTTCTTGAAATTGCATGATAAGCTAAACAAATAGTAGTCACAAGTAAATTTCACAAAATAAAAATATATTTGTAACAGCTGTTTCACGGTTAAGCATCATTAGACAACTAAGAACTAAAATTTACAAAACAACTATAGTAATAGCAATCTTGGCAAAGCATTAATTAATAATAAAAATAAAATAGACTTATGTAAAAATAGTGGTGTTTACAAAATTAATTGTAGTGACTGTAATTGTGAAAATATAGGGCAAACATGTAGATCAATTAAAATCAGATTAAAGGAACCTATATATTGCTGGAAGCATGGTAAAACAGAGTCAAATGTTGTTAATCACTTATTAGAATCAGGACATTCTTTTAATCCCAAGGATAATGTTAAAGTTTTTCATATTGAACAGAAAAGTAAAAAACTAAATAGTTTGGAAATTTTAGAGATAAACAGATCTGTATACAATGGCCATGCTTCTAACTTAAATGAACAGGTACATAACCCATCCCATTTGTTGAAACCCATTGTATTAAACCCATCTTGCAACGATACACCTTGCAAGATTAACGTAGACTCTCAATTTAACACGTATCGTTCGGGAATTTACTCAAATTTTGCTTCCGGCTTTTTCCCCGCTTGCGACAACGTATCGTATGCAAGACAATTTTACTTTTATCGTAAATTGTCAAGAAATAAGTCTTTTCGACTTTATTTCGTTTTATTTATTAATGAATTTATTGATTGCTCAGTCAATTTTACCTTTTCTTAAACTTGTGTATACGACTCTTCCTAGAGGTCGTGCCGTGTGGGAGAGTTTGGTTTCCAAATTTTATTCCATTTAGAAAAATGTACAAATAATTAATTTTTGTAAATTTCTCTTTAGAGCACACACTTTATTTCACAGATATATATTTAAAATGGCATACAACTATAGGAATCTCTACAATAATGAAAAGCAATTAAAGATTTTTCAAATCAATTATCAATATTTATTACTTTTTATATTATGACTGAAGGTCTTTCTTTTGTTTGGTAAATTTATATTTTTCTTTATACTACAAAATCTCTACCATAAGACACAATGAATTTTATACACATATATTACAACACATTAAATTTTATATAGACACTCTATAACATATTAAATTTTATACTCAGAATGACCAGAACAAATCATTTAAAATTGAATTTACTTAAAAAATACACTTCCCCTATAATTTTTATTGAATATTTAATTAAAATGAATTTACGTTTATTATTATTAATTCCCTAAAGTTTCCAATAAATCAAAGTATTGGTACCTTGAACACTAATGAAGATCATATACGATGATGAAGATTCTGATGGGTTGAGATGATCTCCCGATGCCTGTAGTCTAATGTTGTAAGTTCAATGAGTAGATTTTCTGCTGGTGCTGACTCCTGAAGCACGTCTTCCTCGTAGGCTGGTTGAAAAAAGAGTATCCAAGTTACCTTGAATATTTCAGAGCTCCTCTGACATGGGAATTTTGAGTACCAACTTAACTTGGTTTCCCTCATAAACTATCCCTTCACGTTTTTATACGTTTTCGGCGAGTTTATGCTTTATTTTGGGTTTTTTCATTTCCCAAAATATTTACAGATTATTTATTTATTATATTTATTCTTTTATTTCATTCTAATCCTTTTATTTCTTCCTTTTTACTTTATTTCTTCACAAATTTTTATCTTTTATCGGTTGTCTCCACTTCTTTGTCATTGGTTACGGTCGAGTTTCGCTCAGCGATCCCTCCTCTTGTTAAAACATGATTTTGGTTGAAATTCTGTACTTTTTTCTTCTTTTCTCTCTAACTTCTGCTTCGCTCTTCCGATTCTCGATTTCTTTTTAGATCTTGGTTCTTAATGTTCTTGGGATCCTTTAGGTTTTTGTTTCATGGTTGTAGTCCATTTCTTTCTCGAGTTATTTAGCTTTTACGTAATTTTAACAATTTCAAAATTTAGTTTTTTCCCTGATTTGGTTTTTGGTTTTTTAACACTTTTTTATTTTTTGTTCTTGGTAGGAACGACTGTAACTATGATCACTTTTTCTCTGCTATGTTTATTTCGCGAGAAATCTTGATTTAAAGTTTTTTACATCGTTTTCCCATGAAAACATGTTATTAAAACCCCCATCTACTGATTTTATAAATTTGGTTTGTTCATTCTGTACAACACACTAATTTAAACATTTCTTAATTATAAATACATTCTATTTATAATGTTTATCTAATTTTTCGATAAATTGGTATTTTTATAAGTGCCTAAGGTTTTTTTTTTTTTTTTTTTCTTTTTTTTTTTTTATTAAAATATCGTTGGAGTTATTATTTTTATTTCATGTTTCCCCTTTATTTCCCCCTTACTTATTTATATTTAATTTACCATTTGTTAATTTCCTTTATTTTATATTTTAGTATTTTTTGTCTAAGTTGTTTTCCCCGTAACTTTGTTAATTATTAATTTATGAAAATTTCCCCCCTTACTAAATATTTTTATTATTACTTTTACAATCTTTCTCGGTACTTTATTTTTTAAATTTGAAACATTTTTGTTTCACGGACAAGTTTATTCCCGTTAGTGACGCATCAACATCGCTAACTGCTGGCTTTACCTACTACGTTGCTAACGAATCAGCTTTACAATTTTTATTCTGCCTTGAGCGTTTTGGCCAATTCCAAACCGCCTCAATATCCCCCGTGCAAAATTAGAAAATTGCTTATGTTTTAACATCAGCCTTTTTTGATATTAAATCCCCTTATGACATCTTTTACTTAATTTAAACAATTTTCATTAAATCCACATTTTATTATATAATTTAAATTTTCATTTGAAAATTTTTAAACACATATATAACACAAAATACCTATATTAACTATTAAATTCTTAAAACATCAAATATACTTTTATATCACACAATTAATTTTCCTTATAACACATAAACACACAATATAGAATACAAAACAATTATATAAAACATGAATTACACAAATACATAAAACATAGAATATAACAACTACATAAGACCTGAATATAACAAATACATAAGACATGAATAAATTTTCATTTTAAATTTTTCCATCTCAAGATGGTCCATGGCTTTTACTTGTTTGCTTCTCAGATTTTTCACTGTCCTGCAACACACTAACTAGTATACACATTTTTATTACAGCTTCTGCACTAAACTTTTTTGACATCTTGTACCTTACCTTGATTTATTGGATATAAACAAAAATCTTATTAATTTTCTAACTATCCCCAATAATCATTTGTTATGGTCATTCCTAACACATAATAGTACAAAAAGCTTTCTATAAAATGATATTAATTTTTAACATACTTTAAATTTCGCATTCATTCATCAACCCGTCAAAATAAACATCCTTCAATTTTTTACGCAGTTTTTGTATCGATTTGATGAATGGAGCGGTTGATTAGCCTCGTTCATTATGCGGTTGTTTATTTAGGCTTCGAGCATCCGTTGTCCTAACGATTCCTTTGTTAAGCGCTAGCAGCTGATTTCTTTGACCTAGTTATTTTTAGCTCTTTTGTTATGTGACATATTTTTATTCATAATATGGTTTCATGTCTTTAATATCATATCGACCCTTGATTTTATTTGTTTGAATATTTTTAACTTCGTATGTTCTTCTGCCCATTACACGAGTGACTTGATATGGACCACTGTAGACTAACATTAATTTGTCAGTTTGGTTTAATAATAAACTAGGCCGGTTCAAGTTAATTATTAAAACTTTGTCTCCAATTCTGAATTTAGTTTCTTTTAATTGATAGGTATTGGATAATTTCTGTTAACATAAGTATTATTGTCTGTAATTTTTAATTCATGTATATATTTATTTGACCTTCCTGGTTCTTCACTAAACACCTGGTTATATTCCCTCATTAGTTGCCTAATTTGGTTCTCTTGTTCTTGTGTTAAAATATTATTTTCCAAGCATAAATTTTCGTGTTCAATGTTGACATTTACTTGACATAATTTCAAAATTTTATTTTCTTTTAATTTTATTTTAGGCTTCCCTTCTTCACCTTTTTCGTAATTTAGTCCTGTTTTCATTTTAACTTTCACCATTTTCTTTCTTCTGTCCATCCGTCTTTCCAGGTTTTCGTCACGTCCATTTTGTTTAACTTTTCCCCATATTTCCGCAATTTTTACTATTTCCTTAACTCCTGCACTTTCTTCTTTAACAATTTTATTTTTTACCTTATT
Source organism: Aphrophora alni (assembly GCA_963513935.1). Taxonomy (NCBI): domain Eukaryota; kingdom Metazoa; phylum Arthropoda; class Insecta; order Hemiptera; family Aphrophoridae; genus Aphrophora; species Aphrophora alni. The sequence continues at coordinate 147,432,253 of OY740769.1, read as the reverse complement.
ATTTATTACTTTTGAGTTGATTGCTGTTTGCAGCATATTTATTTTATTTTCGCTGATTTCACCATTTTTGGCTCCTCTTGCTCTCCTAATCCCCCGTGCTATCTTGTCTCTATACTCCTTTTCTCCTCGGGTTTTGGTCACATTCGGTCTGGTCACATCCTTTGCATTTATTTTTACTTCTACATGCTTTTTTGTAGATAACTTTATTGCCCCTTTTCCTCGCAATACAGAGTTTGAGCCTCCCATTTCAGCGTCGCTCCGATTGTCCATTAAACATGTCCTTTCTTTGCTGAGATTTTCTTCGCTGTTTCCTTTTGTACTCAATCCTTTTAATTTTAATTTTGCTACGTTATCCTCGTCTTTCCTATTTTCCTTCGTCTCGCTACAAAAATCTTCTACAATAAAATGGTCGTCGACTTGAAGTTGTATGAATTTTCTATCCATATTAATTCTTGCTTTATATTGACACAAAAAGTTACACCCTATTATTAATTTTGACTTTAAGTTTGGTACTACCAGAAATATTCCTTCTATGCATTTTTGCTTTAATTGTATGGGGAGCACAGCCTGTTTTGTAACCCTCTGTCTTTGGTTTTTTAATGCTGTCACCACCTCTACACCATTTACTGGTAATACCAACACTTCTTTATTGTCAACATTTATTTCGTCGAAAAATCTCTCCTGTACGAACGACATTTGCGCGCCGGTGTCAATTTCTGCTTCTACCATTTTATTAAGAATTCCTGTAGTGATCTTTGGGCATTCAGGTATAGATTCTTGTAATTCTAAATCTATCTCCCTTTCTTCCATTAAATCCTTCTTTATTTCGCAATTCATTTTAGTTACTTTAATTTCTGTTTTATTTATTATTATTTCTTTATTTTTAGTTTTTAATTCTTCATTTTTGTTTATTATTGCATTTCTATTTTTATCCGCGATCCCAAAATTCCTATCATTTTTCGTTTGCTTAATCATTTTATTTTTTATTTTTCCTATTGGGATCTCACTACCTAGTTTTTTGGAAATTTAGGAAGTTGATTAGATGGACCCGGTTTTTGGAAATCAAGTTTTGGTTTAAGGTTAGGACGTGAGGATGGGTAATTTGCAGGTCTCTCCCGATATTGATTTTGTTGATCAACTTGCCTGTATCGTGTAAATCGCTCTTCCTGTCTTCCCGCGTACATTGTTTCCCCTCTCGTTCCCTCTATACTTTCCAAAGTTCTTAGGAACGTTATCGCCTCTTCAAAACTTTCACTTGATTTCCCTAGGCTTGCCAATTGTACCTTCGGATCGAAATGTCTCATTAATTTGAAGATTAAAAATGATTCTGGGATTTCAGGAATTAAGAATTGTGCCTTATTTATCTGTTTGCAGAAATATTCCACTTTTGTTAAAGCCCCTTTATTAGAAAATCTTCCGTTTTCTATTTGATTCCTTATTATCTGTTGGGTTTGGTAACACCAATAATTGTCTAAAAATTTTTCTTTAAATCCTTCATACCCTTCCGTTCCTCTTTTTACCACTCTCCACCATTCCATCGCTGCACCTTTTAATAATCTTTCTATTATTCTTAATTTTTCGGCTCCATCCATTAGCGTACTAATCTCATCAAAATGTTTTTCTACTTCCTTAATAAATCTCATTGGAATATCCCTAGCATTACCCCAGAATTCCAATTGTCTATTTTCTCCCTGTGCCTTATCTATATAAATTACCCTTGCTTCTTTGTCTCCACTTTCTCTACTTCTAGCTACTTCTTTTAATTTTGTTTCTAAAACTTTTACTGAACTTTCTATTTTACTTCCAACTTCTCTTCTTACGCTATTTATTTCTAATGTCCTATTTGACACTTCTTCATCTATTTTTCCTCTTAACTCGTCTAAGTCCCTGGCATTTTCATTCATCTGTTTTTCGCATTCTATTATTCTTAATGTGTTTTCTCCTATGCTCCTTTCTATGGTAGTAGTAATGTTTACTACTAAATTTTCTAATTCTTCTTTTCTTTCCTTCCTTTCTTCTATTCTTTCTTTCTTTCTCTTCTCTTCTTCTTCCAGTTTTTCTTTCTGCCTCTTCTCTTCATCTGCAAGTTTCTCTTTCTGTCTTTCTTCTTTGTCTAGCGCTACTCTATTTTCCATACTTTTCATGTAATTAAATATTTGTTCCATTTTCTTGTCTATTCCTGAAGCTTCCTGTTTTGGTTCTTCTTGAGCTTTAGGATCTCTAGTTGGCGGCATTTTTATTTAATTTTTCTTTACGCGACTAATTTGTTTATTATTAATTTTTATGATTATTAACTTGTTTATAACCACCTTTATTGAACTCACAACTTAGAACTTACACACATATATTTATGGAACAAAATTTGGAACTCTCGTTCGTATGGATCACTAAAAACAAGAATTTCCTTTTTTAAAAAAAAATATTCTAGTTTTTCGTGCTCCACGTATTTGGGCGCCACTTGCAACGATACACCTTGCAAGATTAACGTAGACTCTCAATTTAACACGTATCGTTCGGGAATTTACTCAAATTTTGCTTCCGGCTTTTTCCCCGCTTGCGACAACGTATCGTATGCAAGACAATTTTACTTTTATCGTAAATTGTCAAGAAATAAGTCTTTTCGACTTTATTTCGTTTTATTTATTAATGAATTTATTGATTGCTCAGTCAATTTTACCTTTTCTTAAACTTGTGTATACGACTCTTCCTAGAGGTCGTGCCGTGTGGGAGAGTTTGGTTTCCAAATTTTATTCCATTTAGAAAAATGTACAAATAATTAATTTTTGTAAATTTCTCTTTAGAGCACACACTTTATTTCACAGATATATATTTAAAATGGCATACAACTATAGGAATCTCTACAATAATGAAAAGCAATTAAAGATTTTTCAAATCAATTATCAATATTTATTACTTTTTATATTATGACTGAAGGTCTTTCTTTTGTTTGGTAAATTTATATTTTTCTTTATACTACAAAATCTCTACCATAAGACACAATGAATTTTATACACATATATTACAACACATTAAATTTTATATAGACACTCTATAACATATTAAATTTTATACTCAGAATGACCAGAACAAATCATTTAAAATTGAATTTACTTAAAAAATACACTTCCCCTATAATTTTTATTGAATATTTAATTAAAATGAATTTACGTTTATTATTATTAATTCCCTAAAGTTTCCAATAAATCAAAGTATTGGTACCTTGAACACTAATGAAGATCATATACGATGATGAAGATTCTGATGGGTTGAGATGATCTCCCGATGCCTGTAGTCTAATGTTGTAAGTTCAATGAGTAGATTTTCTGCTGGTGCTGACTCCTGAAGCACGTCTTCCTCGTAGGCTGGTTGAAAAAAGAGTATCCAAGTTACCTTGAATATTTCAGAGCTCCTCTGACTTGGGAATTTTGAGTACCAACTTAACTTGGTTTCCCTCATAAACTATCCCTTCACGTTTTTATACGTTTTCGGCGAGTTTATGCTTTATTTTGGGTTTTTTCATTTCCCAAAATATTTACAGATTATTTATTTATTATATTTATTCTTTTATTTCATTCTAATCCTTTTATTTCTTCCTTTTTACTTTATTTCTTCACAAATTTTTATCTTTTATCGGTTGTCTCCACTTCTTTGTCATTGGTTACGGTCGAGTTTCGCTCAGCGATCCCTCCTCTTGTTAAAACATGATTTTGGTTGAAATTCTGTACTTTTTTCTTCTTTTCTCTCTAACTTCTGCTTCGCTCTTCCGATTCTCGATTTCTTTTTAGATCTTGGTTCTTAATGTTCTTGGGATCCTTTAGGTTTTTGTTTCATGGTTGTAGTCCATTTCTTTCTCGAGTTATTTAGCTTTTACGTAATTTTAACAATTTCAAAATTTAGTTTTTTCCCTGATTTGGTTTTTGGTTTTTTAACACTTTTTTATTTTTTGTTCTTGGTAGGAACGACTGTAACTATGATCACTTTTTCTCTGCTATGTTTATTTCGCGAGAAATCTTGATTTAAAGTTTTTTACATCGTTTTCCCATGAAAACATGTTATTAAAACCCCCATCTACTGATTTTATAAATTTGGTTTGTTCATTCTGTACAACACACTAATTTAAACATTTCTTAATTATAAATACATTCTATTTATAATGTTTATCTAATTTTTCGATAAATTGGTATTTTTATAAGTGCCTAAGGTTTTTTTTTTTTTTTTTCTTTTTTTTTTTTTTATTAAAATATCGTTGGAGTTATTATTTTTATTTCATGTTTCCCCTTTATTTCCCCCTTACTTATTTATATTTAATTTACCATTTGTTAATTTCCTTTATTTTATATTTTAGTATTTTTTGTCTAAGTTGTTTTCCCCGTAACTTTGTTAATTATTAATTTATGAAAATTTCCCCCCTTACTAAATATTTTTATTATTACTTTTACAATCTTTCTCGGTACTTTATTTTTTAAATTTGAAACATTTTTGTTTCACGGACAAGTTTATTCCCGTTAGTGACGCATCAACATCGCTAACTGCTGGCTTTACCTACTACGTTGCTAACGAATCAGCTTTACAATTTTTATTCTGCCTTGAGCGTTTTGGCCAATTCCAAACCGCCTCAATCTGTCAGTTCATTGACATCCTCAGGTACTTCAAGGTAGGGCCTTCCTTTTCTCTTCTTCCCCACCCTCTTAACATTGATGTTGTTTTGTAAATTTTAGTTCTTAGTTGTCTGATGATGCTTAACAGCGAAACAGCTGTTACAAATGTTTGTATTTTGTGAAATTTACTTGTGAGTAGTTTTGGTTTACATAGTGATTTAAATTGATGAAGTTGTCGCATTGATTTAATTAATGTGCATAACAATGAATGAAATTAACAAAATTTAAAACTTATTCTGTTTTACACTGAACCTTGATCATCTTTCATTACATTAGTTCCATCATATGTTTGTGCTATTAACTTATTCGGATAATTTTTAACACTTTTCATTAAGAAAACATTTGGATAAACCTTCCGCGGTTATATTTTCTGGAGTGAAATACTCCCAAAATTGTTGGTATATTACTCCTCGAAGTCATAATGGAAAACGATAACTGTTTGTATATAATTCAGAAATGTATGTGTCGTTGACCTTGATAGTCTCATAAGATGTTGCACTCATTTTCAATCCAATGTGATCTTCATAAATTTCTAGCATACACTGAAATAATTAATTTTGTATTGTTTTTATGTGCCCTTAAAAACTGAATTGGTAACTAAATGATTTTGCAAAGATGGTTCAAAAGTAGCAATAAAATTCATTAACCCCTTAACCCTAAAATTGAAACCCCAAACTGCAAACTCCCATCCTGTTTAGCGGTAATCACTTTTTTTCAATTCAACCTAGTGCCCTAGTAAAAAATAATCGTTAGGTATAAATTTATATACCATTATACAGCTAATGTTCCAGACAACCAAAAGACCATAAATAATATTTAATTAATTGGTAAAGTTTGTGTATTTCGTAACACTGCAACATTCGTAGCAGTAAAACATAAAAATTCCTCATTAGTTTAATTTACACAACTTCATATTTCTGTTCAACTAATCTACAGTAACAGTATTGTTTAGAAGATTTCTTCATCTTTCAATCTGTGCTTTCTAAATCATTCTAACTGTTATAGTTTCGGATCTATAAAAATTATACAAAATGAAGAATTCATAACAAGTTTTTTATTCTAAAAATAACATTTTTTTTTTAAATTTAACTTATAGCCAAGTAAAATAGATCTTATCGGAATAATTTATATATCACTGTGAAGTTCATGTTTCAACCTATCATAGTTATATAACCTAAATGACATATGGCGAAATGGATAAATTTAATAATTCTTAGTGTTTTGCCGCTGAAAGTAGCACCTGATGGAATGTCGCAATAGAAGAAAATTTGACCTCCTTGTTTATATAATTTTTGTAAATGTTAATACTCATCCAAATACCATAAGTTGACACTATTTTAAAGTATTTTTCTTCCTCTTTCAAACTATGTATTCAAAATTAGCGTAGTTCTCTTAGTATTTCAGATAAATACATTCTACCAAGTGTTATATCCAACCACTCACTCCCGTTTGTCTTTTCGAGTCGTTAACGAACTGTGAAGAATCGTTCTTTTATATTAATAATTTTTAAAAGCTCTGTATATCATTTGAAAGACGAAGTTTAGGTCATTCATTTTGTACAAACCAACACGTCATAGGCCTAGTATTAGGTGTTTACGGCATTATAACTATTTTCGGTGAATTTTTCAAAATAACTTTTTAACTAAAATCCACTTTTTACGTAAAAATTTATTAATTGATTTTTGTTTTTACCAACATTTACATCTTCCATATATTGAATCCAGTGTCTTCTTTGAGGTTAGGCCGCGTATTTAAAAAGTTTCATAATCTATTTTATAATTTATGGTATTACCCTGTACTCATAAGTATAAAATTTATAATCACTCTCAATTTTATTATTTGTTTTTTTTAAGTACTGCAGCACCGCAGTACCAATGTACCAGCTGCCACTGAATAAAACTTGGCCAACAAACATTCCGTTATAATCCTATTTTTCTTATACTATTTCAAACTAAAACTTTTTTCTAATATACTTTAGATTTAGATATAAAAAGTAACTATTATAACTATTGTAATGTGTTTTATCATTATCATTTTTATTTTTTGTACTTGTTTTCATATATTTTCACTTACCACCCTAAATTGTCTCAGAGTACTACCAACTCTAAGGTATCAATAAAAAGAGTTGTTGTACATTTGTTATAAGATCAGCTGTCGTTATAAATTCAAGAAATTCACGAACGGATTATTGTTGAACGGTTTCTTACCTACAGTAATTCGTTTGAAGATATTAAATATCTTATAGTTTAGTTTTATTTATCTTATCAGTTTACAATATTAAACATTTAATTTACTTTTTTATTTTTTTATTTTAATTAATAATTTTCCTTTTAGGAATCTTTGGTGCACCATGACTTTACAAAGTTTAATTTGTTGAAACCTCGTCTCTTAGAAATTGTTGATAAGATGTTGGCTGAAGATATTGCTCGACTGATGGCTCAAATACCACACGAAGAAACTACCACAGTGCCTGAACCACTTATTAAAGGTAAAACTTTACCTTTTGTTTGTTTGAATTGTTATAATTGTGCATTTAGTATATATTGGCTGATTTGCTTTGAGCTGTTGTCCTTACAGACAAATTAAGTTATAAATACAGTTCATGTTTAATGTGTTAATTTTATATGAATAACATAAGAAAATGAATCCTAATTTGATAAATAAATAAGTAGTTTTTCCTATTTATTAAGAAAATTTACATCTTCAAATATTTAGTATTTTTAAATGAGGAATTCATTAAAAACAACTGCAATTTTGTACCTCTATCCATGTTTGAGAAGTTGTAGTGAAATTTTTGTAATTTGTAATATATCAGCATTTATTAGTTGTTCATATTAACATATTGAATATGACTAATGACCTAATCTACTCTGAGTGTGGTGCAGTGGAGTAAACTTACAATAGAATTTTATACATTTGAACAATTTTAAAAGTACATTGAGTAAATGTTTCCTAATGACCCATGACTTAGACAAGTTCAATCATATTTACAGTGCTCATTAGAATAACTATATATTTACAGTACATTGTGTTAAAATATTTTCATAAGTGTTTTTGTGCTTAATACAATGAAAATTACCAAAACGTTTTTATACCAAATTATTGAAAATTTTGTATTATAAGAACACCTTTCTTAATGGTTTGATGCAATTAGTGGAAAAGGGGTTAACATTTGGAGTAACAGACATTAAAGAACAACTCTAGTAAAATAGTAAAAAAAAAAAAAAAATTAAATACGACAGTCGAATAAAAATAAAATTTGAAATTGCACTATAATTATTGTACTCCAGATTATTTGAACATGTTTACTGTGGCAGGGAAATGTTATAATATCATTCAAATTCTAAATAAAATTAGGGGTGCAACATTTACTGTGAGATGTGGTTGTCTACAATGTATGTGGCATATAGTATAAAAAATGATGCATCGGGTATAAATAGAATGAGCAGTGATGTAACAGTCTTGTGCAAGAAAACATCCCACGCTTAATGCACAAGCTTTTCCCCACAGTCTAAAACTGTTACTAAAGCCCCAGAAACATATCAAAGTAGAACTATTTACAGTGTTTAGATAAATTTAGGCCAGTTTCTTCTTCCCGTCTTTGTAACAAATCTTTAATTTTTTGGTTTTCTATAGTTTTTTGAATCTCGGCTTTCAATCTTAGTGGTTTTGATAGAGGTTTGTTATTTCGTAAATGGAGTCACACTTGAATTGGGAAAATATATCCTAATATTTGGTGGTAAAAATCATACGATTGTATTCTATTATCTTGGTTTGCCATGTTAAATAAAAACTAGAGTTTTTCATATCCATTTATACCTGCAAGGTATGCCAACATTTGGACTGATCTGTCAACTTCTTTTATTTTAGTATTATACTTGACTACTACTGGTATGTGTTTGTCCATATTTGTTGGTCGTACATATTATTATCAGCTGTATTCAGAGTATTTGATATTTATTGCTTATTGTACAAATATCATTACACTTCACTATGATTGTTTGCAATAACCATGTTAACAATGGACTTATCACCAAATCAATGAAAGCACAATTTTCACAAAAAAACACTTTATTTGTGCAATACAAATACAAGATGACGTAACTGAGGATGATGATTAAAACGTCGTCTTGTATTTGTATTGCACAAATAAAGTGTTTTTTGTGGAAAATTGTGTTTTCATTAATTTAGTGATTGAAGTTTCCACAAGTGTTGAATGATATTAAATGTTAAGCTACAAAAATATTAATCGAGATATATCAACTGGTGGTGTTTCGTAACCTAGAGTAGTAACAAATGTGAAACCAATTGGCCTACAGTAGGAATAACTAGAACTAGTATCAGTCGATCTGAAATAAGAATGATTATATACCACCATCGGTATGGCATTTTAGTATTTGGAAATTGAAAGGTTGTTGATTATTAAGCATAGTTCAGTGAATATCCTTCTTCAAGGCTGAAGGTCGTTTTATTTTATTACCATTGGCTAAAGTTAATGTTGTCTGAAAGTGTTATCATATCGTGTAGTCATGCCATTGACCCATATAAGACATAAATGATATCATAAAATCAAATCAAAACATTCATTCTGACTAGAATGACTAATACTGTTGTCATCAAATTAATAAATTTTATGATTTATAAATAAGGGATGTATAATAAATGGTACTGTTTTGTATTTCGAATAGAAAATAAGGGTATTGGAATCTCACTTATATCACAAAATTAATGTGATATCTCCTCTCTTATAGCTTTAGGACTCTGGTCTATCCGTGTAAATGCATATATGGATATATAAATTCATGTTTACATATATGCTATATACAATATAAATTTTCATATGTATCAAAAGGCTTCTGTTTTAAACTTATTTGTATAAAAAAATAATAAAGAAGGAAAAAAGAATATAACAAAAAATTGTTTAACAATTTAGTCACCCGTTATATTAGAATTGTATTGTTCATAGTTATTCTAATTTAATTTATTTTATTGAAGTATTATTTGGTGAGCTACTTTTCTATTTAAGCTGCGAACCATGTAATAAATCTCATTGTTCAACCTTCATAGTTCTTCTTTTTGAAGACACGTCTTCTTCTTTTGAAAGTAGTACAACTAAAAAAAAAAAATATCATCTGATAAGTAAAAATTTAACATGTCGGTAAAAAATGTAATTTATTGACTTGTATGCTAAAATTGTCTTTATACTATATTGGGCTAACATCTAATTCATTAAAGACTGGATATCGTTTTGATACTGTTCACAAAATAAAGAATGATTCGTTATGCACTAGATCATCAACAACTTTTTTAAAGTTGTTTGATCAACAACTTAAAGGCCATAAGACATTTATCTTCAGATACAAATAAATTAAAATTGTGATAAGTAGAACAAGGACAAAAATTAATACATCAATAAAAAATTTCATTTGGACTGAATATTCAATAAAATAGATAAATTTATAATCGTGATAAATAGTGCATATAACAGTTGACTAAACTCATTAACCAATACCAAGTTTCAAAATGTAGGTCATTCAAATTTAAGAAAAATGTAATTCAGTTGTTATATCTTTGATGTTTAAAAAAAGTTAATTTCACATATTAAAATAGATAGACACAAAGAAAACATGTCCAAGTACATTTATGCACATTTAAATTTTGAGAAAATGAATAAACTAAAAATAGAATATATTTTTTCAATACATTTTGTATTGGATATTTTCGATACATTCTGTAAAAAAAAAAATGTCCAATCTTCTCTAAACTTTTGCTTAATCTTGTCAAAACCTCAGTATTAGGTTAATCGACTTATTATGTTTATTGTTTCAAAATAGCTGTAAAAAAAAAAAAGTTTAAAAATTCAATTCTGAAGGTTGTTGTTTCAGAGTATATTCAAGAATTGGAATGTGTCATAAAATTTGCTTTCTGAAGTGGATGATTTAGTAATGTTGTGTATATTTAAGCTAGTGATATAAATTTCATTATTTGTATCCATTTCAGTCCATTGATTTTTGTTTTTATAACATTTCCTTTTTACATTACTTCAGACAAGGTTGTTTGTAATCGAAATTGGTTAATATTATTAGTATGGTTTAATCGGATATTTGCCATCATTTTTGAATATGAAAACTAATATATAATAATTTAGGCTTAGGTTATTGATTATAGGATTTAGTTTTATTTTCCAACATGCGCCTAGCCTACTAGGTTATGTTGGTGTTTTTCTCTTTTTTGTTCTACTTTTACACTTGATAACAAGAGTTTATTTATAAGCTCAAAATATCGTCTATTAGTTTTCATATACACAAATGATGACAAATGTTCGGTTAAACCATATAATAATATGAATAATTCATCATTATCGAATAACTTTAAAACTAGAAAATTAATTATATCATTTCAGTATATTTGGTATTAGAAATAATTTGTGTATCTAAATTATTGCATATTTCACTTTTACCTAAAGAAAAATAAACGGCACATTCATTTTTCTCACACACCTTTATTCAAAACCAAAACGCTGTAATTCATTACATAAAACAATTTTTTTAATATGAAAACTAAAAATCAATGTTTTAAAAATAAAAACAATTTATACAACAATATATATGAGAAGGTGTTAACATTGTCGGCTTAAAATTCAAAACTTTTGTGTCCTTAACCTTAGAATACCTTTATAATTCATTTATGGCAAAATGTCCCTAAGGTCACAGGTCTGTAGACCTATATTTAAGCCAATCCAAGCTCTAGTAGAGTCCATATAGTAAGTAGCCGGCCAGGACAGGGGGGGAGCAAAAACTCTCTCTTGACTTGATTAAAGCAAGGATATATATTGAAATGATGTCTTGATATATCCTAAATAAATTCCCCTTATTGTCTTCCAGTATTCAATCATCTGAAATACTACTTAAAACGTAGCTCATTAATTAAATTTCATCATTGTCGGTTTCCATCATTGTCATCTAATTCGCCCAAAAATGTGATAAATAATCTTAATTTTGTACAAACCAAAATTTGTAGTTTAATATTTTGTAAGAAAAAAGATGTGATAACTGCTGTTTGTTAACAAAAATAAAAAAATATGCTTATCTAAAATTGGGCATGAGTCAGAGTTGCTGGTAGATAATATACATGAAAGGCATATTTAGGTCAAGCATGGTCATTGATAATGTTTGAACAGAATGATGATAAACTACAACAGGATGGTTGTGTCTTTTAGTAAACACAGCTTTAATAAATAAATTGTGCACACATTCTCTTGTTTATCTCTATATATATATGAAGAAATATATATAATATGTTACAATTAAATTCTCACTATGCAACTGATACATGATGAATGTGAATTTCTTTTGGTATGTATTTGTATCAATTCGTTTACTGTATTCGACTTTGATGTTGATGTATGTAGTTTTCCAATCTGTAAAAAAAAATAAGGTGTTATATGTTCATGTAGGTCCTATATAAGAAGATGTTATCAAGAAACAGATTTCAAAATGAATAAAAAATATTACAATTGTTAACAATACCTTAACAAATATTGTAAATCTGATTGATCATGTTCTCCTTAGCAGAAAGCATATACAGTATGAGTAATGACGTATGAGATGCTAGAGGTTTTAACTGTGATTCTGATCACGAATTAGAAAATAAAAACAGAGTTAAGGGAAAAATTGGAATGTAGATGAAAATAAGATGAAATTTTGATAAGAAATATGGAATAACAGTTGGAGGAGTTACATATCGAGATGAGCGATGCGGCAAATATAGATGAAATGTGTCAGTATATCATTTGGCCCATGCCAAGAAATTTTTTTCTAATGTTTTAGGAATGAAACGTGTGGCAGCAAAGTTTTTTTTCGGAATTGATGAACTTCAAACAAAAACTGTGTAGAGTGGAAGTTGCTCAGGAATTGCTGAGTGAACTCAACAACGATCCAGAACTTTTTAAAACCGTCATAACACGTGACAAAACATGGGTATATGGGGTATGATGTCGAAACCAAGGACCAATCGTGCCAATGGAAGCTGCCTGAAGAGCCAAGACCGAAAAAAGTTATAAGTTCGATCAAATGTGAAGGTTCTTTTCACTCTTTCTATCGATTTCAATGGCATAGTGTATCATGAGTTCCTACCATATGGTCGTATGGTCAATAAGGAATACTACCTGGAAATTATGAACTGTTTGTGTGAAGCAATCCAACGAAAACAAATGTGGCAAAAACACTCGTGGGAAATGCATCATGATAAAGTTCCTGCTTGTTCATGATTTTTTGGTAAAAAACATAAACCTTTATTTTGCCTCAGCCACCTTAATTGCCGGATATGCCTCCTGTGACTTCTTTCTATTACTGAGGCTGAAGAGAACTATGAAAGAATGACGTTTTGCCACCATTGATAAGATAAAAACAGAATCACTGAAAGAGCTGAATGTCATACAAAAAAGTGCTTTCAAAATTGGAAAAAGCGCTGGCACAAGTGTATTATATTTGAGGGAAAATCAAAAATTCCAATTATATTTTTTATCACACCACATACACATATACTTTGAAAGAGTAAAAAAATATATATATATTGGCCTCTTTTGTTGGAATTGATGTACATTTTCATTTTTAAGGCTTTTACATTGATATTTATGTAAGTAGTCATAAGTTTAGAAAGTCATAATCACATTCTAAACATAAAAAAGCAAAACAAACAACTAGCAATCAATAAAGAATAAAGATTATATATATATACATATATATATATATATATATATATATATAACATATTCCTATGTGTTAATTCCTATTTATATAATATTTTTTACAGTAAAATATATATTTTTTTCATCTTTAAGAAGTCATACTTTGAATCCAAATGTTGATTAAGTTGTTTGAACAGATGACTCAGGTGGTTTGCCTTCTATCGAAGCTGGACAAAGTCCTAGTAAGATGTTACTCACCCTCTCAGACTCCGAAGGTCAGAAATATTTTTATTTAAGGGTGCTTCAAGGAAAGGAAGTAGTGTGTAGATATAAAAAAAAAATATACATAATTGGGAAAAATAGGCCAACACAATGACAAGTTTATCTTAATTATACCAAATTTCTGTAATCATTAAGGGATTTAAAATAGTTTTAGAATAGACATGTTTGGGGTTTTAGTTTTCATGTTTCTTAATTCATCTTGGGTTCAGACACGTTTTCTTACCTACAAAGCTCATATTGCTAGAATAATCTGTTGCAGCTATCAGTTGAGAAGTGTAGGATTTATCTTTCATTTAAAACAATCCCAATTTTTCTGAAAATATTTTAAAGTTTTATGATTGTTTAAAAATGCTGGCAACAATGAGAATAAAAAGTATACAATACTTCAATATTTAATGTCATTAAGCATTATACTCCTTAATATACAAATAATGCATCACGGTTTATGAGTAGAATTATTGCAAATTGTGTCATTTGTAAAGGTGCAAATACTAGGTGGGCAGCATGTTCTGAAACAACTTAGGCGGTTGACTGACAATATATGTTGTGGTAATGTAAAATAATGAAATATTTATTTATTTCTCTTTTGTAAACACATATAAATTATAAATTTTATTTTAGTGTTTATGACCATATTTCCCAGTACAAAATAGAAAAATTTGCAAATCGCTATCTTGTAAAAGCTACACAGGATTATTTTACAATGCAGCCATTTGGAAAATAAACTAATTGTGCAGCTCTCAGTATCGTCTGCTATTCCTACTAACTTAGTAATAATACTAATATGATACCATAACTCTTACTGATTGTTTTTTCTATACAAAATTTAAAAAAGTATTATTAACAACCAAATAACATACTTAACAATAACAAAGGAAAACAACTAACAGAATAAAAGCTACTACTCATATAACATTACATAAATAGATAATACCAGTTTATAAGAGAAGCCAAGACCTTACTCCACTACTTTATGAATAAAAATGGATAGTTTTTATTTTTCAAATTAGATTTATCATTACATTTTAGTTACTCAACATAGTAGGAGTATAGTAATCACAAAAAAGAAATTTTTGTATTTTTTACCCTATTTTCCACATTCCATGATTTAAAAACCTGTTTTCACTGAGCTTTTTTGTCTTGTTAATGTCGTTATCATTAGCAGTGTTATTGTCTATATGTAAGTACACACAAATAATAGTCACCTAACATTTGATACAAGGTGCTGTTATGTGCATTTTAAAGTTCAAAATTGTGAACAATAATTTTTTAGCTATATTATTTTTTAAATTTTTAAGTAAGAAAATGAATTTTTGTAAATGTTCTAAAACGTTGATATCTCATTTTTGATGCTTTGCAACAATTTCAGCTGTTAGGATAATTTTTGGGGTGATATTTGTTCTCAGTTGGTATTTTTGTACCAAATTATCTCACGAACCAGTGGTACAATACTCCAAATTTTAAAGGTTGTTGTTTGGTTGGTGTTCTTTCGAATGATTTAGATTTTGCATTATAATTACCTAATGGTTGAGGTTTGAAAAATGCATTGAAATATGCTTTTGATGAAACTCTGATATTTTTGTATTTACTAGAGTTGAGTTCAAATTTAACATTGATTTATACATTATTCCTGGTTCTCGGATCAGCAAAAAATTTGAAAGTTTTGTTTTATCGATTGATTCTTATAAATTTAATAGAATGTAAGGTTTCAAAAGCTCTGAATTTATATTTGACCTCACTTGTTAGTAAGCAATTTGGAAACCAACATCAAAGCAGCAAAACTTTTTTTTGAAATCTATAACACAATATATTTGGTAAATATTTTAAGAAATTAATTCTGCATGCAATGGTAGAATCCTAAACTCATTAGAGTATACAAAATAACATCTTTAACCAATTTATTTTTAAACGAAAATGAGTTATTTGTACCCACCATTAGGCTGCTTTATAAATATACGAAGTAAGACTGTATTTGTATTACTTAGCATGATAGGGCTGGGTGATATGAACTGTTTAACACTAACTGTTTGTTTATTGATCGATATAGTTGTTATCACTTCACGCCATTTCCTCTTGACATATAATCTTTGATATCAATTGATGTTATAAACTTTATTGTCATGATTTGAACTGAGTTTAAAAAAGCTAAATCAATGTTGTTACCGTTTTGTTATATTTTTATTGAAATTCGTATTTGCATATATGAACCAGCTTTACTTGCTATGCTTCTGTCAGTATGTTTCTCGTAACTATCAAGGTATTTTAGGGAGTTTAGAAGTCCAACATTTTTTATTTTAAGATTATGTCTATTTAATATTATTTATGCTACTTTGAAGTAGAAGGCTTAATCCTTAAGGCAAACAATTATATCAGTTAAATTGTTGAATTGTATTATTTGTGCTGGTTAATTATGTAATAATTCAAAAAATTTGATGGGTGAATTTAAGATTAATATGATAGTTACTTTCTTTCATCAAAAATGCCACACGTTGAGCGACATTTGTGACAATTCAAAAATTTAGCTGAAGTTACTTTTAATGTTATTAATTTGTTAATTTGCTCGACTATAGGGCGCCAGGTTTGCTTTAGCATACCAATTTAGAAAAAAGAATGAATTTAATTATTTATAAGATCTCTGGGGTCGTAAGTTCTTTTTACAGTGTACTTACAGTGGATTTTGGTTTTAAATGAGAACACTTTGGCTGAAATGTTACAAAGAAAACATTTATTAAACATTCAAAGAAACATCCTACAAATTATTATTAACAACAAAAAAAATCATATTATAAGTACTAGTTATCCTTTTTAGTTTCAATAACAAATTATGAATTTATATTTCCTTTATTTCTTTCTTTCAAATTAATTAATTTTATCTTTAAAAATGCTTCTACCAATAAAATTGTTGCAACAGGAATTTAATCTATGAATTTTTTAGTAACTTTGTAGTTCTAAAAGAAAAATGAAAAGATTCTATTTTCACTATTTAAAAACTTCATTTTACTATTATCTCTTCTAGTAATAATCTACTAAATTTTCTTTAAATAGATAAACATTTACAAAACAATTAATTTAAAACATAATACAGGTTACTAATAAAACAGGTAATATATAGCGTCTATACCACAACGCCGATCTAAATAAAAAACATTGTCTGTGTCCGAATGGAAAACTGATGTCCTACGAGTTGAAGTTCTACGGCTCGCAGTGGATTCTCCCTCGTTCAGAAATTGTTTTCTCAAGTTGTTGAGAATGTTCATAACTCGCGTATATAAATCATTGTCTTTTATGTTCCCGCGTTATTGTCATTGAAACACGCTAAATATGGATTTTTAAATACTTTCGATCACTATTTGAGATAAAAAATCAAATGTACATTGTTCTAACAGAACCTAGAAACTCTTTCGACGATCTTATCTCTCCAAACACTGGATTTTGACTTTTAAGAACACAACCTGTTCATTTTAAGCGGTAAACTCAACTCTTAGAAAACACATCTTGTCCCTTCAATCGCTGGACTTCGACTTTTTAGAACACAACCTGTCACTCCTAACGCTGGACTTAGACTGCTGTTACCATGAGGCAAATTCTTACTTCCGAAAGCGTTCCTTCCGGTTACTGTTCACACATTTTACCGCACTGCCGTAAAATACAAATAATTTACATTTTATAACAAACAAACTAAATTACATTAAAATTAAACATAATAATTCATACTGTTGTCTTGAAAATCCATTTTTCTTTTATAAATGACGTGACTAAATTTAAATTATTATTTGAATCCCTTATCTCTTTGGCTTAACCGCGTCTTTTAAATGAGTCTATATTAAAATCTGACTTTTCACATTGTCACAAAACCCCACAAGGTTTGTATTTCAATACAGGTATTGGAATACAAAGCTTTTATATATATAAATTTCAAATCGAGAAAAAAATACTAATGGATGTTCAAGACATTTCATTTCAGAAGCTAAGGACCTCATGAAAGAAAATAAGTATCCCTAGTATACTTAATTTAAGAAAGATTCTCTTTTTACATAAAAAAAATTAAAATCTATTTGCTAAAATCCTATTTCATTATTTTAATTTGTTAGCGTTATAATAACTCATTGTAAAAAAAATAATATGAATCAATTAGTGCTAAGTCTTATCTCTATTTATACAATAAAACCCATCATCAGTTTCCTTTCCAACCTTGTTGGCTGAAACTTTCCATCAACATTTTTTGTTGACAGGATCCCGTCACTCAAAGCTTATCTCCCAGACAGCCGTCTGTATATTTTCCTCGTCTCATCCTCTTTGCCAAGACGACATTTCTACATCCTTTGAAAATCTACCTTTGACTCTAGATATTCATCTGAATAATTCCTTCAACTTAATACAATTAAAATTTTAAAAACTTCTCATTATTAATTAACATTTTTACGAAATTATTTACTTATTACTCAACATTGCTTCAATTCACCTTAAAACTTTTCAATTATCATCTTACTTTATTATTTATTTTAGTTTAAATCCAATAACTATTTATTCTTACTTAAATTCTTAATTACTCTTTGTCTCGCTGGGATAACATGTTAACTACTGATTTTACAATTACCAAAAACTCTTTTCTTCAACTAAAATTCAAAATATAACATCATTATTACAAAAAAATATAAATTTACTTACAAAGCTCATCTATTTATTTCAAAATTACCTCTTTACAATTGTATTGTCTTTCAGTATCCTATCTTAAAATTATTTCCATCTTATCTTTCATATTTTAATAATCTAAGTTGCATTAATCCCCAAACAAAATTCTTCATAATAAAAAAAAAACTCCTTATTATTTACCTATATTTTACTTCATAAATAATCTCCTTACTTCAACGTAGCTTCCTTTAAACATCATAATAATCGTCGTTTATCCGCAGAATTCCTTAAATCTCCCTTTATTTCATTAAAATCGTCGCATATTTCCTTTATTTCATTAAAATCGTCGTATATTTCCTTTATTTCATCGCAGTACTCAAAAAACCTCTTAAAAACTAAAAATTTACCATTAATGCAACCTAACTACCTTTTTTATAAAAGTTTCTTAACAGAACAACTTCATTTTAAATACCACTTTACTCAACAATTCTGTAAAGTCATCATCTTCATATAAAACTCAAAAATTCTTTCATTTAAATTACTTCATTAAAATCTCCTTTGTCATCAATCACTTAAATATAAAAACTCAAAAAAATAAAATTTACATTGTTTTCCCAGCTAACACCGTATTTCATCAAAATCTTTAGACATCTTTATCAAATAACTTCTCACTATCATCTATTGCTTTAAATTCAAACATTATTTATTAAAAATCGTTAATTATTTATTTCATTTATAAATTTCATCAAAACCTCTCTTATCATTGTTAATTTATTACTCCTTCCTTTAAAAAACAAAAACTTAACCTCTCTCATTCATTATTTAACATCAAAAAAACTTAAAAACTTTATTATTATCTGTCTTGGCAAAACTCACATAAATTCTCAAACTTTAAACAACTATTCTTCATATTCACAAACCACAAATCACTTAAAACTAACAAGTTTTTATCATTTTATTATTAAATAATTCTTAATTTTTAAAACATCAAAACATACAACTTATCGTTTTACAATTTAACATCTAATTACCTATCCTAATCAGCTAATCAACATTTTCACAGTTTTATAAAACTTTTCGCTTCATTTCATAAAAACTCTCCTTTTGTCACGTCCGGTTTATTTCTAGGCTTTGTTTCTTAACAAACCCACTCCTTTCACCATGTAAGCATTGTCCCATTGTCCCTTGAAGACTTCCCTCAACATCTGTTTCTACTTGTTAGAATTGACCCAAAAAAAAACTTTTCCTATACCTATGAAAGTTTATGACACTTACAAACATAAGTCATTGTTTATGTTTTTTGCCCAAAATTACATGTGACAGAACTTTAAACAATTACGTTGGATTTTTTGATAAGTTTTCCAATTAACTCTAAATCACTACCTTCTAGAAATGATATCTTAGGCCTTGATCATATCACTCCTCGAACATAGCTACATCCTGCCTCGAAAGACAGTTCGCCTACCAAACTTTATATTTTTTTATAATATAATCAAGAACTCCTAGTTCTCTCTTGAACTTCTTCTACTAAATTTCTGTATTTCTCAACACAAAATAAGAACTCTTTGTTCTTTAAACTTCACAAAATTGTCAAAATTTTAACTATATTTCATTTACATAAGTCATATGACAATTTTTTGTTTTTTGTTTATTTTTTATTTTATTTTTCAAAACTCGGCCGGGGTTTATCATTGTAACAGCAATTGAATTATACTCCTCTATCCCAATGATAAAGCCCTGCCGAACGTCGATTAATAAAACCCTCCAACGTTCCATTTTTATTTTGTTTTTTATTTATACCTTTTTTATTTGTTTTTTATGAATTTTTTGTTTATTTTATGCATTTTTCTTCCTAACCTCTCCTACATAGGTTCTTCTAACCGTCTACTTTATACCGTGCATACAGTAATACCCCGACTTACGCTACCCCGACTTACGCGAATTCCGAGTTACGCGATCGGAAGATCCCCACTCCGCCTCTACTAATGTTTAGTCTGCCTGCCTGCACTGCAGTCCATTTCATTTTAATTAATCATTTTATTTTATTCAATTCAAATTTTATCCAATTTCAACTTGTATATAAAAAAGAAACACTTTATTAGAACTATCTCATTAAATTCAGTCTGGGCCTGAACTTTGTAACAATTGTATTATTTCAATGCTAATATTTCCTATCTATGTGTTAGGCTCATTCTTAACACGCATAACAGCTTCCCCTCTGTACAATGACGCAATCGTTATCTTGTTATTGTAAACACTTCTCACCACGAAATGCTTTTAGTCGAAGTCGCTATACATTCCTTCTCAATTATTGAATCCATTTCAATATTGCTCGTTTAATATTCAATATTAACTCTCTCATATCCAAGTCGCATACAGTAATAATTTCCTTTCAACCCAAGAAATTATCATATGCACGTACTGTATTGTAAATGTTGATAACTTGGATATACAAATGCCACACTATCACTGATAAAACCTTCCGTCTTCAACTCTAACAAATATCTGAACGTTCCTATTCTGAATATTCTTTTATAATTCCATCTTAACCTATAAAATTATTAGTACACACAAATATTACAAAACGAGGAATTAAAAAATTATTAGCGTGCTACGAAGAAATTTTGAGTGAGAAGAGAAAAACTTTGATCCGTCAGACGACTTTGCTAGATTTTATGAAGCCTTCTACATCAAAATAAACTTTGGTTTACGTTTTTGTAATTCAAAATATGTAATTTGTATAATTTGTTACGTGTACAGTATTGTATTTAAGACTTTATTACACATTTTTCTTATAAATTATTGTTTTCTTTATTCTCCGATCCCAATTAAACATAATTTGTATGTACAGTACAGTACAGTATTTATATGCAAAATTGTACCCCGACTTACGCGAATTCGACTTACGCGGTTATCGCTCGGTCCCACCTATCGCGTAAGTTCGAGGTATTACTGTACTTCTAATTGCTCTTTAGACTCTTACACAGAGTAACATGTTGTGACGTTGAAATGCGCAGTGGTTGAATACAATATCCCTACTTGATTCAAGATAAAGCCCAAAACACATCCCTATTTCACAACACGCCCTCTTATGCAGTCTCAGAATGCCTTATTCTTACGAATAAAACATTCTATTTTGACTACACAAACGCCTACCTCCTTCCAAAATGTTCATGTACTCCTTAAATGCATCTACACGAAGAAAATTTTAAAATTCATAAAAAATTTCATTAAAATCGTTTCATCCGAAGTTGAAATAATGTTTATTTTACCAAGCTTATTACTAGCATCGTCGATTTTCTGTTTATGTAATCCTTTCTAGATGTTATTGTTCAAATTCAAAAAGAAAATTTTATTTTTTAAAATTTATTCTAAGTTTTTTACTTAGAAATTTTACCTTCAATACTATTAAAGTTATTTAAGTAATCTACTTTTGTTCTTGTTTACTTTATTTAAAGCCAATTATCCTTTGTTTAAGTAAATTTTATTTGAGAACGCAAGTTAAATTAGAATTATACGTCAAAGATTTTTTTATTTTCCTAGACAGCATTTTGGTAACACCCTATATTTCGTCTCAATGTCATGCATAGGAATTTATACCTGACTAAGGAATAAACAATCTCCCCTAGCTGTATGAAGCAATATATCTGTCTACTGATAAGAAGTGAACCTTTTAGCTCCAACTAGATTCTATTTCTCTCGTCATTATTGAATATTTTATTGAATCCACCTACTTAATATTGAATATTATTTCTTCAACGTTACTCTGAATCCTCGCTTCGAACTAACTATCTTATCTATGTCACGTAAAATCAATATTTATCTTAGAGTAAACAACACTCGGTTATTTACTAACAATCTTGCATCTTTCACTTAGCAAATACCTAAACGTTTCTAAATATTATTTCTTCTTAATCATACTAGCTTGGCATATAATTATTTTCTATATTTCTGTCTTAGCTTACAAAATTTATCAGTACACACAAATTATTAGTATTCATAACTCTTAATTATTTATTTTCAAACTTAAACTTACTTATTAACAAAATCTTAACTACTTTTTATTAATTATTTTAAAAATCAAGTCCGTGTGTTTATAAAATGTCCTTACATTTATTTATTCATTCCAAATTTCAATTGATTACAACTCAATTATAAATTATATATTTTTTACGATGGTTCCCAAATTGGTGAAAGATTTTAAAATACATGATTTGATTTTTGTAAATATCTCTAGCGTTAAATACCTCTGTCCACATGGACAGTTTGTCTTGCCTAGTCATCACAACAGACCCTTTCCTAACAAAAGATCTCCCTTTGTTATTGTCTCGGAGTGTTGACAAAATACCTTTCTCTTTCTCCCTCTCAGGCATACCATCACCCCTCCTTCTCTCAAACAACTCAGAATCTACTGACCTAATTTCAACATCCGTTAGTTTAGGAATTCTAACCCCACCATTCTTATACATCATCACAAAGCCTTCCTTTACTATCTCTACATTTTCATTTTCAAAATTATATTTAAAGTTAGATTTCTCACAAAAACTTTTAATTTCTTGTTCTTGTATTCTAAAAACATTTCTAAATTCTAACATCGTGTATTTTTCAAATTCTACAGTCTTATGGTAAACTCGTTTTTTAAGATAAACAGCTGATTCCTTTATTATTAGATTATTTACCTTTACTTTGTTTTTTGAATTAATTATACCTATTCCAACCCCACCAAACTTATTCACTTCAACATTACTTGTTATCTCTAGATTTACCTTGTTACCTAACCCATTATTCATTATTTTAGAAATTTCTTGAACACAATCATTCACACAATTGTCTTCAATTATTATTAAATCATTTGACATGTTATTTATTTCATTAAAACTGTTAATTTCAATTTCAGCTATTGCTTGATTTAAATTGTTATCTAAATTATTAATATTTTCTACCAAAACACCTTCTACACTATTAATCTGTTCAAGTTCTACTTTTTTCTCACAATAGCTTAATTCAAATTCTACTTTATTATTAGTTTCCATTACATTAATTTCCATTTTAAGATTCTGTTCAAATTTTACATAATTTGGTTTTAATTCAACCCTCATTTCTTCAAATTTTTTACACATTGCTTCTTTTAAATCTAAATTAGCTTGTCTTAGTTCTAATTTACTCAGTTTCAAGTCATTATCTATTTTATCAAGTTTAACATTATTCTGTTCAAGTTTAATATTAAAATTCTCTAGTTTAGTGTTAATTTCTAGCTTATTTTGATCAAATTTATTACTTATTTCTTTTAATTCTAAACTACCTTGATCAATTTTATTGTTTAAAACTACATTATTTTGTTTTGTTTCTAAGCTATTTTGTTCCATTTTTTCCATCATTACTTTTAACATACTCTTAATCTCTAAATCCTGATCATTATTTTCCCCACTCTTACCTACCCTAACCTCTTCGGTTACACTAACCTGCTCAATTACCCTAACCTCTTCAGCTCTTAATTCCCTATCTGAATTTTCTTCTACAATTTCTACCCCTAGTGTTTCTACTAATTTTTTATTCATATCTTCACACTGCTGTTTACTATTTAGAATCCCATCACTGCTATATCCCTTAAAATCTGAACCTGAATTACTATTTCCGTTCACACTTGAACATCTACTACTGCTATTATCTAAATCTACATCCTGGTCTAAAATATTTTGTGCAAATTGTTCATTTGTTTGCTCATTACTTTGTAATTCCTTCTGTAAATTATCAAAAATATCCCCCGTAAATTCCAATGACTCTATATTATTTAAAGAATTTTGATTTCCTAACCCTACCTGTTCATCATTATTATTAACATTTACAATTTCTGACTCCATTTTTACCTTACTATATTTAACACAAAAAATTTTTAAAAAGAATCTTTCTTATTTTATTTAGAGAGTCCTTACCTTGATTTTAAGAGTTCTCATTGCCAAAATCACTGTACTTTCGACTAAAAAGGCCCACAGTTGCGGCGACATTTGTAATAATTCAAAAAATTTGATGGGTGAATTTAAGATTAATATGATAGTTACTTTCTTTCATCAAAAATGCCACACGTTGAGCGACATTTGTGACAATTCAAAAATTTAGCTGAAGTTACTTTTAATGTTATTAATTTGTTAATTTGCTCGACTATAGGGCGCCAGGTTTGCTTTAGCATACCAATTTAGAAAAAAGAATGAATTTAATTATTTATAAGATCTCTGGGGTCGTAAGTTCTTTTTACAGTGTACTTACAGTGGATTTTGGTTTTAAATGAGAACACTTTGGCTGAAATGTTACAAAGAAAACATTTATTAAACATTCAAAGAAACATCCTACAAATTATTATTAACAACAAAAAAAATCATATTATAAGTACTAGTTATCCTTTTTAGTTTCAATAACAAATTATGAATTTATATTTCCTTTATTTCTTTCTTTCAAATTAATTAATTTTATCTTTAAAAATGCTTCTACCAATAAAATTGTTGCAACAGGAATTTAATCTATGAATTTTTTAGTAACTTTGTAGTTCTAAAAGAAAAATGAAAAGATTCTATTTTCACTATTTAAAAACTTCATTTTACTATTATCTCTTCTAGTAATAATCTACTAAATTTTCTTTAAATAGATAAACATTTACAAAACAATTAATTTAAAACATAATACAGGTTACTAATAAAACAGGTAATATATAGCGTCTATACCACAACGCCGATCTAAATAAAAAACATTGTCTGTGTCCGAATGGAAAACTGATGTCCTACGAGTTGAAGTTCTACGGCTCGCAGTGGATTCTCCCTCGTTCAGAAATTGTTTTCTCAAGTTGTTGAGAATGTTCATAACTCGCGTATATAAATCATTGTCTTTTATGTTCCCGCGTTATTGTCATTGAAACACGCTAAATATGGATTTTTAAATACTTTCGATCACTATTTGAGATAAAAAATCAAATGTACATTGTTCTAACAGAACCTAGAAACTCTTTCGACGATCTTATCTCTCCAAACACTGGATTTTGACTTTTAAGAACACAACCTGTTCATTTTAAGCGGTAAACTCAACTCTTAGAAAACACATCTTGTCCCTTCAATCGCTGGACTTCGACTTTTTAGAACACAACCTGTCACTCCTAACGCTGGACTTAGACTGCTGTTACCATGAGGCAAATTCTTACTTCCGAAAGCGTTCCTTCCGGTTACTGTTCACACATTTTACCGCACTGCCGTAAAATACAAATAATTTACATTTTATAACAAACAAACTAAATTACATTAAAATTAAACATAATAATTCATACTGTTGTCTTGAAAATCCATTTTTCTTTTATAAATGACGTGACTAAATTTAAATTATTATTTGAATCCCTTATCTCTTTGGCTTAACCGCGTCTTTTAAATGAGTCTATATTAAAATCTGACTTTTCACATTGTCACAATTAACAGTGATGTTATAATAGACTTTTAGTTTTCAAACTTATTTCTGTGTTGTTTCAGTGTACAGTATACTAACTTCAAACAAAATATGCATTTCATTTGAAACAGAATTGGCAACTTTCTAAATTTCAAACTTACTTATCTAATAATTTAACTTTTTGATTGTTTTAGTCAAAAGTAATATATATATAAAAAAAAAATTTTTTTAAACTTGTCAAATTATTACCAAGAACGTGAGCAATATAAATATATGAGAAAGTTTCATTACATTTAAAATTTGGATGTTTTGAGACTTTGTGGCCTAACACATTTGTTGTTGTTGAATTTTACCTTAAATTTTAAAACATAAATTAATTTTATCAAAATGGTCTAAAAAATGATAATTTACAAATTTGTATGATGATTGACACAAATAATTTAAAAAAATAGGGTACAATTGCACATTTTATTTCATTCCCTTTTTTCTTATGATATCCCCTTGTAGTGTCACCCTACAATTGTGATTTTGCAAATGTTTGTCACTAGATAGACCCAAATCTCACGGTTCTAACATTCGGTCAGTGAGTAAATTATCCTGTTTAGTTTTGTATTATAAGAACTATTTAACTTGAAATGTGCAATGACATAAATATTTTGTAAATGTTTGTCACTAGATAGACCCAAATCCCACGGTTCTAACATTCGGTCAGTGAGTAAATTATCCTGTTTAGTTTTGTATTATAAGAACTATTTAACTTGAAATGTGCAATGACATAAATATTTTTTTAGTCTATGTGCCACAATGTCTAATAATTTTAACAGGGTATAATTCAAGAATTACTAGTGTAGCCATTTTTTAACCCTTGCCAAACCCAAGACTAAACATTACATTGTGTAGGAAAATAAACTGCTTGTAGGAAACCCATCAGATATATTATTGAGATATGTATCAGCAAATAAATACAAAGCCCCTACAATATAGAAGACACGAGTAATTGGAGCAGAGTCCCAGTTTTATTTGTACTAATATAGTGGTAGGTTGAAAAAATATGCGTAAAGCAGTCCAATATATTATGATTTGTGATTGTCCAATGCTTCCCCAAATGTAAGTTATGCCTCACATGCTCAATGTAAAATAAATAGGTGGGTAAGTTGAAATTGATGGCGCTTATTTGTACTTGATTTTTCTTGTACAGTTTCTAGTATTTTTATTATTAGGTATCTGTAGAGTAATATTACCTATTTATGTTGTAAGTTATTAATACTTTAAGGAAATTTCTACTTATATTTTCGATATTTGTATAATAGAGATGAATAATAAAAACATATTTTGATGGTTTTCTAAAAATTGTCATTTTAAAAAATGATTGAACTACTGCACAATAGACATAACATCAAGGGGAAAATTTTAATAAAACAATAAATTCTAATAGAAAAGTAGTTAAAATGTTACATTTTTACAACATGTGCAACTTTTGGCTAACTGGGTTGTTGCAAGGTGTTTTCACGGTTTGCTAAAAAGAAAACATTCATCACTTGTAGAATGAAATCTTCTCTACAACATACTATAAAGATCGGTTACAAAATATCGATTGAATAATCGATTATCTTATTTAGTAAAATTCACCGAATGCCAAGTGAAATTCCTTCCGTTTAGTACTTCTTTGGTTAGACAGAAATATCTCGTGATCTATGACACACAGAACAATTTGTAAACCACGGATAGAAACAGAAAGGTGATCTACAGAACAGTGTTTTGTTCGACCTGTTTGACAGAAAAATAGATTTGTGATCATATGACAAAAATTGGCGTCGCTTTTACTAAAAACTGCACAGTTCAAATCTTTGATTTTACGTATAAAAACTATGCGAACTTCAGCAATTTTTGGAATATTATTTATAACTTTTGTGGTATTTTTTTATGCATGATTATACATTTACGGAACATTAGCTTTCCAACGGTATTTTATTTATTGCGATAGGACGATTCTAAGTGGGCGAAATGTTGAATTGCAAAATATGTTGAATTGCAACGACGGATGGGTCGTATCGGGTCAGTTGACATGTGGAGGGCTAATACATTTCACTTTTTGACTGGTAACTCCTAAGTCTGCATTAAAAGGAGAATATATTTTTTATTTGTTGCATATTGTCTTTACTTTATGCCCGTTGGACTAATAAAGACAAAAGAGAAGCATAATTTACAGAAAAATCTCTCACCAGCAACCAACCAGTTCCTATGCAGCTTCCCCCTAATACGTTTTATTTGAATCTTTAGGAGAAAAGGCACAGTTTATATTTTGGTAAGTATGTAAGATTTGAGATATCAAATTAAATGTAGAGAAGGGCATACAAATTCTTGAATATAAAGGGAAAATATGCCTACATGCTAAATTTGATAAAAATAGTGTCTACATATTTTTGGATCGTCTAGCTGATTACACAGACAGATAACCACTTCCAAGTACAAATTGTTCTGTAGTATGTATCATGAGAAAGTAACAAGTAGACGGGTTAAGTAATGAGATTCCCCTTATAATGTAATGATGCTATTGATGGCTTTATTTTTTTAATTCGTATTTAGGTGGTGCATTTGAAGGTGTGGAAGATACTGTAAGTCCCTTTGGATACAAGAGAGGAGAAGGTATTGACGCTGGCCATGGTGAACCAGAATGGATTGTTAGTAAAGAACGTTACAAATATGATGCACTGTTCGATACATTAGGTCCTGCTGATGGCAAGGTTACTGGAGCTGGTAAATATTATTAATTACATAATTATATTATTAAATAAAGTAAGGATTTTGTATGTGTTAATTTGTGATAAGGAAAATGATTTTATAAGAAGCAAGATGTGTGCAATAAGATACTTTTTCAAACAGTAATACAAAATTACTGTTTATACTAATTTTAATCTTGAAATGTGGAATTCAGTTAACTAGAATTAACTTTGATATTTTAAGTTTAAAGCAGTTTAATTTATCACTAATTATTGTTTATTATTTTAGTTAATTTTCAAAAAATAATGATTAATAAGGCAAGCTACTTTAAATAAGTTTTTTTAATAAATATGATTTTATTTAAACTGTCTTAAACTTAATATACCAAGTGATTTGTAAAAAAACCTCTATTATTGAAAATATGGAGATAGATATTCAAATTATGTTTACAGGAAAGTTATTTACCCTTAAGGGGAACCTTAAAAACCATGTGTACAAAATCAAAATAACTCCCTTCCCCTCCCCCAACTCAAAATCTTTTAATGTGTACCTATGGCTTGTGATATATCAAATAAATGCCTATTGAAAATGATGAATTTCTGTGGTAAGAAAATGAAAATTGGCCAATGCGTTTGTTTACTACGATGAGAATCGGAATTTTGTAGATCACCTCTTATTATTGAAAATGCGGAAGTAGATAATCAAATTATGTTTATAAGAATGGCATTTAGCTTTAAAAGGAAACCTTAAAAACCATATGTGAAAAATCTGAAATCACCTCTCCCCCTCCCCCAACTCCTAAATCAAAAATCTTTAATGTGCACCCATGGCTTGTGATATATCATATTAATGGCCATATGGAAAGAAACATTTTGGCACCAATGAAACTGAAATTGGTTTATCCGTTCTCAAGTTACAGCAAAAAAAAACTGATAATTTTAAAATTCACTTACTTTCTTAAACCTAGAACACTGGCACATGGATAAGGGTTTCCTTTTTTTAAATCATAAAAAATAGTAATATTATGCAAAGTTCAACTTATAAAACATCATTTTTCTCAGAAAGGTGCATAGAATTTATCTGTGTAATGAAAAAAAAAAAGAAGTTATATGTAACGGTTTTGGAGTAAGTATGTTAGGAATAAAAAATGAAATTAACATCTTACAGAAAAGCCTATATAAACCTATGGCTTGTGATATATCAAATTAAAGGGCATAAGGGAAAAAAAAAACATTTTGGCACCAATGAAACTGAAATTGGTTTATTGATTCTCAAGTTACAGCTATACCTTTCTTACAACATAATTTGAATATCTATCTCCGTATATTCAATAATAAGAGGTGGTCTACAAACTGTTGTTTGTTATCATAATGATCGAATCCATTGTCCGATTTTTACATAATTTTTAATAGGCTTGACATTTGATACATCACAAGTCATAGGTACCCATTAAAAATTTTTGAGTTGGGGTTGGGGGAGAGGATGGTGTGATTTTGAATTATTTACATATATGGGTTTTAAGGTTCCCCTCCCCCTAAGGGTAAATCATTTTCCTGGAAACATAATTTGAATATCTATCTCTGTTTTTTCAATAATAGAGGTGGAAACTTTAAAAAAAATACCCGGTATATTATGTCAATCCTAGTGTACTGATATTTTTACCAAATACATTAATAATAGTTTAATTGTACTTACTTATGATATAAAATTATGACTATTAATGTTTAGAAGAATAAAGGGTGGCACATGGCACAATACAACAAGGACTTATTGTGTGTGAATTCAATAAACAATAATGATGAGAGCGCAGAAAGTAGTATGACAGAATTGCTTATAAGGATTAGGGGGAAATGAATTAATGCTAGAAATTTTTTTAATAACTTTCAAGGCCTAATTCAATTTGTCAATATTATTTTCATTTGTATTGGGTAGGAAATGATTTTGAGGGTCTTTAATAAATGCTCTTTTGCTATAAATCTATGAAAACTACAAATTTAGGTGATTCTGATAAGGAAACTGTAATTATGAACGATATTGAGTTTTATGGTCAGAGATATTGTAAATATAAGGGACACAAAAGATAACTAATAGTTTTAATCATTGAGAAGTAGCATGCCAAAGAAGAAAGAAAATTTAATCATTTTGATTAAAACTTAAATAAATATTTGTTCTAAGTTTTTATAAGTTTTCTATATCCAGTTAGGTATCCTGTTATCCTTTAGGTAACACAAAATCACAGGGTTTTGATATCATTAGTTCCTTCTTGTTAAAATTAGTTAATTAAGGCCTCTATTACTTACATTTTTATTTAAAACTTTTCTACTGGGATTTTCCCAAGCTGGTTTGTTCTTGGATCTACAGAATTGTTTTTAATGATAATGTGGATCATTAAATAAAGAGCATGGTAAATAATCGGTTTAAAATTTATTTAACTAATCAAATTTACTGTGTAAGTGTGAATGGTATGTTTTCAACTACAACAATTGTAAGTTTCGGAGTACTACAGTGATGTTTTTTTTTAGGGGCATTACTCTTTATCGTCTTCATTAATGACTTTTGCAATGCCAGGTTAACAGGTATTAACAGTCTATGCTAATGATGTTCATTTGAGCTATTCAATGAAAATATTGAAGAAGTTAATATTTCAATTAAACATGATATAGTACAACAAATGAGATATTGTTTTAAAAGAAGAACTTAGATATTGAAGCTTCCATAATAGATATACAAATTACGGATTATTATATGATGGGTCTAAAAATATGGAGCAGTAAATTTGCAAAGGTCACGAAGTAGCTTTTTGTACACAGCGCCATTGATTATGATCATTTGATAAGATCTGATCTATACAATCAACAAAATCCTTCTGTGGTGTATGATGCATCTATAAACCAATTAACTGATGTAATCTCTAAAAGTAAATACGAAATATGGAAGGAAAAATGTTTATAAAACTTAAACAGAGTAGAAAATGGAATTAATAATAATGGAAACCAAGTTATTGCTCTCTTCCTAGATATTTCAAAGGCGTTTAACATGAAATATTACTGGAACATGAAATAGTGTTTAAAAAATTGTACTTATGTGTAATTAGAGGGGGTTGGTTTGGTAGTTATCTTTCTCAGAGTGGTTTAGAATTCAGGGTGTGCTTAGTGAGGAGTCCCTCAGAGTTCAGTGCTTGGAGCTACTCTTTTTTTTTTTTAGTATATATAAATGACTTATGTAATGGAAATAAGTTGCATGGAGCAGACACATCCTTTGCTGATGATACGGCTGTTTGTTATGTCAGAAAATCCTGGGCTAATAATGGAGTGGCTATGAAGTCAGACATATTAGCTTTGTGATGGAGGTTATCTGTGTTTAAAAGATCAAGTATATTAACTTCTCTTTTAAGGAGTGATAGGTTTATGCAAGGGAAAGTAAAATATGAGTGTCTGAATTTTATTTTAATGGGGAATGTATGTGATAAAGACGGCATTGATGTTTAAGAAACTGTAGAAATTAAATACTTGGGAATTCTTTTAGATGGGGAATTAAATTGGAAAAGACATTTGCAGCAGTTAAAAATTAAACTAAATAATGTTCTCAGAATCCTATTTTTTTTTCACAGATATTAAACAATTCATATGGTATACTATTCATTGGCACATAGTAGGATATCCTATTATGGTATTGTGTGCTGGGCAGGAAATGCAATCGTTCTTTTACAAAAGAGACTTATTCATATAATTATGAAAAAAAAGAACTGAACATTTGTGGTCTTTATTTCAATATTTACATATTTTTCCTTTGAGGCATTTGTATCTGTTGGCGGCGATTTGATGCTCGTTAAAGAAAGCAACAATGCTGCCTCGGGGCCCATTGGGGAGAGTTAAGAACAATAGGTGATTAATTGAGGCGAGTTAATTGATTTTACCATTTTTCGACCCGCCCGACCTTACTCATATGCCAACGATTCGTTCCACTTGATCAGTCATTTCTGTACGAGTTCCTAAATTTATAACTATTAACTAGTTAAACTAGTTCATATATAAATATGACTAAATTAATTACTTGACCTTCAAATTTCATAAAATTAAATGATTTGCACAAGTTTAAATCACTTGTCTTTCTACGGTTAGAAAGAGAAACATGTGATCTATATAACAGTGTTTTAGTTGACTTAAATGACAGATAAATAGAGTTGTAATCGTATCAGGAAAAATGGAGCCGCGTTACTGTATACGAAAAGGCGCAGAGTTGAAATTTACGATTTACGCTACAAAAATAAGTGAACTTCGCCAATTTTTGGAATATTATTTATAACGTTTTGTGGTATTTTTTTTTTTTTTTTTTGCATGATATGCATCTACGGAACATTAGCTTTCCAACGGTATTTTATTTATTGCGATGGGACAATTTTAAGTGGGCGTAATGTTGAATGGCAAAATACGTGTTTTTTAGTTGGTGAAGTGAGCCATGACTAATGAAGCGACCACTTTTAAGGCAAAAAGTTGTCGATCACCAGTTGGAGGGTTAACTTAGTTTTAACAGATAAAACCAAAGGAGATACCAATGTTTTGAAACTTTGACCAGTCACCATTTTTGATACAATGGTCCTTTTGAGATGAAACTTGGCTCCTTACTCAGAAAAAATGGGCTTTAAAATTATGTGCCATTCAACATACGTTTTCATAAGAAATTTTTTAGACACAAAAAAATGGGGAAAACATTGCAGCAATAAAAACAATAAAAAGAATGTAAATTCATAAATTTATGTTTTTAAGAGTTTATTATATATATGCAAATTTTTTGTATTTTTTTTTTTTTTTTTTTTACAGCTGCAAAATCTGAGATGGTGAAGTCAAAACTTCCAAACTCGGTTCTTGGTAAAATATGGAAGCTATCAGACATAGACAAAGATGGATTCTTGGACTCAGATGAGTTTGCTCTCGCAATGCATCTGATCAATGTAAAGCTCGACGGACATGATTTGCCTACTGAACTGCCCAATCATCTAATACCACCTACCAAACGAGGATTCTGAACCACTGGCTCACAGTTCCCTTTAATATTTCACTGGACTCATTTTCAATAGTACATTTATCGAGCAAGTGTATCTTTATTTGTATTATTATTTTTTTTTTTTTTTTGAAATTTATATTGCAAGCTGGCTTTGCTCTGTAGCTAAAATTACAGAATTATATTATATATTTATATTTGAAAGATTGTTCCTAAACTATTTATTTACAATATACATCACGTTCAATTATTTTCCCACTAATATATATTCACTTAAAAAATGGTTTATTATAAATATGTTTATATATTGACTTTATATCATACATTTTTTTTAAAATTAATATAATGTTCTTAAAATTGCGATTTGATATTTTGGATCAAAACCATATTTATTATAATTAAAGCTATTTCATTGATAAAATAAATGGTAGGTTTGTCCACATTATAAAATGAACTTCTTTTAGTTGGTATACTTTTTATTAGATCCATTATCCATGACAACACTTTAATGGGATGTAGCTTTTCTCTGTCACAAAATGAACAGACAGTAACAATTTCCAATCTCTTAGTTAAGTGATGGAAAATTATTACCTAAATTAGTTGAAATGTATAATCATGCAACTCTAATGTTTTCTATCTGTATCCATAACTAGGATACTGTTTTGTGTCTCTTGCTGTGTTCAAATCACAAACACTATTTTTGAGCAGAAACACTAATAATTCATGAGCTTGCTCAGTGAGCATCGTTAATGCTACTGAATTTTATTCTTGCTCATAAAATCTACTCTTGAAATAAAAGTCTTACACTTCAGAGAATTGTTTATGGTTGATTGTACAATACATTTCGTTATTCAAAATTTCTAAATCTTTGGGCATGTATTGTTTATGTTCCAAACCTAATTTTAGCATTTTAAAAACTAGATGATGAATAATTGTGTAATAATGTCTATAATAACAACATAAATGTGATTTTTAGATGCATACTGAACAAATAATAATATGTCTATATATAATACATCTGAGAAGGTGGGTAGGCCAGAGGAAATAAACAAAGTAAGATTCAAAAAGAATGTTGATTGACTTTTATTAAAACGTATAAATTTATTCTGGTTTTATAGAATCACAGTCTTGCCTTTGCACAATATATGAAATGGAAATTAGTTGTCTAATTTTAGCTCAAGTTTGGTAAACTAGTCTAGGGTATATATTACAATATCATATTGTGGCCTAAATAATTACTTTTATTCTAAAGTCACAAAATATATTTAATCATCATATAAACTATGGTTTTATTTAGAAGTAGTCATCTACTAAATTATTGTTTTCATTGTGCACTTAATGATTTTATGTATTACAATAACTATGGTTGTTTACAGTTTTTTCTGGTTATTGATGACAGACAGTTTATTATGTATAGTTTAATGCAACCACCTTACTGCAGTATGACTTTCCTTGACATTCTGCACTGATAAAACTTTCAAAATAAACACCTTTTTATAGTTATTTTAAACATTAAAACAATTTTGTTCGAAGATATATTTCTTACTCTTTACTTATATCGATTTGTTGCTTTCTCTTTATCTCATATTTTCTCTGGTTTTCTTTCAGAATATTTACAACTTGAATTTACTAGTTTATTGCAATTTTGGTAATTGAAAAATAAAAATGTGTAAACAGTATAAAACATAATTCAAGAATATAATTGGCTTTAAATATTATAACTAGGTTTTATTACACAAGAAGACTATAATGAAACAAAGAGGGTCACTTTTTGAACATTCAAGGTTTGAGACACAACATTATTAGTAATATCATTTGAATTTTCTCTTAGTCCATAGCTGCGTGTTAAGAGACTAGTTGTGGCAACAGTGGGAAAAATGTTTGACACTGGTGTATTCAAGATAAGAACATTATTTAACTCATGTTGTTTAAAACTGTACATGATACATAAATAGTAATTTTGTGTTTTGTTATGTCTCGTTATCAGCACTATGTTTTGGCAACTATAAACATTTGTATGAATTTAAATGGACAAACTTGTTTGTGACTTTGGTTTCAAAAGTTTTGATTTTTTTTTTTATTTTGGAATCAAGAACATAACAACAAATGTCAATAGTAACATTTGTCAAATTCAAATTTATTGTTTTAACAAAAATATGTTTTGAATTGCATTAACATTGTTCAATAAAGGTATTTAAACATTTTAGTTTTGTTAAATTTAGCAAATTTAGGATCCAACACCATAGAAATTCATGTCAAATTAGAACTCTGCACACTTGAAATTATATTTTTGTTATGAATTTCATTATAATTGACTGATAAATATAATTTTCAGGTTATATTGTGTTTTGGGGCTTTATCTTGTAAATGTACAGTTGTAGGGAGTTGAGCAACATCTCAGTTTATTTAGCTTAACAAAGCCTACAAAATAGCTCCTTATTATAAGATTTACCAAAGAAATTGTAAATTTTAAGTTTTTTTCTAAGTTGACAGGCATGTGGATGGGTGATGGGTTCATTTTCAGTTGATTTTTATAGAATAGTAAGGGTTTTATGACTAGTTCTGATTATATTAATATTTATTTCAGAAAGAGATCTCATAAAAAAGTTGTATATTTATACACACACAAACATAACATAACACACACACACACACACACACACACACACACAAACATAACACACACACTCACTCACACACACACACACACACACACACACACACACACACACACACACACACACACATACATACATACGTAATATGTTTATTATTATTATTCTGGAGGTCCTAAAACATGAAAAAAAACCCAGCCGTTCGAACTGCCGAATTGAGTCCTACATAATTCTTATAAATGGGAGAAAGGTGTAACTAAACTAACAAACAGGTAAGTCTATAAATAAAGTGAAATAGTTACTGTATTGTGCTCATTGCTTGATAGCTTCAAACTAATTCACATTCACTGATATTGTACAGAGATTATACGGAAAAATCAGTTGCTTATGTAAGTTGCAGTTTTATACATTTAATGCACTTCTAGTTATTCCAAGAGCTAAGAAAACAAAGTCTAGTTATTTGATACACACACTCTCAAAAGTCACAGTTATATGTAATAAACATAATTCTAGTTTGAATCAATTCAAATTACAAGCGGCAGAGTTATATGTAATAAACATAATTCTAGTTTGAATCAATTCAAATTACAAGCGGCAGAGTTATATGTAATAAACATAATTCTAGTTTGAATCAATTCAAATTACAAAAGTCACAGTTATATGTAATAAACATAATTCTAGTTTGAATCAATTCAAATTACAAGCAATAAGTAAATAATAAAAATGTATTACTAAAGCAGCTGAGATCCTTGAAATTGGTGCACTTATCATGACATTTTATTAATACAGTACTGTATTACACATTAAAGGGAAAATATTTAGTATTTAGCTAAAACTGTTCTTTATTTTTAATAATGTTTATACCATTTAATTAATTATTGATTTATAATATTTTATAGGACAAAAACAATACCGGAATTGATCAAATACCATCGATACTGATTTTTATATATATATATATATATATAATCAAACTCCTAATACCTAATATCGACTCCAATGTTACAGAAGAAATAAATTTTTCACAAAAAACATATTATAGCATATTGTTTCCAAGGGAAACAATATGCCATGTATACGTCCATTTTTCTTGGATATTTACATGTCCAAAATAAATAGGAAGAGAAAATAAAACATTCTTGTGGACTTGTTCCAAAACAACATTGTCATTAGCTCGAAATGAAACCTCAATACCTATAATTTTTTTCCGTTTTCTGAGTATTGAATTGAAGTGCTTTGTTATCAAGCTATAGTCATATTTGCTAATCATCAACTCTGTTCTAGTATTTTACACATATTTTCGATATGTTTGGATTTTAGATGTTGTTTATGAAACATGTGTTTGGTGTTCTGTTAGTCAATTTCAGGCTTTAAGGGTTCACTGAATTATGTCGAATTACAGGAATCAGCTTCTTGTACAGGTTTTAGTCTATAATGAAATTCTGGAAACAGAAAACAAACAGAAATTTATACTTTTGAAACTAATGTTGAGGATAACATTTTGTTTTTTCACGGCAAGTAAGAAAAATCGGATCACTTTGTTTCAATAACATTATAGCAATTAATTTTATAGAAAATAGTTATACTCATATTTTTTTTACAAAGATTTTTATCAATAAATAAACAAACCCATTTATTTCCATACTATTAAAAACTTAAAAGAGAGAAATAGTTGTAAATGACTGATGATGGCAACATAGGTGTTGAAACATTGTGTAAAAAGTGCAATGATATTGGTATAAAGTCAAAGTCATAATATGTTTCATTATAACCTAGCTCTAAAGTATACACACTCATACAGAACAAATTGTTATTCAATCAAATATTATGACCATAACTTTTTTTTCTAATTTGATGGTATTTTATTGTGGACATAAGTAATTTTTGTTAGGAACAATATTGAAGTACAGTAGATAAAGAAAAATTCTCATTGCAGCATTTAAAAAAATAATTCTTAGTTGGTTGAAGCATTCAAGTGGGGGGGTGGAGGGGGGGGAGATAAATTCAGAAGATTATTTTAGACCAAAATCTGTTGTTGTTTTTAAAGTCATTTGAAAAATTCATTCCCTGTTGTAGGTGTCTTGTCTGATTTGACTGTGCTAACATTGTCATTGTTATTTGTTAGAAGTTTTTTCATTTAACTAAAGTTATTTTTGTTTTATATTTAAATATAAAGTTTCATAGGCCAGTTGTAGGTTAGCAGGACATCTTTTATGTTTTAGTCATTAAAATACAAAATTGTTGATAATGTTGTTTATTTATTTATTTATTATATATTTACAATTAAGTTCTCTAGCATTTAAAATATTAAGTGTGTTTTATGATTTTAAGAGACATTAATACCCTTGTCCATGTTTAAATTCCAAATATTGTGTATATGTATTGTTAATTGCGATTTATTTTGTTTGTAAATATAGATTCATTTTAGAGGTTAAATTTTCTGTTAGCTTTAATTTTTACTTTACTCTCATCAGCACAACTCTCTATCAACAAATAATCATCAACTCAAACAAAAGTTTTCGAGGACTCCATTCTCTAAAAAAATATATATATAATTAGTTACAAGTGCTTTTTAGTTTGAAGCATTTTAAATATATAGGTTACTTTTTTGGTCATGTATATATTTTACTGTTGCACAAATATTTTAGTGTCTGGAATATCATAATACAAAAACATAATATTTGTTATTCTGTTAATATTTAATTTTTTTAATATACACAGGTACATATAAAAATAATATTTTCTAAATATTTTATGCAAATTACATGAATCGTTATCATTGTATAATAAGCACTCAAGCTCTAAAAGCTTTAAAATAGTCAAATAAATATATTTAGATGTAAATAATATATATATTGTATAATGGTATAGTGTTTTACATGTGGAAAAGATTGCTTTTTCAATAAAGAGTTTAGCAAAAAATTCCAATGTTTAGATATTTTCTGTTCCTTTATAGTTTCAGTTCTACATTTGTAAGTTTTGACAAAACCATAGAAGGAAATAAACCTGAGACATCAAAATAAAGATCATTTTGATCAGGTTATTTAGTTTAGACCTTTGTAAAATAGGCGTACCAATAAACAATCTACAATAAAATAGAAACTGGATTGTATAAATTCAGAGATCTAGAGTCCAAAATTAAAAATCTGGGAATAAGTGTACTTTTATATATATATATATATATATATATATATATATATATATATATATATATATATATATATTGTACAGAGGAAGAGTTGGTAGAATCAAAATTTCTATATCTTTACCTTTACCTTTGATCATTGTAAGTTTAATCATCATAATATACAGAGAAACAAGTTTGTATGAACTATTTTATTTAAATTAATAGTAATAAATAATTGACTTTTAAATATATGTTTGCTCTCTTCTTCTTTTTTTTTTTTGTTAAGTGGTGATTAATGTTTGCAGAATGCTGTCATCTTCAGATTTATCTAGGATATTGTCAATGAATAATTGTTATTCCGTGGGCAAAATTTAATTAAAATTAAAATTAATTAAAATACTATACCTAAATCATAACTATAGGTACTCTATATACCGGCTGGACCTTAAGTCAGTTGATACTCATGCAGTAGTTGTACGATTGGTTAATCTACTGACTAATTTTCTACATCTGTTTCATTGTCATAATAAAATACCAAATTTGTTTTCCATGACAGCTTTCCATCAAGGCAAGGTATTCATAAATTGAACAAGATGTTTGAGCAAACTGGATCAGTAACCGATGTTTCTCATACAGGTAGGCCCGTTTTGTTACTACAGGAAAAAAAACTTGTGAAAAGCATCTCTGGAATATATATCTGAAACGAGTCTCAGAAGAATGGAGAAAAATATAAATCTTAAACTAGGCCTAGTTTATATGAAGACGATTATGATAGTCATGGAATTGTGAGTCATGCATCAAGAATCCGATAACTTTTATAAAAACATTCTATGAACTATTGAAGGTGTAAATAGACACAACTGTATATTCTGGGCATTTGATAATTCATATCTAGTGAAGGATGAAATTTTAAGTGCTCCTGTTGTAACCGTGTGGGCTGGGTTTTTAGGTAGTTATTTCTTTGATGAGACCGTCACGTAG
Source organism: Aphrophora alni (assembly GCA_963513935.1). NCBI lineage: Eukaryota > Metazoa > Arthropoda > Insecta > Hemiptera > Aphrophoridae > Aphrophora > Aphrophora alni. The sequence continues at coordinate 147,392,125 of OY740769.1, read as the reverse complement.
GAGAACTACGTTGAATTGCTACATGGTACTGTCACACTGCAAGTAGAAAATGATCATCTCTGAACAACTCTAGCCTCTTCAGGAAAAACTGATATGGCATGATAGTATCACCACACATTGGAACAATTATTGATAGGACCATTTCAAAATAATATATTTGAAGAATGGATTGGCAGAAAAGGAACAACAGAATAGCCTCCTCGGCTCCTAGACCTTATGCCGATGGACTATACTGTATGGAGTATGGTAAGAGATTGTGTTTTAATAGTATTGAACATTTAAAACAATGATTATGAATTGAATTCGTAAAAATTGTTTTCTTCTTGAAGAAATGTCAACTTAGTCTTGAAAAAGAAGGAGGGTATTTTGAAATTATATAGGATTAGTCTACACAATACTGTGTCTTTTTTTATAATTATAGTCTGTATTTTTGTAAATAAACTTGTTACTGACAATTATGCATTTTTGTCAACTAACTTATGCCCCCCCCCCCCCTTGGATAAACACACAAAACGGAAGTCGTGGGTAGACATAGGAAAGTACACTTATACAGTACTTCTTAAAGATATATATAAAAACAAATTTAATATGTTTATGAACACAAAAAGTCGAGTTAAAAGCCCTCTATGCGGTTACAATGTTATGTTGTTTGATATATGTAGTTTGAAATATTAAAAACTTTAATTTATTTCAGCAATTTTAAACTACAAACATAAAACCCTGTTCTGATTGTTACATTCTGTTTATTGATTCCACATTTATTTACTTATTTCCTTAAACTGAGGGAAGTAGGGAGTTGTTGTAGGTACAACCAACTTGTCCTGTTCATTACTAGTTTCAGAACTTCAGTTCAGGTCTACTTCTTTCAATTAATCTTTCATTCTGAAATATATCTGCTGATATTGTCTTCTACTTCTAAGCTTAAGTTCAAGCTAAGCTTATTTACATTTCTTAATTATTTCATTGTTGGTTTTGAGGCACATTCTTTTTGTAGTTCCTCATTTGTAATCTTTTCTGGCCAATGAAAACATCATGTGGGGATGGATGAAAAGTGTTCTGTACAAGAAAAAAACTGAACTCCCATGAGGAATTAATAATTGCCCTATTAATGGTATTGCTGCGCAAGTAAAGAACAATCCAGCAAAACTAAAAAGAGCAATGAATGGAATCCATAAGTATGCAAAGAAATGTATTGAACTTTATGGATTTTTGATAATTTACTGTAACTATAGAATTACTGTACTGTACTTTTATTTTTTATTTTTTTTTGGCATTAATTTTGATCTGCATTATACAAAAAGTCAAATATTTCTAACTTGTTTTTGTTTTCCATTCCTTTACAAGTATTAGTTAAAACTATGGTGGATTTATTATATTTTTAGTTATAGTTTATTTTATTATAGTTATAGTTTTGGTTATTGAATGCCAAACTTCAAATAAAATATCTTTTTTTCAAAGCCTTATTTGATCCATAAGGAGTAAACTAAAAAAAGATTTGGAGATAAAAATTATCAGAATTAAAAAATGTTTTATTTTTAGTGTATTAAAAGAATTTTTTTTATACCAAATATTTTTATAACCAAGAATTAATGTTTTCAGTTTTTTGTCGATAATTCAGTTATCCTTTAACTACAGAAAGAATTTTTTTAAATTTTGTGTGTTAAAACAGCAAAATATTTTATCTCTAAAGAACCACCAAGAACCATCGGTCTCAACAGTAATGAAAAATATTTTATCTCTTGTAAATATTTTGTAAAATTAACGGTTTTTGAATTATGCAACATTGAAAAGTTTAAATAGCTGCTATTTGAAACGAGTAAAGGAAATTGGTTGATTATTTTTCTCAAATTGGCTCTTTATAAAACTAATTACAGTAGACTCCCGTAAGTTCGGCCACCTCGGGACTGCACCCTAGGCCGAACTTAAAAGTGGCCGAACTAACAATCCCTATCTAAAAAAATGCCTATTTATTGTTTGTAAGGATCGTGTTGTGAATCAATGCATATAGGAAAAGTTACAATAAACAAGTTAAGGTCGCGTCTGGCTGGCGCGCGTAAGGATCGTGTTGTGAATCGATGCGTATAGGAAAAGTTACAATAAACAAGTTAAGGTCACGTCTGGCTGGCGCGCATAAAGATCGTGTTGTGAATCGATGCGTATAGGAAATGAATACAATAAACAAGTTAAGGTCGTGTCTGGCTGGCGCGCATAAAGATCGTGTTGTGAATCGATGCGTATAGGAAATGAATACAATAAACAAGTTAAGGTCGCGTCTGGATGGCAAGTGTAAGGATCGTGTTGTAAACCGATACGTATAGGAAAAGAATACAATAAACAAGTTAAGGTCACATCTGGATGGCGCGGGTAAGGATCGTGTTGTAAATCGATGCGTAAAAGAATATAATAAACAAGTTAAGGTCGCGTCTGGTTGGCGCGCGCCTAGTGCATGACCTAATGCTCAGAGAGCCGGCTGGACTAAGCGGAGACCGAACTTACCGAGGCCGAACTTACGGGAGTCTACTGTAGCATGTAAAATTTCAACTCCATTTATCATTAGAACAATTTTTCCTTTTGTTAAAAACACAAAATGGTGGCTAAATAGAAATAAAATATTTTAGAAAATATGTTTATATAAACTTTATTGGTTTTGATCTGAGGAATAAAATTCAGAAATTATTTTGTTCTATTTCTTTTTTTTAAATTCCACCAAAATTTTTCAATTTATTTATTGTTTAAAACTAATATAAATACTTGAGCGTCCCAGCTAGAGTATTTCTGATTTTGAATAAGTGGATATAACAAACAAAAAATCATCAAAATCTGATGTGGCTTGGAGAGTTTAGAAGTAAAAACCATCATTGCCTCTGCTAATCGCCTTGTAAATAAATTTTACTAAACTATTCATTTTCAGAGACTATTTAAGTTTATACTTATGTAATATAGTGTTAGAAATTTTTTTTGGATTACAATTGTTTCTTGCTTTCAATTTTGGTTTAAGAATACAAAACTGATTAGTGTTTATTAATCACATAGTGATTCTCAAATTAAATTTAATTACCTTCAACTATACTTCATATTCATTTACCGCTATTTAAATTTAACATTGAATTATTTCACAAAACAAACAACTGATACAATGAAGTTAAATTAGATGGAATACACATAAACAAAACCTTGAATAGCGATGAAAAAACTGGACAGTTATTATTCAATGTCTAAATTTTTCGCATAAAAAAACTGCAAGGGGGGTACCTTACCATTTTGCAAAGTTTGAAAATTGGCTGTTTCTCGAATTAATTACTCAGAAACTATGAGAGATATTTTCGAATTGAAAACACCACAGTAAAACTTGAACTTTCTTCTTTCCTCATGTAAAATTTCGTATCATTACGATGTATAGTTAGGGAGCTACAGGCGTTTTAAAAAGGTATTGCAAGTGGCAAAACGTGAAATGTTAAATTCTGGTATTTTTATTGACATATAAAATGCAAATAACTCTTAAACCATTTGAGATGTCAAAGTAATTTTTTCAGGGTTTATTCTCCTTCCAATTCTGCATCTTTTGATACCCATATCGTTGGTTTAAGTTCAAGGTTTATCATATTTGATGATTGGCAATGGTGATATATTTTTATTCTTATGTCAATGGATAGAATTAATGACATCCCTTACAAAATATATTGACAATACATTTGTATTGACAATACAAAATGTATTGTTAAAAAAAGTATAATTAATAAATGAAAAACGATTTTTTTTCTTAGTGGCTTTTGAAATTTATGATCTTGGTATTTTTTATCTATTAACTTAGAGTATAACTGAAGCTTACCAGTAAGGTTGGTTCTGGCTGAAGCCATACATTTGTATATACAACCTTTTGATGAATATGTAGTTTGTAATGTGTCATTAGAATTGGCAGGGGATATAGAGAATATTTTTATATATTATCTCTATCTGAAATATTCATTTGGAAGTGATCTAAGGCTAAAAATGTATTCATAACTCGCAGAATCAGCTCAATTCTTTTCAGTTATCTAGGGATGGTGTAAAAACATCCGCAATCTACTTATAGTGAAGGAAAAGATAGATTGATGTGCAGCTGTATATACGTTTGACCAGCTCTTAAAGGGAATACTGGGTGTGTCAGGGCTATTCTGGAGAAAAAAATCGTAATAGCATGATGTGTTATATAGATGGTTCCACACTCAAGGGCATGAAAGCTACTTAGTGAATTTTGTACCTACCTAGTATGAAGCTAAAAAAGAGGTTCTTATATTTGGAGGATTTCCCTACAGTCTTCTAAATGGAGATCTATATAATCTCACATTACAATAAACACAGCTAAATGTAGTTAATGAAGAGATGATTTCTTCTCGTAGAGAGGTGGACTGAAATCTTTAGTGTGTGGTTGAATTGAAACCATACTTGTGGACAAGAAAGAGCAAATGAGTACTCGAAGTATTCGCAGAAAGAAAAAAGATAACTATGCAGCACTTTTCCTTTTGCAAAGTAACAAAGGGTGTTTTAAGTATTTTAAATTATTAGAAAAATTATAAATAATTACTGATTTTCTCAAAAAAGTCTCTTTCAATCAATTTTAGTTCAGATATGTCCCCTAGGGATCAAAATATAATGTATTGGTCACTTCCTATAAAAGTTCAAATTAAGAGGTTAAAAAGTTCTATAAAAGTTCATTCAACTTGGAAACTCAAGTTAGAACATAAGGAATTAAACTTCAATTTTGGCCAAAAATACTTTGGTCAATTTAGTGTTGTTAGAATGTGAACTGTTACTTTCCAGACAATATCTCCTGACACAGAATTTTCATAAAGACTCTCATTTAGACACTAAGATTTTTGTTAAGGAGTTAAAAGAAAATTGATGGGAACCACCCCCTAGATTGTCTCTGACTCACCAGTTGTATCATGGTAGCCATTATTTTAGATCGTGTTCACATGGAGATAATTCAAGGGAAATGAAATGAAGTCCATTTTAATTAACCTCTTTAATTAATTTTCCTTAGTTTCCAATAACATTATAAATTCAACAAAATAACATAATCTAGTACTAATAACTATTTATATAACATGAACACATTAGAACACAACGATAAATTTCTTGCTAATTAAAAATGTATAAACATTCTTGTCAGAGAACCATTTGATCTATTTAGAATAATCTCAATTATTGAATACAAAGAGCAATTTAGTTTATATGAATATAACTTCTGTATATAAAAAGTTCTCCCTCTCTCCATTAAATAAAAGTATAAAAATTCATGGCCTATAAGTTTTTAAAATATATAAAATACAAAATAAATTAACATTTTAATACAATAATGCTGATTAGACATTTAACAAATATATAAAACCTTCTGCGGATCTTTAAAATCCCAATAAATATATTTAAAACCTGTATATCATTAGATTTAATTAATGTTCTTCATTTTCTCTTTACGAGATTTGTGCAGGTTAGCACATAAAGTTTGGCACATTTATTCAGTCTTTTATTTACATAATAGTTTTTGGAAAATATTTTTAATACAGAAAAGAATATACAGAGTCGGATTACTAAGGTAGAAATTAGTGTTTTTTAAGACTAAGCCAATACCAAAATAATCAGGAGCTAATTGCAATGAACAGACAGATAATACAATTTAACTAACTCAAACACATTTTATGTTGCAAGATCAATTCCACTTTTCAGGGTGAAAATAGATGGAAATATCCAACCATCCATTTACAGTGATTTCTAAATATTTAAAAAAAATAAAAATTTTACTTTTAAAAGTTTCAATAGAAAAAAATAAATAAATTTATTTTATTTGAGAGAAACACAAAAATTGATGAGTTTACAATGTCCAATTTAAGAAAATATAAACTTATAAATATATTAATTTGTATTAAAATTGATCATGTTAAAAGTCAAATATGTTCACTTTACAGTTTTTATAATCAAGATAGCAGCCACTTCCATGTAGTTTAATAGTGAACTAAAGGTTTCAACAATTAGTCGTCTAAGAAACCAAGGTTGTAAACGGACATTTGCACAGTTCATTTGAAGAAAGAACAAGCTTAAGAGTCATAACAGATTTTAGCTAATGTGCTATAATAGCCAGTCATTATATTTACTCTCCTGTAGTTAGTTAAAGGCAAAAGAGAATATTATAAGTTTTTTAACTATTTAATTAATGTTTTAAGGTTTCATTTTAATAGTGTTTATATTTTAAACTATTGTTGATAAAGGCCAATTTTACAGATTATACGTGAAGACGTCTTTGTAGAAGAAAGTTTTTTTCAAAAAATAATTGTACTACAGACCTAAGACTGTAGTAAATAAATTTAACTACTGGAACCTTTGATAAATAGACAATAAATAGTGCCATATAACTTACTTTCCACACTTTATTCATAGAAAAGCTAAACATTAGCGATTGCTAATGAAACTGCTTCATAAATTAATTGCTCTTTTTCATTCCAAAAAATTATCTACTTGACAGATTTAAAGCAATGTTGACTTATCTTTATAATGAATCATTTTATATTTCTTTACAATAAGCCTGACCAATTAATGTTAATCGTTTGAAAGCTAAAGATAACCATAAACAAAATTTGAGATTAAAGAATATGTCTTTCCTCAGGATAATTTTCATGTATTTTATGAAAAATAAACCAAGTAAATTTGGGCTAGCTAAAATATATATTATTAATGTCTACACTTTGATTTAAGGAGTTCCATTTAGAACCACCTAATAAAGAAATGCAAGGAGTTCAGGCTCTAACAACTTAGAAATATAGCATTGGATAAAGAAGCCATGGTTTTAGCAGAAAAACATAAATTAACAATAAAATGGAGAAAATATAAAATGTATACATGTTATATACAATGTTCTTAACTGAGAAGAAGGAAACTACTGTTTGAACAAAAAACAACAGACAAAAGAAAATTAAACCAACTTTATAGTGGATTATAATAAAAACAAACATGGTTAGATACCTCGACTATTATGACACCTGATTTGTTATATGATTACTATTGCAAATCATGAATTCCAAGTTAAACAACTTCAAATAAAACATAATGTTCTGATCATAGTTCAACTGTGAATATTTTTACTCTTTTGTGTTAAAACATTTTATTAAAAAAAGTCTAAAACCCTCCCTCCACAACAAAAAGATCTGTGGCCATTAATTAATAGGACTATTCAGGTCTGATATTTTTATTGGTATAAACACCGACTGTCCTATAATAATATGGTATGCCTATCACAAAGACGTCCACCGCCTTAAAAGCGTGATTTACAGTTAAGTATTTCTTAAATACAATCAACAAAATTGAATATATAACTTGATGGTATTCTATAATATCTAATACTGTAACTGTGTATATTTTATATTCATCAAACATTTTGAAGTTCGATCATTGTAAGGTTTGAATCAAAGTTGTGATTAATGTTTAGAAGAGTTCTGAAAAATTGGAGAACTACTTACAACTTCCATTTAGTATTTATACCACTTCTTTTTCTGATTGGGCAAGTGATTTTTTATATATTGTAAGTGATCTTTAAACAATTGTTTAAAAGTATACAGCAGTATTGACCAGTAAAAATATCTAGATTAGATGAAAGAAAACAGAATTGTTATGAAAAAGATATTTAAATATACATATTGATATTAAGTAATTACAAAGCAAAAACATATAAATAATTTTTTTATATATAAAAATAGTTTCTTGTTAATTAGATTTAGTAGTTTTCACTGTTTCTCTGTTGTCCCGAAGATTTTGTAATTTCTTTAATCCCATGATTTTCATCAATCTGAAATTGAAAATAAAGCAAATGACTATTTATGGATATATTAAAAGTAAATACCTTAATTTATTTATCATTAAATCTTGAAACTGAAACTAAGATATCTTTGTTAATTATTAACTTATTTGGTTCAAAATCTATTAATTCCGTGAACTCCACATCAACCATAGTCAATCGGACTACATTGAAAGTACAAATTGTCACAAACATTCCTCAAATGGTGTTCATAAATTCTCAAAATATTTCAAACATTAATAAAATTTTTTCTATCATCAAAATACTGTATTTAATAACTAATTATTAGATGAAAAACAAACACAATATTTAGTAAATTCTACAATTTATTTGAGTCTTGCCGACCATGGTTTCGCCAACAACGGCATTTACAAGGCAGCTTAACAAAGACTAAGGAAAAATATAGAAACTAACATATTATTATTACAAAAGGAAGAACAGTTACTTAGCTAGGGTAGGGGGGGGGGGGGTAAGAGCAAGGGAAACATGTGGTCATACGGAAGACAATGGTTTTAACAACGGTGAATTTGACAAAAATTCCACCTGATCATTAAGTACTAGTTTGGAGTCTTTACAAATTATTCTCTTAATCTCTAACATTTCTAATAAATTTAATTTCTTACTTTTAACATTAACATGGAGAATTTCAAACTTAACATTATTCAAAAAATCAGACACTACATGAGTTTTTAAATGATTAGAAAAACTAGATTCATTATGACCCAACCGCCAATTTCTTTCGTGTTCCATTAACCTGCATTTAAAACTACGGCCTGTTTGGCCTACATAAACTGCATTACAGATATTACAAGTTAATTTATAAACACCACTTTTTTGCATGTTATCTATTTTATCTTTACAATTTAGTAACATTTTTCCTAAATTGTTTTTGCAATAAAAAGCTGGTTTACAATGATTTTCGTTTTCCAATACATTCCCAACCGCATAGCTAACCTTACCAATATAGTTAATTCTACGCCATTTTTGTAATTTATTAGACTCTACGGTTGGAAAAATAAGTGATTTAGCTTTATTTTTTAATTTAGTTTTTAAAATTTTCTCTATGAGGTTAACATCATAATCATTATTAAAAGCAATTTGTTTTATGCAATTTAATTCCGTACAATAATCGTTATTAGACATAGGAATGTTAATGAGACGATGCAACATACTATGGAAGGCGGCCATTTTGTAACTAAAAGGATGTTGTGAGGTAGAATGTATAATATTGTCAGTAAACGTAGGTTTTCTAAAAATACTGAAACTATGCTTAACATTTTCAATTTTTATAGTGAGGTCTAGAAAATTTATTTGATTTTGTAAACCGATTTCCATAGTGAATTGTATTGCCTCATTAATAGAATTCATATAATTAAACAGTAATTGAAGCTGGCGGTCAGATCCTTCAAATAAACACAAAACATCATCTACATATCTATACCAGTATTTAATGTTGGCGTTAAATGGGTTATTACTGTCAAAGAGTGTTGATTCAAATTTGTCCATAAAAATCTCAGCTAGCAATGGAGATAGGGGAGACCCCATTGCCAAACCATCGATTTGAGCAAAAACCTTGTTTTGAAATTTAAAATAATTTTGATCGAGACATACTTTAATTACATTAATCAATTCTATAGATGTGCAAGGGTCAACTTTGGTATGATCTAATAATGCTTCAACACTATTCAAACACTCTTTGACAGGAATACTTGTGAACAAACTTTTAAGGTCAAATGACACAATTTTAGCGTTAAAAGGCACTTTAATATCTTTAATCTTATTTACTAATTCTAATGAGTTTTTTAATCCAAATTTAGGTTGAAATTGTGAAATTTTCTTTAAAAAGGTATTGGTAAATTTAGCCAGATTATATGAAGGGGGCTGTACAAAGGAAACAACTGGACGGATCGGAATATCGGGTTTGTGCAGTTTAATCAAACCATATAATCTGGGAGCCATACTATTCATTACAGGAAGAGTAGTATGTTGCATCGTCTCATTAACATTCCTATGTCTAATAACGATTATTGTACGGAATTAAATTGCATAAAACAAATTGCTTTTAATAATGATTATGATGTTAACCTCATAGAGAAAATTTTAAAAACTAAATTAAAAAATAAAGCTAAATCACTTATTTTTCCAACCGTAGAGTCTAATAAATTACAAAAATGGCGTAGAATTAACTATATTGGTAAGGTTAGCTATGCGGTTGGGAATGTATTGGAAAACGAAAATCATTGTAAACCAGCTTTTTATTGCAAAAACAATTTAGGAAAAATGTTACTAAATTGTAAAGATAAAATAGATAACATGCAAAAAAGTGGTGTTTATAAATTAACTTGTAATATCTGTAATGCAGTTTATGTAGGCCAAACAGGCCGTAGTTTTAAATGCAGGTTAATGGAACACGAAAGAAATTGGCGGTTGGGTCATAATGAATCTAGTTTTTCTAATCATTTAAAAACTCATGTAGTGTCTGATTTTTTGAATAATGTTAAGTTTGAAATTCTCCATGTTAATGTTAAAAGTAAGAAATTAAATTTATTAGAAATGTTAGAGATTAAGAGAATAATTTGTAAAGACTCCAAACTAGTACTTAATGATCAGGTGGAATTTTTGTCAAATTCACCGTTGTTAAAACCATTGTCTTCCGTATGACCACATGTTTCCCTTGCTCTTACCCCCCCCCCCTACCCTAGCTAAGTAACTGTTCTTCCTTTTGTAATAATAATATGTTAGTTTCTATATTTTTCCTTAGTCTTTGTTAAGCTGCCTTGTAAATGCCGTTGTTGGCGAAACCATGGTCGGCAAGACTCAAATAAATTGTAGAATTTACTAAATATTGTGTTTGTTTTTCATTAAAATGGAGTTCTACCAAGTACCATCGGTCAATAGTGTAAATCGTATACTAATTATTAGGTCTATATAAAATGATTTTAAAGTATGTTTAAAGACTCAAGTTCAAGAGCTATGATACTGATAAAAAAATAATTAAAAAATATTCACGCCACCACAATATTTTCCTTACAATAATGTTTGAGAAAGTCAAATTTACTATTCTCAATATAAGAAAAGGTTATTTTCACTTAATGAACATCACAAATTAAAAACTAAAATACTTACGTGCGAGCTAGATTAGGAAGATAGCGCAAGACATAGGTCAATGGAATTATGGGGAAAAGTCCCATCCATGCTTCGTCCAAGTGATTGGCAATTGCAATGGCACATAGTATTGCACAACGATCCGTAGACATTCGTTTATCCGTTGAGGAGTGCACCTGATTGAATTTCTATTAAAAAACTATAATATAAATTATTATGGTTTTATTAAATCCCAAACATTTTCATTTAAATGTAAGTATACTATTATTAAATTTGATTTGTTTCTAAATAAAATACTATTAAATAGCACAGAGAAGATGGTAATCTACAATGTAAGCAAATAAAAAAAAATTAAAAAATGAATGATACATTTTGCAAGAAAAATAAACCAAGATATGTTTTCATAAAATTTTTCCATGAACACCATAGTAAAGAAAAATGACTAAGGAGAATTATTTTGAACAAAAACAATTTTTGAAGCCATTTTGTTTTTAAGGGGTAGGTATTATTTTGTTAAAACTTATATAAAACGGTGATAAAACAAAACTGTAAAGAAGTACTTTAAGGAAGAACAAGCCTCAAATACATCCAAGTTTTCTTCCAAAATCAACAAGGGAACAACATTCAAGCTTTTTTGGTTTTTAAAGAAGATTTGACAATAGTATTTTATGTACCCAAGAAAAACAAAAGTGTTGTTTTGTTGTCATCCATGCACAACGACAGTGAAATTGACTCTTCTACTGCTGAAAAGAAGAAGCCCAGTATAATAACATATTATAATTCAACTAAGGGAAGTGTCAACGTAGAAACATCTGTGTAAAAAATAAACACATATATCCCTCACACTATATAATACTTGAAATACGACTGCTGTATTAGGACACAAATGTCTTATTTTTTTATTGAAGACGCACTCATTTGCAGACCTCTACATCAATATGTTCCAATTAACAAGCTACACCAAATAGCTAAAATTATGAGATATTTTGTAGTTAAAACTTATGTTTTTAGTGATAACACTTGTATATATTTATAAGGTTTAAAAACGAATCTCAGTATACAGATTTTAAAGCTACACATATATGACCTACTATAAACAAAGCTATATATTTTTTTTTTCAATAAACTTCCATATAAATTTACATTATACAAGTATCAACCCCACCTTTTAATGACAAAAATTGCAAAACTTGGGCTCAATTCAGATCCTGGACATAGAGTTAAATTGAGAAATGTCATATAATTAAAACCCACTTGGCTGAGAGTTCATTTTGAGTGTTCTTTACGATTATCCAAAAATCCATCAATTTACTTACTATATACATACCTAAGAATCAGTTTTTTAGGAATATACGTCACCCTACGTCAGCATTTTCAGCTGAATTTTTTGTTTGAATATTTTATGAACATAAACAAAATTAATATAATAAAAATAATCTTTCTTTAGTATTTTGTTGTGTTAGTTACCTCTTCAACTTTATCAGTATAACTTTCTGCCAAAATATTGCTGAATACTGGTCCTGGGCATAACAAGGTTACATTTAGTTCCAGACTTTTCTCGTATCGTAAACTATCATAATACCCCTGAAACACACATTTATTTCATTATGTTCTACATTTTTCAGGACTTCACCAAATTATTCCTCTATCATTATGTTTTAAACTTTTTTACGTGGCTATAAGAGTCTTTTTAGAAACAGAAAAATCTTTTAATTATTGCCACCTATATTTGTTAAATTATGTATACTAAAGATATAATATTTTGTTTAAAAGAATTATAAATATTTGATGAGATAAAAGTTTTTAAATTTTACCTGCTGGAGATAAGTTTTAAAATAGATAACAATTTCAACTGTACTTAGGTGATCTTTGCAATGATTAAAAAAAATTTTTTTTTAAAAAAGATAAACAAATTCTAGAATTAATTGCATGGCCTTATAGAAAACAAATGAAATGTGTTTTGAAGTGTCAATAATTAATATCATAAAAATGATGCAGTGTGTACAGCTCAGAAATTCAATTTCAATATTAATCAAACAAATTCTTAAGATTTTTACACAATTATTTACAAACACTAGAATACATTCTTTATAAGTTTTTAAAACTTTATTTAGTGAACTCTATAAACTTATGATTGTGGATTAAAAAATAAAGAAATACAGTAAAATTTCTATTATCCATCAGCCGTCAGGACCAAGGTCATGGCAGATATGAGAATAGACGATTTATAGAAGAGATACACTGGCACTAAAATATATAAATAACCAACTACCATTAAGAAAAATTAAACTTTGTGCAGCTTTTTTCTATTAAAATCAAAGTAAATTATAAACATTAGTTTGATTATAGCATAGTACAAATAGTACTATTTTAAATATATATCGAACAACTTTTGTAGGTTTTTTAAAATTACACTGTACATTACTAATGATTTATTTATTTTTTATATTAAAATCCAAATTTTAACTTGTTCAATTCATCTGTAATTAGAAAGCAATTATAAGTATTATTACCCATACATTTTAGTAAACACATTTTAACATTACATAAATTGCAGTATTGATTTATTATGATACATTTTTAGAGTTATTTAAGGAGCCTAATTTTATTTTTATGGTCAAACATGATTTTAAATAGTGGAGAAATGGATAGGATGATTAGTGTTACAAATGATTCTCTGTGTTTGAGCAGATAAAAGCTGAATCAATGTTGAAAAATTGAGAAAAAGAATTCAATTTATTTTTTGATTTTGATTGAAATGATCTGTTAAGATTCGTATAACACTAAAGAATAAGATTACAAAGGTCGTTAAAAACTCAAATGTCCAAGAAGAATGGTAAAAGGATACTGTGACTAGACCACATAACTGTACATCTCATTGTAAAAGAATAAAAGAGTAAAGGAGCTGACGGATCGAAGTGGATAGGTATTGAACAAGACGCACCCAGAGTTGTGATGCAAGTTGGGAAGAATAAAACGGAAAATCCCAAACATTATTTATTTGAATACTAGTTTTAATTTACCTGAATGACTGGTCTTGAATTGCAAAGACAGATACTGCTGACATTATAAACTACTCGTAAAATTTACATACAGTTATAATGATACCTTAATTCGGTTATAAATAAACTATCACCTCAGGTTTTGGTAGCGGTCAGGATCTTGTCGTTGATGATAGTTACCATTCTGTACAAGATCCTGACCACCACCAAAACAGCCACACACCTCAAACTACTGCCCATAACATCACAAACCCATTTCATCCATCAAACATAAGTATATATACAAATGAAATTGTAACTCATATAATTTTAGAAAATATTTAATCCACATATGTATATTAAAATAATATATAATATAATAAGAATATATACAAGTGAAGAAGAAGAAAATAAGAAAAGAGGGTGCTACAAAAAGGAGAGAAAAAGAAGGTGAAAGGATTGTTGGTTGGACCAAGAAGGAACACTTTTTAAATCAAGTATAATTAAAACAGTTTCAAAGACTTCCACAACATCTTGGTGTGACGAAGATAATAACTTGTCTTCACAAAAATCTATAAGTATCAGCTTAAAAGAATTCACATATTCTAAGATCAAATTAACATCGATAGATATCTTGCAAAAAATTTATAAAAAACAAAACTCTTAAATCAAATAACAGTGAACATTTCATAAACTTTTAATATCTATTTCAATCAAATAATAAAATAATTGCCCATCCAATTTGTATTTCACACCATAATCATTTCATAAATTCACCAGCTAGACACCCATTTAAAATTAAGTATCAATTGTTTAGATGTAAGAAATTAGTATAAGATTTTGTCAAACTTATTTGTGTAGAATCCCAAGTACTGTAAAAACACATAAACTTTGTATTGTAATCAACTGTAAAAGCTTCTACTCAAAGGCCACGCCGCGGCACATTAAGAAACAATACCCAAATAATCTCGTAATATGTTTGTACTTTATAATAATTTTATTGTGTTAATAAACATCAGTCATATTTATATTTCATCCATTTTGTTTATTTATACCAATATTTCTTAATCTTTGAAAAAGTTGTAAAATTATCATTATAGATAAATTTTTCAGCTGTCTGTACAGACAATCCTTCAATATTTCATTTCTGTTTTGGAGGCTAAATAATCCAATCATGGATACATCATAAAAACCTGAGGGAGACTGATCAGTTATCTAAGACTGATAAAATAAATTGTATACATAAAATTGACTTGGAGCATACCGCCTACCTGAATAGCATGTTTTGAAGCTGTATACGAAGCTGAGAAAGGCACTCCAAACAGACCAGCAACACTAGATGTAGCGACTAAATGTCCACTTCCTTGGTTGTTGAAATGTTTAACAGCCAGTCTAGAGAGTGATATTGTGCTAAACACGTTCAACTCAAATATTGCACGGTCAACATTAATATCAATGTCTTCCCATATTGCACGTTGTGATCGTCCAGCATTATTTATAAGAATATCCAGCTAAAACAAGTCACAAAAGCTTTCACTAATATAGTTTTAGTAATTAAAATTGTTTGCAAAAAAAACTCAAATTTGAATTTAACTCAAACCATTTGTAAAAAATTCATACATTTAAATTATCAAGATCATTTTTACTTCCTTTTTTTAGTAATTAAGTATTGCAATACAAAATTATAAGAGAGAGAAATTTATGTTGAAATGTTTGCAGATTATATTAGTATGATAAAAAATGGTAAAGTATAATCTCAGAAATTAAATCTTTTATCCCTCCTTTCTGTTTAAACCAATGCAGCATTTATAGATATGAATTGAAAAGAAAAGTTACTTATAATACAAAATTTAATAAGAAAAGAGGGAAAAAAACCTAACAGAAATTAGAACTTGTGGATTTCAGGAAACAAGACTAATGTGTAACCACTTATTGTTCAAAAACTAATAATAATTTACTGTAAAACATATTTTATATTTTCTAGAAATAATTGAACACGAAACAGCAGCAAACCTTAACTTTGATAACATCATAGATGAATTTGGTTCTATTAAAGAGTGAGGAATGAAAATTTTATGACATACATTCATTGAACTATAAATTACTCTTGAAATTTAGTTCTTATTGTGTGTTAATTATTCTATGTTATTAAATTGAATTTGTCACAGTTACAAAGTTTCCTCCTATAATATGTGTCCCAAAAGTCCACCCCCCCCACCACTATTTTTTTTTTATTAATGGAAATAGACAGATTTGCTTTGGAGAAAGGTTAGGAAACCAAAGGAGGACTTTTTTGAAGTATCAAAATTTTCAACCCTTACCCCCAAAATGGGGTAGTTTGGGGGTAAGTCAAGAATTTTAAATAGCAACCCCTATTGAGTGATACCTCATTAAAAAGGTCATTTAAAAATAAGAATAATGGCGTAAACTGAAGGTCTCTAAGTTCATCCTACCCAAACTACCCCATTTTGGGGGTAAGGGTTGAAAATTTTGATACTTCAAAAAACTCCTCCTTTGGTTATCTAAACTTTCCTCAAAGCAAATCTGTCTTTTTAATGTTGCATAGTTTTAATTAGTATTAGGTAAAGGTAATTAGGTAAATTACTTTGTTGCTCAAAACGTTTATCTTAAGCTCTACTCATATTAAGAGATTAACACTCATATTAAATTTAATACTCATCAAAGTGTTACATGAACGCTTTAACTTTTTAGTTATTCGTAATTTCACAAAAATTAAAGTATACAAGTTAAAATTATGACCAAACACAAACAACATCTATATTTTATCATAATTTTGTCTCGGGGGGGGGGGGGGACTTGAAACAGGAAATTTCGCCAAGGGTGGAGTATGGTCAAGATACGTCCCTGAAAGCCCCCTTTAGTTCTGAATAAAAATAGGGTTTGGTACAGTACAAAGTTAATTATAGTTTAATTATTGTAGCAACACTGAAGATGGTACTTTGTCATTGAAACATGTTTGAATAAATAAATGAACTATTTGTGTTCAAGTCCTATTCTATCAAGTATAACATCTCACAAACCAAATTCAATATTTATTTACAGTATCAATACTTAAGTAAGGGAACGTTGAGGCTCTTCTCAGAGATTCAAATGTATGAGACTAATTTTAGATACACTATGTTACTCTGTTAAACCAGTACCGAATGAGTTTTATAACCCCTTCAATCGCTACATTCACCCACCTCTTGCATTAATTTTAACGAGTAGCACAATGGTGTATCGTCTACATAGACTGTTAAGATACCAACAAACTTTGCACTAGAAAAATCATTAATTTATATAACAAAAAGTAAAACTCTCAAAATAAAACCCTCTGGTACCCTATTTTTTAATAAATATATATATACCCATTGACTTCTCTCGTTTAAAAAACTCTCGAACCAATTGTATATCTTATGGCGTAAAAAAGTAGTCAGCGTAAAAATATTTGATTATAATCGATGTTTTAATGACGGTAATAGAAATTCATTTTTAGTTTATACAATCATTTTCGAACCATGATATCTTCATTTTGAACACTATAGTATGGAGGAAATCTATAGAATTTATATAGAGTAATAGCATATTTTATAAGAAACCTATTTTGGTTTAAAAAATTGATAACTCTTGAACTGGCATTTCTGGAAGGAAGATGACAAATAAGTTTTGTTTGTGTGAGCGTAAATTTGATGAAAATCGGTCCATACGTTTTGGTTGTATATTATTGAACGCACTACAGACAGACATAATTAAAACTTTCATATTTTGACTTAGTAGACAATTTAAAATTGGTATGAAAGGAAAAACTTTAAATAATGTTTGTTGACAAAACACATAATTTTCTCTATAATACTTATATTGAAAAATAATCGGGAATGTATTAATAACAAAGCGTATAAGATGATGTTTCATCTAAATGATCATTCAGAATGTCATTTAATAAAAAATCTATGCAGAATAAATATTTGTGAAATGCCATTCATACAAGAGGCGACACGCACGAGATATGACGGACACAACCGACATGTCAACTGAATAATTAGGTAATCAGTTATAGGCCTAGGAATCCGAAAAGAATATCACAATTTAAAAATATTTCCCGATATTATAAGACCATGTTTCCCATCTCAAAATCAATCAAAATTAAATCATTAATCCAGGAAAATTATTATAAAGACACAATTCGGCCATTAAAACAAAATATTTAAATTTTAAAATCACCCTAAAACAGTTAACATGAGAATCCGGTAAACTATTCTCTAATAAAACATCAAATATTGGTTGAAGAGCGGGTTGTCACAGCTAACTCCACTACAGCCACTGTCGGTGTTTACAACTTCATTTTCACCTAAAAATTCACCTACAAAACCATTTTCTTCAAACAACGCATAGACATCATTATCATCATCACTTTCCGGAAGAGAAACATCACTAAACTCATCTCCGTTTACATATTCTTCTAATTCCTGATCACTAATTTCAAGACTGCACGAGCGAGACGCCATTTTGTGTAAACAAACAATAACAAGCCACTGGCAGATGACACAGCTGGATATTTCCACTCGTACCAGTGAGGCCACTTCTCTTATAATAAAACAAAATATTTTATTGTAAAGAGGAGAATATCCCGGGACAGTCGTACGCAATATGTCCTATTTTGTTAGGCTTTGTGGCAGTAAATGGCGAAATTCAAACAGAGACCTGTGTTCACGTATACGCAAGCTAGGGCCACAGACGACACTGGTACCCACTAGTGTATACAATAATGTGAGACTCAAAGTGTTAATAATTATCTAAATTTTCCCTTAGCACTCAAAACACACACACAAAGTGCATACATAAAAGGTCAAGTAATATAGAAGGCAGGCAATTTGAAACCAAGTAACGCTTTCCCAAAAAAAATGGATTGTTGTTGGCGTCTTGTAGATGAACAGGACGTTCCTATAGAGCTGAAGATTTTTGAATAAGATTTTAAAAGGTACATCAATGAGTACAGGGTTGTCAAATAAGACTAGAGAAGAAGTACTAAATAGTATGTATTTAATATATAGTAGAATTTTTCCTTGAAGAGACAAATAAGAAAAACGTACTTAAAGCTGAACATAATTATTGGTGAGATCCAACCATTTTCTTCTACTAAATTTATAAAGGTTATCCAAAGACAAATATTAATTTTCACTTACCAAGTGATCAGAATTAATCTGGCGTTGTTAATCACATATAGACATTGTTTAATATTGATATAGACAATTCAATTTGGTTAAAAACTTCTCAAATGAAATAAACCTTTTCTTACTTACATTTCAATACATATGTCCCTTTATAAAGTAGTTATTTTAATTTAAATATTTTGGGACTTATTTTAGATTTGTTTCTTATTTTATGTGTATATATTTGTGTTCTTTTTCTAAAGATTGGAAAAAGTCAGCTCCAACCACAAACCCCGAGATTAAGAACTCTTAATAGATGAAAGACTAATTAAATATTGTTTATGTGTATATTTATAGATTCTGAGAAAGACAACATTGTGTTAATTAAATTTTGAAAAATGTTCGTCAATAAATATATAATTAAGATAGACTGTTTTAAGAACTATGTATTCAATTCTGGTTTTGAAGAAAATAATTTTGTAACTGTTTTTTATTGAAGTTATTTTATTGTTATTAACAAATTTGAGAATTTAAACTTATTTGTTTCATTTAATTTCATTTCAGAGTTGTTGCAATTTAGCACTACAAGGTAGGGCTTTTGTTTTGTTTTGTAAAATTTGACACCTCAATGTGAGGCTTTAATTAATCAATATTTTTCTTATCCACTAAATTTAAATGTGTTTTAAAAATGATCTACAGTATCAAAGACTTTCTTTAAGTTCAAAAACAAACCAAATGGAATAACTAGATTCAGTATGTTTATTAGTTGATAATTTCTTTCTTTCTTTTTTTAAGTAAAAATATACAACTTTATTTTGATCTTTAATGCTAACTACAAATTAGAATAATTCTGTTCAGTATGTTTAAATGATGAATAGAAAATTATTTTAAAAGTAAATATATATATTCTTTCCTCTTTATTTGAACCTTAAACGTCAACTGCAAATTGGAATACAGTAGAACCCCTCTAATCCGTTACCTTCGGGACTGGTGGCATGGTCAGAACGCAAAAATGGTCGGATTATCCGAAAAAAGTCAATACTTATTACATATTATATAAAGAGATTTTTTAAAGTGAAATAAGTGATATATAAACTTTTTAAAGTTTATATACTTTGCAAGTACTATAGCAAATCAATAGAAACAACACGAGAGATGACACAGCACTGAAGCGGGATGACACAGCACTGAAGCGGGAAATCAATAACAAACCAGAAAGAATGGCGCCAGAGGGGCCGTGAGTCATCGACAAGTCGGCACAATATTGCGAGGTCGAGCACGGTAACGTACCACCCGTGGGCGGATTAGAGGGGTTCTACTGTAATTCGATCCATCATGTTTAATGATGAATATAAATCATTTATTTTAAAAGGTAAAAACACATATTCTTTCCTCTTTCTTTTAAACCTTAATTTTCAACTTCAAATTGAAACAATTCGTTTCATTATGTTTAATGATGAATAAATCATTTATTTTAAACGTAAATATATGTATTAACTTATCTTTATTTGAACCTTACTCTCATAACAATTCCTGCAATCCTTTCTAAATGCTTCTTTTTACTGTCATATGGAACCTTTATATTATGTAATATAGAAAGAGTAAAATCATAAAACTGTATACATTTACACTTTTTTGAATACATAATAATAATAAAGGTGTTATGGTTAAGAAATAGAATTTTAACCTCAGTTATAACTTTAGTAGTTACAATTATTAAGTCAAACTCGTATTATTTCATTCACATTTGAATATAATAAAATGGCCATTAATTAAAAAGAACATTAAAGCAATGCACACTTTAAATGTAGCTGTATCACCCAACTAACCTGGCCAAAATAGTTGACAGCAGTTTCGAAATATTCTTCATGCTTTGTAGTGTGTGTAACATCCATTGGAAGTACAAATATATCACCTGGTGAGCAACCATTATCTGTGAATATACAGAATTTTAAAATTTAAAAAAAAGTTAAACTGAATTGTATTAAAGTTTTTCCAAAAGAGGTTTAATATTTGAACTAATAAACTGATCACATTTGATATAACACTAGTTTATTAGTTTTAATTTTCCTTAAAAACTACAATACTTTTAATATACTGAGATCAAAAGTAAAATAATATTAAATTGTTTTTTTTTAATAAATTTTAAAGCCGAGTCTGCTCCTAAAAATTGTAAGTCAGCTATATAAAACAGAATACCAACCTATGCATTTCTGCTTTACTTTGCATAAATTTGTTTCATTTCTTGCGGAAATAATCAGTTTTGATCCATTCTTAGCTAATACATAAGCAAGATGCTCTCCTATACCACTTGATGCTCCTGTTATCCAGACTACATTTCCCTTCAAGGAATCTAAACATAAAAAAACAACAATTAATTCAATTCACAATATTATTTAAATCAAGCTTATATCTATAATTGACTTTACACTATACCAGACAGATCATAGAATGGAAATAATTGTCTTCAGTTATTTAGTCTATAATCATAATGGAACTGACATACATAATGAACTTCCATAAGTTTTGTTAGGATTTAAAGTTAAGTTATAATGTAATAGATTAGATAAATATTGTAAGTCCACTCGATAGACCTGAGAATAAAAAATCATTATGACAGAGTAGAAGAAGTTAGGTAATTGCTTGGCTTACAACCTTCTAATGTGTCAGAAATTATCAAGAGTTATATAAGCCAAGGTTAGTAGAAAATCGAAGTCAGAAGCAGCAGAGAATTATCGACGGTCAGTTGTCAACGGCTGGAGTTAGAGGTCGTGCGGAATGAGAAGAAGCCTGGCCTCAATTTTAGAAAGTGGTTGAAACGGGTTTTTAAGGGGTGGTATCTGTATCTCAGTTCTACGAGCCTCAGTAGTCACGTAGAACTGAGATACGGATATGTGACTACTGAGGCTCGTCTACCACTACTCCTTAAAATCGGTTTCAATCGCGTTCTAAAATTGAGGCCAGGCTTCTTCTTGTTCCGCACGACCTATAGCATTAGGCTACCGGGAAGTCAGTTGGTAACAGAATGGGGAAACTGCTGGAAGGTGATCAGGGTGCTGTCACAGGATAAGATCGCTAATCAAAGAGAATTTCATACAAGGAATCAATACGGACCATGAGGGGTCACTAATAGGGAGGTGAGCAAGCTTCATGTTTAAAGCAATTCAGTAAATTCTTGGAATACATATTTAAATATATATCCCTGTCATAATAATTGGGATAGCTCTAGAACAAAAGCTTAGAATATTTAACTTTGATATTGAGTTTGAATGAATTAACTAGATAGATTGTCAACTATCACTGAATAACTCTTTGCCTAAATCATTTCATTTGACCCGACTCTTAACAAATGGTCCATCAGCCGTGTTTTAATTTTTACTAAACATTTGTAGCTTTTTAGTGACATTTTAAATTTTCCTAAAAATTCATATCAAAAGTTAATTATTTTAGTTGTAGTTTTTATTAAAATTTGCTTATTTGTGTAAAAAAGTTAATTTGTGATTTGTTATTTGTGAGCTTTACTAAATATTTTAATTAAAAAAATATATTTCATTTTCTTTTCCAACTCAATAAAAAAAAAAAATTACAGATACTTGCATAATAACATGTATATCTTACAATTCATTAATTGTACGTTTTGTAATTACTGTATTTTTTTTTTTTTTTTTTTTTTTTTTTTTTTTTTTTTTTTTTTTTTTTTTTTTGTGTGTGTGTTTAAAATATTTTTCTTATTTCGATGTTTATGACAAATTTTTGTTAGCTATTGTGTTGTATATTTGGATGATTTATGACGTACTGAGACGGTTAAAGATAATACCCAAACTGATGAAGTCTCAAAAATATCCAAAAAATGAAAAAATTGGAAGATGTTATAGTTTTTTATACTAGGCCTAAGTTAAACTAACCAGTATCAACAGGTTGGCCAAGCCCATACAATTTTATTCAAGGGTGAGAGTGTTCAATGATGAGTCATCTGTAAGCACCTGGACCAACTTATTATTTAACTGATCTGTTCCTACAGGAGAGATGAATCATTCTACTAAATAAGATAACATAGTAAAATTAATTTTTGTAAACATTTTAAATTATTTTGGATTATAAATGTTAAGAGTACCTAAATACAGTTAACTGTAGCTATTAAAAGAATTTTAGTATCATTGTTAGTTTAAAAGTTAGAGTTAAAAAACCAAAAGATGAAAAAACCAAAAGAAAGAAAAAAATTCTAAAAAACCAAACAGTTTTTTAGTATGGTATAATAAAGTTTAATAGGGATAAATTCATTTTTCATAGTAAAAATTTTGAATGCAAAAAGATTTCTTTGAGTAAAATGCCGCTAAAGATCACTCTTGAGATGTTTTTCCCAAATATAAGAAATTGTAAGAAAGTTTCGAAGATAGTAAAAACAATAATTGATAAAAGGCATAAAGGGAAACACTTTTGCTAAGTTTGTCACAATCGGCCACACCGATAATGAGAAATAAAATAATGAAGGGTTAATTTGGTTAAATAAAAAGTTAGCTGTTTAAAAGATTTAAAAAAAAAGATAAATTTTAAGATACAGTTAGATTGACAAGAGGTAAAATTGAATCATGAGAAGCATAATATACTTATACACCTTAAATTTGTCAAAATCGGTAATTTATTCATGCCTAATAATTTTTCTAAAAATTTCTGTAACATAACACACCAATTTCAATCAAAAGTACATAAAATTAATGAAATAACAATACATCATGTGATTTCCCTATAGTTCAAGTACTGTAAAACATCCGATATCTTACAAATACATTTTTGTAATTTTTCCCATGATATAAAAAAAGTTTTACCATCTTTAGTTGTCAATAAGATTCCGTAAAAAAAAATTATCAATTTATCAAATTATTATTGAAAAAAATCAGTATTTATCTGAAAAGTATAAAACATATAATAGGTTAGGTTTAAAGATATTTGTAATATGTGTAAATGATAACATATAATCTAAATATAAGTTACAAAAAAGAATTTTGTGTACTTACGTATTTTATGGCATTCCATCAAAAGGCATAATGACATTTTATAGTATAGTGAGGAAGGTAGAGCTGTGAAATAGCAAGAAAAGCCCATATTAGCAGTTTTCACTCCGCGTTTTTGTGGTTTTTAATCGCTTCCCTACTCTGTAGTAGTGTTCCAGTTTTTCAAAACAGTATTTGTGAACACCTACACTACAGGGTGGACACCAGGTTCGCTGTAGCACACAACACAAATCCTTGCACTACTGGGATAGGCTTTGAATTGGTGCAACAAATTAGTTGACAAACCAGAAGACGATGTTGTAGGAGGCGGCAACATAGGAATCGATGTATCCGACACAGCAGGAGAAGGATGAGCTGGTAGTTTGGAAAGTAGTCCTTCAACTATGTCGGTTATGAACTTTATTCTTTTAGACATTGGATGCTGTATTTTATACAGCACCCAAGCATTTAAAATAGCCATATCGACAAAGTTGTAGACTATTTTCTGTAAGTATTTCTTACAGGGTCTAGCACAAGAGTATCGGTACAGCCTTTTGTCCTTGACATCAACTCCACCCATCCAGCTGTTGTGCTGATGGATCAAGACTGGTTTGGTTCTTATTATACCACTCCTACTAGTAATACATTTGTCTTCAGCATGACCTGCAGTGGATACAAGAAGCACAGGCTTATTGGACTTCTTCTACTTGTATTTCATGACAGGTATTGCACCTTTCTGAAATACATGCTTTCACCCACTCCAAGATTAGTTGTGACGTTTTTTTTCTCAATTCTTTGGAATTGATATTAACTGATCCTGTGAAATAGGTTTTATTAGCTAACAAAAACCGGCAAAGAGGTAATTCTGTGTAAAAATTATCTGTAAACAAATAGTACGATTTCCCCAAACAATCAGTTTTTTCCATCAGATTCTTCACAACTTTATAGGTGAAGAGTTCTGGACTTTCGGCCAAGAAATCTGTACCACTATAGAGGGAAACATGCAAGACGTATGAAGTAGCAGAATCACACAACTCAAACTTCTTTTTATACCATAACGAGCATGTCTCTTTTTAGGCATATAATGAATGAAAGCACATTGGTTTTTCATGCCGATTATGGATTCATCAATACATACCTACATTCTGATACGGCACAAAATACTTTTTGTATGATTCATTCATCATTGTCACAAAGTCCCGAATTTTTGACCATGGATCAAATCCAGGTTGACCAAGTTCGGGACCATCTGAAGAAGACAAATGAAACATTGTTGTTATAATTTGAAACCGTTTCATTATTCTGTTATAAAAAGGAATGTATTGGGAACGAGACAAGTCCCAGTAACTAGTGACATTCTTCCTACTTGTTAGCCCCATGTTTATCGTTATAGCCCAGAATTTCTTCATTTCTTCATTTCTTCAAGTGTTAAGTCAATCCACGTTCTGAGTCTAGAATTATGCCTCAGCGTTCCAGCCTCTTGTCTTTGATGTAACACAGCCTGTGCGTACATATTGGTCTCTCTGACCATAAGACTCCACAAACAAAGCTGTCGTCATGAAAAAACTCAGAAAGTCTACAGCTTTACAAGATTTTAGATTATTTCTAGGCCCTGCATGTAGTACATTGAACTTATTACTAACATCGCTCTCCTGCTCCGGAGGATATACCCTGACCCAAGATTGTGCTTCCGGTAACAGCTCTGGTGTTTGTGTAGGCCAAGGCCCTAATTTTTTTTGCTCTATTTGTGTAGAGATGGCAGGCACTGAGTTGTTGTCAGCTTCTGTGTTTTGTGTAGGCCTAGGCGCATTGTTTTGTATCCTTTGTTGACGTCTGGGCCTAGGAGGCATGTTTACTGATTGTGTCTCATGTGTTGTTGGCTGTAAGTGTGTGTGTGATGTGGACGATAGTGAAATGTCTAATAGGCCTAAGTCTATTATGGGCATTGTTGGTGGTGGAACATCTACCGCAAATTGGGAAGCAACAAATTCCTCTACATCAGAAGACTCCAACTCACTAATATGGGACATGTACTCTTCGCACGAACTACCTGAATAATCAGAAACACTCTCATCATTATAAGAAGAATCATCTGCAGGAAGATCTTCTCCTGGCAAATCATATTCTTCCTCAAGCAGAGTCCCCTGTAACATTCACCTCGTCCAAACCAAATAAGCAATCTTCTATTTCCTCCTCTACCTCTGAATCACAGTCATCAAACCACTTCCTCAGAGTATCAGATGGAATATGATGGAATGCCATTTTAGTTTATATGGACAAAAAGCGTCTATAATAAATAAATAATGTCTAAAATAAATAACAAAATGTTGCTCTAAAAAAAATGATGGGCTAAGCCTAAAACACAAAACAACTTCACTGAAATAATAATGACTTGAAACAATAAATTACGTACTATAAATTGTATTTACAATTTGAGTATTTGAATTACAATAAAACACTGTTTAGGCTACTGTATCTCGAGTAATTTGTTATTAATTGTATTCGTTTTTTTGTTTGTTTGTTTTTATCTCTTACATTATTTTTAACTTAATTGTGTTAAATTTTCTTGAAGGAAGAAGTTGAGGGCAATATTATTAATAAAATTAAAATAAATAATACAGACCTAACAACGAAAATGATAATTTTATTATATTATCAGATGTAGCCTATACATAAATATTTGAACAGCTGATTTTTGTAGTAAACTAATTTTAAAATGAAGTGTAGTTTAAATACCAATTAATTGTTATATATGACCTCCTTTACTCTGTTATTAGTAAAAGAATAGATGGTTTAATTGTTTTTAAATTTTAACTTTATTTTTATCTAAATTTAAAAACAAATTATAAAAAAACAAATTCCATCACCTCTGTTTAATCTTAGTAATAAAAATAATAGTTTATAAATCTACTTTAGGATTCCAGTAAGCTAGTTCTTTATCACAAAATTATTTAATTAAATGAAAAACATTATTTTCTCAGCACTAATTCTATAAAAAAAGTGCATGTTTGATACATGAAAATATCTTAATTTAACTTGAAAGCTATATGGAAAAAAATAATACTACACTTTACTAGATTGGGAGAGAAAAAACCTGATAGCAATGAACATTCACAGTTGAGTCACTTATTCATGAACAGACAAAGCTTGTACTCATGATTTGTATTTTTTTATTATTTTTTTTTTTTTCATATTGATAAACTTATAAATTAATTAAAATTTGAATCCTTTTAAAATAATTTTTTCCTAAATAGTGATCATACATTGAACAAACATTCTTCAAGTAGGCTACATAATCCGCAGAATCAAAAAACTATACAAGTTACTCAATATTTTGATATTTATTTTAATTACAACAGTAGGCCTACATTACTTAAATAATGTAGCAAAAACAGTCAACATACTTACTAATTTACACATCTCTAAAACTAAAAATAAAATTTCCCTAATAATGTCTCTATTCGGTTACCCTGTTTATATGAACTAATGGGTGTAGAACTGGTTTGGTTAAGCCATGGTGTATCTTTCCAGGTAGTTTTTACATCTGCACAACCTTTTATTTATTACTTGTACACAAAGAAATTGTATATACGTGAACTAGTTAACACACATAATTATAACAAGGTTAAAATAGCTCACATCTAATGTCATTTTATGTCAGTACAAGATGATGCATTTAATGTACCACACCCATCATTTGTAAATATAACAGTCATGATTGTTCACCTTATTGGAACAAAGTTACATATAAAAATAGGAGAATTTGGTTTAGTATGTTATGGATGAAGACTAAGCACATGGTTATTATTGCAATTATTACTTTAAAAAAGGTAGGCTCTTATTGTGAATTAAATGATTAAAATAAAGATTTAACTTATTACAAATTTGAGTATTTTCAAATATGTTGTATAAAAAAGTTTATAAAGACAATTCAGAATTCCAAAGATTAAAAATGTCGGAAATAAAAGAAAATGTAACCAAATAATATTATGTTATTATTAATATTAATAATAATATTAAATATTATTTGTCATGGCAAATTCCTGACCGTGTGAGGTTCCAATATTAGCGTGCCATTGAACGCATGTGCATTACTTGTCTTTAGATAGGTTAAATATCACTATACTGTACGAGTTCATAGTTCATAATAATCCGACTGTGAACTACGTCTCAGCAGGTCACTATATGTATTGACCTAACCAGACCTAGTAAATGAACTGAAGGTCTGGTAAGATATATTGGTCTAGTTAGATATATATATCTGACTTGACGAATGTAGTTATCGAATAACCTAAGTTGGATTTCGTACTTTTATATTTTTTAATTTCTACTAAAATAATGTATTTTGTGACTTGAAAAGTATCTTCCAACACAGAACTCATTGTTTGGAAATAAACTAATTAGTTAACACTTCATAACCTAATAACAACTAGATTACCTTGTTTTGTATGTGTTATTTGACAGTGAATAAATGAATTTTGTGACTTTAAACATTTCGACCGACAAATATTATGAAGTAATTATTTAAATACAAGGTAAAGAGTTATTAATTTCATAATTTTTAATGATAATGTACAATAAATAGCTACTTATATAGCTACCTTACTTGACCTTGTAAGGTAAAAACAATTCGCATACAAACCTATTTCAACCTCTAATTTACTGGGCCTTAACCTAGAAAACTTGAAATTGTTTTTTTTTCTGTGAAAAAACATTTTTCTCACCAAAAAATGTATAAAGAGAGGTATGTAGTACAAAAATAACGAAAGAAAAAAATTGGAGCACTACAGTAACAATTACACACATATATATTACCTTTCCAGGCCTTTGTAAACATATAATCTTAATGCAGTCACATACTTGACTGCATATTACTTGACTCACATTGTCATTGTACACATTCATCATAAGCCATAATTCCTTGTGTCAAAAGTGTAAATATATTTTAAGACTTGAAAATTGGGTCGCATGCTTAAAAAATATCTGATTAATGACAAACAAGACTAAATATCTAAATAGTTTAACCTTGCATGATTTTCTTACTTACCTATTTTCTTCCCAAATTTTTCTGCCCATAATAACCTCAAATCACAATCTGCAACTGACAGAACTACAAGATAAATAAATAAGTACAACACCACTAATAGTCCAATAAAAGTGAAAAAATCCATTACTGTTTATTTTGACAAGTCTTTTAAAGATTAACTCAATGTTTAGATAACAACAGTCGACGAAATGTAATTAATAAAAACTAATGTTGGACTTTCAAACAACTAGGTTATAAAGATAAGGTGATTGGTGATAAACACAAGACACAGAAAACATAGAAGGTAAGACTGAATCTGAATACAACCAGAAAATATTTGTAATTTTACACGGATCACGTCTGCCTTCAATGCCTTCTTTTCACCACCCGGCACCAGACAGATATTAAGCATACAAGATACAAGCGTGTAATAACAAACCCAACTCAACGTTATATTTTATTAACACTGTTTACAATGTTGACTTTTAATCAGTAGTAGGTACAAATTAGATAGTTCTGATGGATATCGTTTCAGTTAAAAAAAAGACGTCAAAGAAATGGATGTGGTCGCATACTTATATCGTTAAGCTAACTAGGAAAAGGAAATTTTGCAGCTACCTGGCCTCTATAAGTGAAAATTTCAACAAGCCTTTTTTATATAATATACCCTCCTTAGCCAGAGAAAAAATAGACTTTTTTGCAAAGTGAATTTTATGTAGATCATTTGACGAACTCCTGATTTTATTACAAGAAATCGTATCTCGCTCTCCATTTCTCGATTTTCAAACACATCGCTATTCATATCCTACTAACCTTAGGGGCTCACTACTATAATTTCCATGGTAACCGTAAACCAGGAATGACGTATTGGAGGAACCATACGTGTACATTATCACAAGACTACACCATAGTGACCACAGATGAACTGTCAGTGGCAAATGGCAAACAATGTCTGGCAAACAACTTATCGACTCCCAGCTGAAGAAAACGAGCATGTGTTTCATCCCACATCAAATGATATCGCGGACTATATCTGAGGGCTTTGTGGCACCCCTGGTAACCGGAGAGAACCTATAGGATACAGCAAGGCACTGCACATTACACTGTGTTCTAAACAAAAGCTTTAATAGCAGAGATCACGAGTGACACATTCACCATTACAAATTCTACCTATCAAACCCGTATGAGATGCAATAATACTCATAGAAACATCACTATACTACAAAATACACTAGTAACAGTGGAAATAACCTTACCTTGCCACTGTTCCTTAAACGAAGGTGACACTATCATGTTACACAAGCAGTTTCCATGTGATAGCAAAACTTTGGAGCCAATCTTACACCACGTCATTCCTGTCTCTTGGACGACGCTAACCTCCTTAATTATAAAAGCCAGGCCAAATTCCACCCAACACAAAGCCACCCCAAATTCACCAATGCCTCCAACATCCTAAACAAAGACTGGAGTACTTCTACCCTCTCCATGTTCATAACCGTATTGAAGGGGACGAACTAACACCAGCATCCCTACCGTATTACTAGTCATACGTAGTGGACATAACATCCCAACATTAGTTGTTAGGGCATCCATTTTAATATTGTCTAACATTTACCTATTAATAAAAATATACATAATAAGAAACCATATGCATTAGGGTACCAGAGAGGGATTACCCTCAGTTATAAGATTAGACCCAACATTAGACATCGGGATGACGTTAAAGGTGTCGGGGTTTGTTAAAATTTAGGATAAAAAATATTTATTATAAGCTTTGAAAATATTTTATTAACAATGAATAGTTAAACATTATCACCAGTTAAATGTTCAATATCAGACTTGTGGTAGTTAAGAAATAATTCAAAAAGTGTCTCAACTTCCTAGCTTGGAGGTCATTCATGTCAAGGATAGTGAAGCTCCATATAAACTGATAATGACCTAAAAAGAGGATCGGTGGCATCCGAGACGTTAGCGGAGACGGTAAGACGTTGCTGGCTTCCAGAGAGACGTGGCTCAGAGACGTATTTGAAAAAAGGGACTAACTGTCATTGGCAGTTTATAAATATTCACGGTCTATGTTGAGAAGGTGAGCAGATTCCTGTGTTTGGAAAACAAAAGTTAATAAATTCAATAATTTGTCACTGCTCTGGATTAAAAATTTTAAGTTCTAAATAGGATAGATTATGTTTTATGTTATATTCGAATAATTAGGTATTAATAAATTCAGAATTGTTTTATGGTCTAAAGAAGCTTTAATAACAGGGGATTAAATTTAATAATAAATCAACATTAATGTCTGAACCTCCATGCTTATTATTGATCTATGTTTTTTATTATCCACTGAACGCGTAGAACTAATAGTTTCATAAGCAACAATGTTTGACCATACACTAATAATAAAGTGTTAGAACACATAATTCAATTAAATTGATATGATATTGAAATCAAACTTTTTTAGTCAATTTTTAAATAATGATAATGTTTGATTTCAAATTGAGGGTTTTATCCGCACAACAATGTTTAACGCTCAATTGAGATTAATTAAAATCCAAGACACGAACAAATTCAATCATCAAATCATTTGAATCAAATACTTTCAATCCAACACTGTATCTCCAATTGGTTATTGAATTTGATCATTTGTCAGTTCCACAAATACTTTTGTATCCATGGTAACTTTAAATAAAAATTAGAACCAAACAAAAATAATGAATTTAGCCTAGCGATAACTGGACTTAAATTACCATACTTATAAAAATTTGTAGTATTTAGAAAAATTAGAATAAAGTATACGTACTTTGATTCCAATTAATTAAAGTATACTCTCAAGTGTACTTTTGTCTTCGTATTACTGTAAATCAGTTTTTCCTGCCGTCAGATTTGTGAACTATCCAGTCAAGTTTGCAGCAATACTATTTCCTTTTCATGATCAGCTGATTTACGAAAATAAAAAAAATTTAGATTTAGATTTTACATTTACAGGATAGAAAAGCCGGTTACTCTCCTGTTTGACAAATTAGATTGTAACTATTGTAAGTACAATTACACATAAAAGCACTATAAGCTGTAACAAATCTGGCATAAAAAATATAATTAATGTAAATTTATTGATGTTGAAGGTAGTTTATTATTTACTGATATAGACTAGGCCAAATATTTGAAGTTGTACAGCTATTTAACGTTATTAGCTAGTTTTGTCTGCAATCCCTTTACAACCGAAAATGACGTCATCAGTTTACTGAAATAATGTAACTTATGACTTGTAGACATTGATAATTACCAAACACCTTACAGGTGTCTGGGGTTTTATTATTCTATTTTTATGTATAGAAGAGGTTAGGTTTTTAAGCTACTTAAAGTATTTTTTTAGTAGGTCGGTGTACAGATTATTTAAAAAAATTGTCCTGTTATTTTACTACATACTTTTTTTTTGAAATTGTAATATATTTTAGCGGAAATTAATTTTTCACTGAAAAATTGAAAAGTATGTTTTTTAAAAGATAATAATTAGGCTATGTATTGAAGGTTTCCCCAGATTTTAGTTGCTAAAAATCATGCAAACTTAAACTATTTAACTGGTTTGTATTTAATCAGATATTTTTTAACAATGGGAAACAATTTTCAAGTCTCAAAATCCATTATATTTTGTTTAAAACTTACAATTTTCAATACAAGGAATTTTGACTTTTCAGGTTATGATTCATCAACATTCACATGTACAATGACAATGTGAGTCAAGTTTGTGACTGCATTATGAGTTTGTGTTTATGTTAAACACTATGTTACATTAGTGTAAATTAAAGGAAAAAGGTCTAGGAAAGTAACTATATAGCCTATATATAACCTTCCCAGACCTTTGTAAAAATAGACAGTAATTGTTCACTGTGACTGCATTGCAACCAGTCTTTTTGGTGATTTTTTTATACATGTTCTACATGCCTTATTTATTAATAATAAAATAAGTTTAACAATTACCTAACTGTAAAAGGAGATTTATACTAACCAAAAATTAAAATATATTTTTGTCCTAAGTTGAAACTGTACTAACTTGATTCATTTTGACTTTCACTTATGCTTCTTTTACATTTTGTCAGCTTTTTTTTTTTAATTGTTAAGTTCATTCTTTTCATCTTCCATCATTGAATGAGGTGGATTCAACTCTTCGGCTCGAAAATCTTCTTTTTTTAATGGCTGAATTTCTGTCCATCTTATTTTGCCCAAAAAGATTCATAATATTGAACACAGTTTTCTTCTAAGTTTGTAAAACTAGTGTTTATGTCCTTTTAAAACATGGGAATTTGCCCTTGGGAAGTGTTCATCTTTTTTTTTTCTTTTCTTATTTTTTACATTCTTCAAAGTAGATCACTATTTAATTTTCAATGGCTTAAAAAAAGGCCACATCTGAAGGTTAAAAAATGTATCCTATGTTGTTAGGAATAAAGGACACATTTTATTCTTTATTTGTACACTCTTCTATAACCCATATATGGGGTCAACTGTCTCTAATTAAAACTTTTGTTGGATCCTTATCAAATTTGTTAAAGCACGGAAAACAGTTGCCCTAAATCAATTTTCGTAAATTTATAATATAAAACATTAACTTTTTAGGTGATTGTCTACTTAAAGGTGGCTCCTAATGTTCGGGATTTTTTTTTATCAACTACTACATACCTTACTTCTTAAGAATGAATAATATTTTCCTTGTAGTTGTCAATTTTTTTCACTGAAAACTCAAAATCTAAAAACTACCAAATCCGACGTATTTAGAGGTTAAAACATAATGGCAATTTTAATAGCATATAGTTTGATACAATAACTACACTAGATCGCTATTTATGTCACGGCAGGTTTGTCCAGGTGA
The DNA here is from genome assembly GCA_963513935.1 of Aphrophora alni. Classification (NCBI taxonomy): domain Eukaryota; kingdom Metazoa; phylum Arthropoda; class Insecta; order Hemiptera; family Aphrophoridae; genus Aphrophora; species Aphrophora alni. Next base: position 147,358,186 of record OY740769.1, on the reverse strand, counting down.
ATATATATATAAAACCACCGGCCCAAACCTTTCATACGTTTATTAAAGTTAATAATTTACCTACTTTGTGATATAATTATATATCACGACAGGTTTTTCTAAGTCAAACACCTGGCCGAACCTTTTGTAGGTTTATTGAAAATAATAATTTGAAATTAGATTATTAATATGAAGGAGTGACAGTATATCATGCGATCATGATATAAGGTCATTACATAAGGTAGCATTGTACATTACATAAGGTAGCAAAAGAGTTCCATCAACTACAGCTGTGAATATAATAGTTCTGCTATATTTTATTGAATCAATAATTCTCTCCAGATGTCTGATTTTTTTCTTTACACAACATTTTTTCTACCTGAATCATCAGTATGTTTATTTTATCATAATTCACAACAAGATTGGTTGCTACTCCATTCGTAGTGACATTTAGTTCATTAAGTATATATTTGCCATAGTTTCATCTACCAAAACTCTGCATTTTTTTATTTTTTTATTTTGACATATTATTTGGTAATATATTTTTATGTCTTCTAATGAATGATGAAATCTTGGAAAATTGTGTTTTAGTCTTTTATTCAGATTTTCGTGAGCGATCCATTAATAACTACTACAAGTAATATCATGTAGGCCTATATGGTTAATGGAAGTCATATGCCATTGAAACAAATAATTTATTTTAGATATCTTCACTTAACACAAAAGGCCAACTAACTTTAGACATATTCTTTTTATTTACACCCTATACTTGATTTAGAGACTTTGATACACTAAATTTTTCAGCTTCGTTCTTTAAGAATGTTCCCTTATAGCCTCCAGTGCACTGACTAGTTAAGACTGAATAATTAATGTATTTTTGAGCTCTTGGTTTTCTGACTTGATTGCGCCCCATTCTGCGCCTGAAAAAAAAAATTAAATGACAAATGTTACAATTTATTCTGCATTATAGTATAAAATTTGTATATGGGGTACACTTGAGATACTGTTATATAACCATCAACAACATATTTTGTAAGACCTTGTTTTATGTACAAAGTTAGTTTTTACTCAAAATCAAATTTAGTTTAACATTAAGAATAAATTAAATCTATAAACTTACTTGATATTTCATGTGTTCTCAATAAGATAAGCCTAATACAAAACCGATATAAACGATCTAGTACACAAAACAACCTGTTAACAATTTCGCTGCTATACCTAAATATAATTAATTAAAATAACATGATCAAAAGCTAAAATCATACCATAGCAATACACAGTGGTATGATTTCGTACTGGCCGCTTGGGGTGTGAAAGCGCCTGGTACGATTTCATACCAGCAGCACCATTGTGTTATAAAAGGTAATTACAGTTCTGCCACCAAAAAAAATTTATATAATTGTATATAAAATGCCCCAAGTTACCCTCAATTATGGTACAACACAATTTTCTTCTTAATATTTACTAACGTAGCACAATCTAATTAAATTTATTTCGATCGAAGTTAACATTCATAATGATTTTAAGTACTGTACATTATAAAATCATTTTATAATATATTTTTATATGGTATTTCTGAATACTCACTTACGCTTTAGAATCTTGTTGAAATAACTTTTTTTGAAAGCTATGATGCCTAAAAGTAATCCATTCAACAGACATAATTTGGCGGAAACAAATACCGTAGACTTTTTACCACTTATTTTAGCTGTAGCCAGGCCAACAAGTTCCATCATATGTATGTAACAATTGCATGGGAGCTTAAATATTCTAATTGCCGACCACAGGGAAACAATCCACTAGCCTTCCTTTTATAAATGTGAACACCGTTGAAATGCCTCCTGGTGAGGGTCTTTATTGTTTTAGAATACATGGTACCGTCTACCACAAAATAAGCACCTTAGAGGTGTATCTGAGTGTTTTGCCAGCTTTCGATCAGTTATACATAATAGATTCTGATGAGGCCAATAATCATGCTTTAGCTACCCTGCAAAATAGAGGAATGAAACATACTACACTTGAAGTTTTCTTTAAATATATAATGAATTATTTGATTTGTTGTATTAATATAACATTAATGAAATATAAACACATATTTGATGAAATAACCAAACAAATCTAGTTATTCAAAATTGTTACAATTGTTAACTGGAAACCACTAGTTTTGTTTAAATCTGGTACTATGTTATTCTTAGAATAATTTAAAATATAACTTAAATGAAAACTCCTTTATTCCTTCATCTGACAAATTACCACAGCTTTTTAAAAATTATTCACTCTTTAATTTTGTACCCCTACATAACTTTATTTCATACAAGAACAATATTGTTGGGTTTTGTTTTTTGACCTTTTGAAAAAGATGATAGCCTACATAGGCTATCTATAAGAAATTTTTAGAGTAGGACCAAATCTTCTTCAGAACCATATTTAGGTTTAAATAAACCAAAAAAAAAAAATACAGATGTATTTGTTCCCAATGTAAATTTATTCCTTTAGAGGAGTTAGGCCTATTATTACCATTTATTTCTTTGTATAACAATTTTAACATAAATTGAAGGATAAAATTAATCCCTAGATTGTGTTTGAACAGATAGATGAGTGATGTAATAAAAGAACTCTAATATCCATTGACATGCCATTATCAGATTGCCTGACCTGTCAGTGTGAAGTAGTTTTCATTGCAATAGACCTAGTGAACATCCTACAATCTTTTGACAAATCATTAATGCGATGATGTGGCCATAAATAGCAATCATGCAGCACAGAGCGCCTGAATTTATTATTTGGTGAGTACTTATTTCATATCTGATTTGATTTCTTTATTGATCTTGTGTTGATCTCTTCACTATCCTAAATATACAATACAGCTAAAACACAACATACCATATCACAACAGTAAATGAAAACAATAAACTAAAACATTATTATTTGTAAAAACATCTATTATTTTAGTGTTTGTACTTACAGGCATATTAATTTTAATAAACTTATTTTAAACATACTGCTTTATTACATTGTAAAGTTTATATTCTTTTCCGGTGGTTTTTCTACACAAAAGCATTATTTAGGTTTCATTGCAATTAGTAAGGCTAATGTAATTAGCAAGTTTAATGTATTAATTCAACAGTTGTTTCTATATAATTAAACCAGCATAGATGTGTTATTTCTACAATTGATATTGTTTACATCTTTATTACTATGTTTTATGCTTAAATAAAACTAAAGCCTAATTGATATATATTTAATTTATATCAGTAAATGAGATTTACATTTGAGATAAGTGAATACATTAAGTTATGCTTGAGATTATAAATAAATATCTTATTTTTATGAAAAATAATCATACATAATTTTTTTTTTAAATTCATTAATGTTGCAATAAATTCTGTTATATGTGATTTTCTATCTTTATAAACAATTTCTATATCTTTTCTTAATTTTTTTGTTTTGTTTTACGGGTATGCTATCATTCACATTGCTTGCATTAATATATGTGTCTTTTTCTGTTCATCAGTAACAGATTAAGGTTTTATGATCCCAGGTATCATTGTCTGTTTATGAGCTCCTCACTTTTTGAGAAAATCATTATAATTGTTTACCTTAAATAAATGTAGGTGGTTGAAAAGTTATTAATATAAATAAACAAATATCTTCTTCATTACGTCCTTTGACGATACAAAATTCCATAGTTATAAATAATATAAATAAAAGGATAAAACCTCATCTCACATAAAAATAAAATTGTAAACCATCATATTTCATATCATATAATCCATTAATATAAAATCATTTCTTATGATAATCATCATCATAGTTTTAATTTGTAAATATATAATGTGACATGTGATAAAATGAAAGTGACAAAGGGAATAATAACTATTATGGTGTTGTAGACAATTAGCTAGAATTGTTTAAATCATATCTTGCTTCTAGGAAGCAAGTTGTAAATAGCCTACGGGGGTCCTCAGAGATCTATTTATTTGTTGCCCATTACTCTTTTAGATATATTTTAATTATCTTACATGTAATATCCCTTCATATGTATTGTCTTTTGCTGATAATACCACTTTCATTAATGGTTACAGAAATCTGGATACACTTAGTTGTTTTCCTGGTGATTCTTTGAGAGAAACAAGGGTTTGGTTTAACTCAAATAATTTATTTCTACTCTCCAACATTTACAACAACGAAAAATAAAAGCAAAGTCGGTACAGCAATACACAAATACAAAATCACAGATCATATTTATAACATTAAAAATCCTAACCCAACACCACAAAACAACCATCCATACATGTCCAATGACCCACAACAACACCGAATATTATTACAAAACCCAAGTTACTATACATACAACAATAACATTAAAAATCAACAATACTATACATGTCCCAACTTTACCATGAATTAAAACACAAACCATAGGCCTAATTCATATAACCAATATTTATGACAATTATCCACAGATCAAATTCTACAATAAATAATCAAACCCAAAACAAACATGAACTCCCATGTAATGCCATAGAAGTTGAACAACAAAGAACATACTCTAATCCCACTTTCTAAATACAGCAGAACTCCAATTATCCAGATTAATTGGGACCGGACCTGATCCGGATAATCAAAAATCCGGATACAGTAATTGGATTTTTCTCGAAAAAAGCTGTCTTTAGGAAAAAAATGTAAACAAAATAGAGAACATTTTCGATATTTATTAATAAAAAACAATATCAATAACAATGTTTACATTACGTAATTTTTTTTTTTAATGTCCAATATTGTTGAAGTTCCCACTTTGTACACCTCGGCTAAATGTTTACCCCAGACACCTTTGTCCAACTGTTCGATAATTTTAATTTTATCGGCCAACGATAACACCACACGTTTCCTCTTAGAACTCATCGTAGTACTGCACACGATAATCAAAACACTAAGGAACACGAAAAAGTCAACATATCAATTCACCCGGCAGGTTGAAGAAGCATTGGCCGATTGACGATTAATAGACTGTAGTGAGTGACAGTAGCAGGATGGTAAGGCAGTGTGAGTCATTGCTCTCCCTCCCCTCCCATGCCCTCCGCTATCGCTATACTTTGTTCACAGTAAGAAGGGTCAACTACTGCCCACAATTCCTGCATATTCCTTGCTCGCAGGACGATGTGCCTTTTAAAACCCGATTTTTTATTTTTTCTAAATCTGATCCAGATAATTGGCGATCCGGATAATTGGAGTTCTACTGTACACAATAAGACATATAGACAGAAGAACAATTATTGTGAAAGAATACACCACACCACAAATCTCAAACCATATAAACCGAAAACCAGATACTCAAGAATAAATTTTTAAAAAGGAGGCAGTCAAAATTTTCAAAATTGAAGTTTCGATATCATTTTTTTTTTGTATTCCAGAACAATCAAGAGTTACTGAACAATTGGGAATTTTGTGATCTAATAGTGTCTAAACTGCGTGGCCTTGACGGCCCCTCCCCATATCTTCTTCTCGAGTCCACTTAGTCACTACTAACTAGCTAACTAGCTTGCCTAGTTTGCCTGTCAACATCGCCCTGACCAGCTCTGTGTTCAAAATCGGTCGGTCAGTTTTACTGTGTGTTTCGGTTACCAGCTTGTGGCTATCGGTCATCAGTGTAAACAATAATGTTTCAGTTTACGGCCTATAGTGGTCTGTGTTGTAGATTACTGTTTTAGTCATAAACTTGAATTTTTCTAGTTATAAAATGGCTAGTCCTAGTTCTAGTCAAGGTATGAGGCCTAGTGATCCGGATTTTTGTGATCAAATACATAGGTTGGTGGCTGATAGGCACAGTGATGATGATAGTGAAGTTGAAGATTCGTATGCTGATCCTGACTTTGTAATATCTGACCATGAAGACCTAATTATTCCAGAAACCAGTTCATCAGAAGATGAAGATGATACCAACCTTCTCAATCAAGTGAATGATATAGAAAATATAATAAATACAGTCGCTGAAGGCATTGATCTTCCTGAATAGTTCTTGGAGCGGATGAAAAAGAATGAAACGCATGGAAAAGCAACCCACCTCCTAGAAATGTAAGAACTCCAGCAAGAAATTTAATTATGACTAGACTATCAGCAAGAGCCTTAGGCAACAGCCCTGATAAGCGTGAAGTTTGGGGTCATTCTTTGATCAGGATATAATTTCAAGAATAGTTACATACACTAACCAAAAGTTGGCTATGGTTAGGGTGAATCTCTCTGCAAACACAAACACAAGCAATTACCGGGACACCAATGTAGAAGAAGTACATGCCCTGATTGGCTTGTTGTTACTTTCTTCAATTCTAAGGTCAAATGATGAATAAATGGTATCCATGTCTGTTCACAAAAGATGAATACAGCCGTCCCATATTTCGTGCAACAATGTCTGTAAAGCACTATGAAATCCTGATTGCAACTTTACGGTTCGATGACACACAGACCCGTGCTCAGAGAAAGCAGAATGATAAAGCTACTATTTCTGAAATGTTTTACAGAATTATTTCCAACAGTCAGGAAGCTTATAGTGCATCTGAGTTTGTCACGATTGATGAGATGCTTGTTCCCTTTAGAGGGTGTTGTGCATTTCGAATGTACGTGCCAAAGAAGCCAAAAAAAATATGGAATTAAAGTGATGTGCCTTACAGACTCAAAAACATCTAACCTTGTAAATGCATACATTTACACTGGTAAAAATAGTGATGGTGTGGGATTGTCTGAAAAGGAAAAAGAGATGCCAGTCCCTGTTCAGTCTCTTACAAGATTGTGTAAAGTGATTGAAGGTAGTAACCGTAATGTAACTGCAGACAATTGGTTTACTTCATTGGTAAACTTGTACAACAACATATAAATGTATATACTTATATGTCTCTACTACAGTATATTTTCTACATTTCAAATATCTTCTTTTAGTACTAGGGTATAGATGTTTTCATATAAAAAATAATGCAGTTTCCATTTTTTCAATAGTAGTATAGTTTGTTTTTTGTGTCAAATAAAAATTTATTTGTCTTTCAAAATGCATAAACTTTATTATATTACCCCTATATGCTTACCTATACGATGTTAGAGCTTAAACAAAGAGGAAAACACAATAAAACCAGAAGAACAAACCAAAACGGTCGAAATGGCCTTATGTTTCGGTTAGTGTTAAAAAAAATCATGTTTCGGTATACGTGTTAATTTATAATTATCACAGCTGTTCCTAGTGTTATTTTTAATTATCCAAAGTAATTATGTTAGCCTAATTTCATTATAAATCCCTTTCCTACTCATACATTATAACTTCATCTTTCTCAATAATAACATTCACAATCTAACAAATACAATTTTTGGTTTAACCTAAAATCTACTAAGGTTTATACATGGTCTTTTTATATTTATATTATTTATTCTAGGTATTATTGTGGTTAATTAAGTTGTGTATTATCTTAAATTTTATTTTATACTTTGCTTTACTTCAATTATTTCAATCCTTTTATTGGTTATCTTATTAACAGTATAACAAACACACAGAACACAATTCTCATTTTAAAAAAATACGCCTAAGTATCAGACGCGTTTCAACGACAAGGTCGTCCTCTTCAGTGATACATGAGCTACACCAATCAAACTATAACTGAATCTAACGTTACGCCAAACCCCATATTTATACAAACTGAAGGGGGCGTGGCTTATCATTAAATATGGGGTTCGGCGCAACGTTAGATTCAGTTATAGTTTGATTGGTGTAGCTCGTGTATCACTGAAGAGGACGACCTTGTTGTTGAAACGCGTCTGATACTTAGGCGTATTTTTTTTTAATGAGAATTGTGTTCTGTGTGTTTTTTATACTGTATAGTTTTTCTCATAGTCAAGCTCAACATTTAATATCTTATTAACAGCCTAAACCCAATTATTATGATTCCCTTAGTCATGGCTATCTGGTTTAATTTATTTCCGTCATGATTTTTTTAAATTTTCTAGGTGTTTTTAGCTCAAATGTTATGATTATTTATCCTAGGTACCTAGCCCATTGATTTTACTGAAATCTTTCCAAAATGCAATATATCAATATTATTATCTAACCCAGGCATCATGTTTCATCATAGTCACTAGAAGGGGAGGTCTTCTGATTGTTAAATGTAAAATCACAGGTAAGGCCACTGAAAATTCCACATTAAAGAGAATTAGAATGAAAAGCATGTTTCAGACGTTACTTGATGTATCTACCCTACTATAATATGTCCTTACAATACAATTTTTACTGTACAGTTAAAACTTTTATTTGTTTCTATAAATCTACAATGAGCTGTAGTTGTACTTTAAAATGCTTTCATTAATTTTATGACTAATAAATACACATTTTAATGGAGCAAGAAATTGAATTGTAGAGATTGTAATTTGCATAACAATGGAATTCAATTACTATTGGCTAATATTGATAAATTATATGTTATGTGCTTTTAAGTTTTTTTTTGTTATATACCTGTATCTCCCTTTCTTTTTTTTAAAATGATAATACAAACTGTACTAGTAAACTTCTGACATTATTATGAATTGTACACAATTTAATATAAATAATATAATATGATTTATTTTCTCTATAATATAAATGTACATGTATTTGTTATATATGTATGTTATATATGTTTGTATAGCTATTTAAATGGAACTCGACTTAACTTAGTTTACAAGTTAAGGTAAGGCCTAAGGAATCAATCATTTAGCACTTATAATATGTTCATTTTTTAAAATTGTATTATAAGAAAAGCCATGCTATTGTCATAGAAAGCCAGGACGTGTATTTTGTATTTGTAAAATATTATCTTATTTTTTACAGTTTTAACAAAAATCCAATGAAACCATCCCAAAATCCTCTATCATTTGTGAGAAAAACTTATGATAATTTACACAGATTTTAAGTATACTGGTTACTCCTTCACCAAAAGGTGAACATATAAATGTCAGACAATAGATAATAAATATATGTAAACTTATATTATATGTACTGTATGTTATGTGTATCTTAGTGAAATCATATATGTTAGAGCCATTTGGCAATTTAATTTTTCAAGAATATTGGTTTATATAATATAAGATTAATTATATAAGATTGGTAGTATAGGTTAGGTTAGGAAAAAACTCGCAGAACAGCGTGTTGACAATGTAAACAAATTTTCTGTAAAAAAAATAGTGAGAAAAAACCAACCGGCACTTTGATATTAACTTTTGCTGTAGCAAATCTTCCTGATCGAGTGTTTGCTGGATTCTACAGTCTAAGTGTTAGACTGTACATTTCCAAATCCAAGGCGTTGTTTCCGATGCCAAGAATGTTAGCAGCACTTGCTCTAAATAGGAAGTTTGTGGACAATGTGGTGTAAAAGGCCACAAAAGTGAAGGATGTAATATTGAGGCAAAGTGTGCAAATTGCGGCAGTGACCATCCGGACGTTCAACAAAATGCCTAAAATATCAAGTCAAGAAGGTAATTTTAGAAATTGTTGCTAAAAAAAACTTTCCTTTCTTAAAGCTAAAAAAGTGCACAGACATAGAACTGCTTCACCACCTACCGTAAGAAAATCGTATGCAAATGTGACATCAGCCTCAGTCCCGAATATATGTTCATCGTGTAAGGAACTGGTGGGTGAGATGGTTCGTAAGCTTGTCTATCAGATTAAACAATTAAATTTCATTCCAAAGCTGAACATCATTTAACATCCCATCTTCTTCTAAAGTTAACCTTCTTGATATATTGACATATCCAATGCGAAATCTGCACCTTCACCACTAAAGTACACCAATTTACCACCAATAACTGGACAGCCACCTAAACAAAAATTACAATCAATGTCTGTTCTGACAAAATCATCATCATTTATTAAAGTTCAAAACAAAAATATTACAGGTAAGGACAGTACTCCACTGGTTGTAACCCCCAAGTTTTTACAAAATAGAAATAAGTCAGGGGCGGGTTCTTCTAATACCCTTCCAAAATCACCAAGCCTTCAACATCTCACGTTCCAACTGTTGATGTTGCTATGGAGCTTGACCCTGACACTTCCAAAATAAAAACTAAAATTAAACCATCTGATGGTATTCCAACCCAGGTAGGTGGAAAGAATAGTACTCGTACAAACCCTTTTTTTTACCAAATGCTATTATTATTTTTTATATCTCAATCACATAATATGGCCAGAAATTTAAACTTAGATAGCGTGATACAATGGAACATTAACGGCGTGAGAAGTCACGAAGATCTTAAGGTTCTTGTATGTGATACACCCCTTTTAATAATTTACCTGCAAGAGACTCATCTCCATAAACCCCACTCCTTTATTTTGATGGGGTTTTCAGTTTTTCGTACTGATTTTCTCACTTCAGACAAAGCTAAAGGAGGAGTTGCAATAGTCGCCCACAACTCTATCTGTGGTATGACTGTGAACCTTAGGACTCCATTGCAAGCAGCAGCAATAACTATCACTACACCATATAAAATGACAATTTATTGGTTGTACTTGCCACCAAATTTAAGGTTTGTGAATGTAGAACTAATCGACCTGATCAGACACTTATCTGCCCCATTTCTTTTGGTGGATGATTTTAATCCTCACCACTATACTTGGGGATCAAACACCTGCAACCCTAGAGGGAACCACATTGACAGGAATCAATCCAATTTGAATTTGATTCTGCTCAATAATGGGTCACCAACTCATCTAGTGACTTCTGGTAGATGGACAACTGTCGACTTGTAATTTTGTAGCCCAAGTCATGCCACTAAATTTGAGTGCTCTGTTCTAACTGACACCTACAGTAGTGATCATGCTCATATTTTCTGACTTCTCGCACTGTAACAATCGCCTTTCCAGATGGATTTTATGCAAAGCAAATTGGGAAAGTTTCACTGCTGAATTTGTATCATCTATTTATAATAATAACTTTCCTATGAATGAAGTAGTACATTCTTTTATGCAAGCATTCCGTACAGCAGGGGACAACAACGTTCTGAAAGCATAGACGACACCACTACGTCCACCAGTTCCATGGTGAAATGACAAATGTAGTGAAGCTCTCCGTTTACGTCGTAAAGCACTAAGGAAATTTAATCGAAGACCTACTTCTGAAAACCTCTAAAGGTATAAAATTCTACGAGCCAAAGCACATCAAGTGTTTAGGCAGAGTAGAAAGGAATCATAGGCTCAGTACATTGGCACAATATCAATAACCACACTCGTCAATGGAAGAAATTGCGTTCTGTTTGGGTCCTCCTTCTGCTCCCTTATTTAGTCTTAAGCAGAGGGATGGAGCTTTGACTACAAATAACTATGAAATTGCTAATGTTTTGGGCTCATCATTTGCTAACTATTCTTCAACTACTGCTTACAACGATGTCTTTAGTTTGTATAAAATGTCTCAAGAAGAAATAACTTTCACAGTAAGTCTGTCGGAAGAATTATTGCCATTAAATACCCCATTATCCTTATAGTAATTAGAGTCTGCTATTTCGTCAGGACGGGATTTCGCTACAGGTCCACATAGTTTATTTTATGATCAAACATCTCCCAACTTCAGGGAAGCTGACTTTCCTTAAAATATACAATCGTATATTCGAGGAGCAATGTTTCCCCGGTGCTTGGTTGGAGGCTACAGTAATTTCACTTCTAAAACCAGGTAAAGGAAAAACTGAGCCAGGAGGTTACCGTCCCATTTCTCTCACTAGTATGCTCTGCAAACTAATACAGAGAATGGTCTATCGGCGCCTTGTTTGATACCTCGAGAGTAACTGGCTGCTTTGTAATGAACAATGCTCCATTGTTCCATCACATCACTTTTTCACATTCATGTAAGTAAGTAGAGATCGTGTTAGTAGGAGTTGGGCACAAAAATGGGTGGGGGTGGTGGTGATCTTGGCCTACCCCTCTCCACCGTTTTGTGGCATCACTACAGCTTACACATTACACCTGTAACATCAAACTTAACGTAATGGGACTACATGACCTAACATAATCTAACCTAGCCTAACCTAACCTTTAGGAAAGTTTGGAATTCGATATGACACTATCTATTAAATGTATATACAGTAGAACCTCTGTTAACCGGCCTTGGATCAACCGGTCCTCGGATTAACCGGCCTATTTTGTAGTGTACTGGTTCGATGAGAGTTTCCGAAAATAAATTGTAATTGAAACAACAAAATGGTGGTGAGTCAAACGACTTTGTTGATAGCGGTATCCCATTGTCGGCGGTGTAAAAACACTGCAGCATTGGCACACATCGGTATAGCAGACATACACCGACAAAAACGTTTGATGGGCCGCTTTTTATTTTTCCACGAATCAATTTAGTATACATTATGGAAAATATAACTTTTTTTTTTCAGTTTTCTTCTTGTCTTTGACTGGTTATGATCTAAGTACAGTAAATAAAAATAAGCGAGTTACGAAAACGGAAGCGTATGTTGGTTTTGTTTGAGACGTGGTTAAATGTGTTAAAAAGACTTGACAGAGGGGAATCTGTAAAAAAGCTTTGTGACAAGTTTAACGTGGGAAAAAGTACCATCAACGATTGGCGAAGAAATAGACAATCAATTGAAGATATTTGTTCAAAAATTGAGTCGGAAAAAGTTCTTGCAATTCGGTGAACTAACGAAAAACCAGTTTGTGACATCGTCGACGAAGCTCTTTGGACGTGGTTTGTCCAAGAACGCCGGAGAGGAAGCCCCATTAGTGGTTCAATTTTGATTGAAAAAGCACTGGTAATTCACGGTAAAATCAAGAATGCACCAGCATTCTCTGCTACCCAGGGATGGCTTGATCGTTGGAAAAAGCGTCATGGGATTCGTTTCGCTCACATATGTGGTGAAAAAATGTCAGCAAATGAATCAGGTGCTATTGAATTTAAGGCAACCTTCATGAAAATGATCGACATTCATGGCCTAGTCTCTGAGCAGATGTATAACATGGGCGAAACTGGGTTTAATTTCAAGATGCTACCAGAAAAAACTTTTACATCAAGTCACGAATCATCATCAGCGCCAGGTTTAAAAATTAATAAAGAACGGATCACCGTTGCTATTTGCTCTAATGCAGCGGGGACCCAAATTCAGTTTGAGGACCTAGAGGAATGGATGACAAAAAGTGACGAAGGGCTCGAAAACGATTTTTTTACCGACGAAGAAATAATCGGTTTTGCCAGTAAAGATGACTGCGAATGCGAGGAGGATGGCGAAAACGCAGACTTGAGGATTCGTAAAATATAGGCCATGAGGAAGCAAACAAAGCTACAGAAATTTTACTGCAATATGTTGAGCAGCAACAACATTCCACAGCATTGGATGTGATGAACATCCGAAAGTGGAGGGATTTGGCTTTCGAAAACCTTTTAAAAACTAAAAAAACAAACAAAAATTACCAATTTTTTCAAACAGTGATGTGAGTTTGTATTGTGTAAGTTTTTACAATCTTTAAAACAGTTTGTAGTGTTTAATTTTTTCATGTTTTATGTATAATATACATAACATAATATATACGATACATTTATGTACAATAAAATGAGTTGCAATACATCTTAATTGCATAATTCTTAGCGCTACATGATTAAATAAGCTTTCTTTGAGCGAAAACTGATTTTTCACGGGAACCTCGGATTAACCGGCCAAACAGGCAACCGGCCCAGGTGTCAGTCCCGACTAGACCGGTTAAGAGGGGTTCTACTGTAATTGGAAATAAATAAATCGAATTTGATTACAACGATATAATTATTGAAGGCAAAAAATATAGGGGGACTCATGGTTTGAAGCAATTATTAACTTTCTCTGACGCTCCTGCACTAACATTGTACGACAGTTAAATTTCTTCTATTTCATCTTCAATAATATAATGAGAACAGATTTTGCAAAGAAAATTATTGAGCATCCAAGTTAGCACTATGAACTCTATCCGATGTAAATCCAGGTTTATGACAATGTGAAAAGTCTGAAACCAGTTAATATTCTGAACACAGTTTCTACAAACTCCCTATCTCATGACACTCTGTAGTTGAAAATTTGTCTTTCAGCCCTCAACGTTTTTTTGACTGAATTGGTTTCATAAAATCATGTTGGAGAGCCAAAGTCATCTCCCACAAACACAAATGGCATGGGACTGTTTGCAATCGTACTTCGTTGTGTTGGTGAGATATGCAGTTCACTGTTGATGAGGTTTTTTTTTTTGTAAAACTCTAGAGTCCACCGTTTGAAACCTGTGTGTAGCAAATAAATTCATAATAAAAGTTAGCTCAAAAATTGTGCTCTCTTGTCTCCTGGAAAGTCTTAGAAAAGATCACGAAAAGAATTGATCAGCTCACTCAAAGTGCAACTGCTCAAATACCAGCTAAACAGAAACAACATGATACTCTTTGTCAAAAGATAATAAATGATGCTTTTTTTTTTTTTTTTTTTTTTTTTTTTTTTTTTTTTGCTGAGGTGAATGCTCTCAATTTATCGTCAAGGTTGTAACAGATGATGGAATGTACTTACCCGAATCCTTCTGGCAACCAGAACACAATAATGATTGCATACATGGATGTGATGAATTATATTGAAAACCATCAATGAAGTAATTATATTCAGAAGTATCTTTAAACTGAGTTATATATGTACATTATGTTTTTTACATAATAAATACTTTTTTTTTTCATTTTATTTTATTTTATTTTTATTTAGTGTAATATATGTAATTGTTAATTAATTACTATGTGTATTAATATGGAAATACTGTAAAGGTATTGTCATGAATTGTACGGAAGTACCAGTCACACCACCGTGACGTCAGGATCATATTGTAAGACCTTGTAATGAAAAAATCCCATTGGCTACGGATCCATCACTCGATGTCCTTGTTTCCTAGTATGTAACCCCAGGACCTACCTCATGCCTTGCATTACGTTCTCCCTCACTTGTCTTCTTGTGTCAGCCGTCCTAGCGCGCACACGTTGCCAGTAGTATAATGTAACAAACGTTAATATAACATTACGGACATAACAATTTAGCATATGTGATTTGGTTAACTGTAACTTCGTGAAATACTAACTGTATAGTGTAGTGAATGTTCCCCCTCCCCACCCAAAGTATTGCTTATTATAATTGTTAAACTATAGACTACCATATCACTTGTCTAATATCCTGTAAAAAATAAATTGTCATTTTACATGTAACTAAATTTAAATTTGAAATGTTTCAGTTTTTTGGTGCTGTTAACATTATGTGTTATCTATGGCATCACACATATATTATATTGGCTTGTGGGAGATGACATATCATCAGACGACAGGTTTAAGAGTAGTTGGTTGTTTCGATTATCGTTGAATCTCCTTGGGTATGCAACCATCTTTGTGCCTGGAATACTTATTTTTAAATATATTAAGATCAGCAAGTACCTTGATAGATCAGGTAAACCATATAAAAGAGAGAAGTGATAATTAAGTGAGTCATTGATAAGTATTGTTAATCACCAAACATTTTATCTCTATTGAATTTTTCATGTTTCATGACCTTAACCCTCCAACTGGCAATGTTAATTGTCTTGAAAATTCTTCGTTTGTTAAAAAATTAATTAAATATATTATTTCTATACAAAACCTAACTTATAAGATATCATTTTTCTCAGAAAGATGCATAGAATCCATCTATGCAATAAAAAAAAAATTTTTTTTAACGGTTTTGGAGTAAGTATGTTACATGTCAAAAACGAAGTTACCAATTTTCAGGAAAAACCTGTATATTCCAAAATCAATAGCTTACTACCTTTTTCTAAGATATACAAAAGTTTTGTGTAATATTTTTGAATATATTTAGGAAAAAAAAAGAAAAAAAATGTTACATTTTAAAAATTAAAAAAATTATATACGAAAAAACTGAATTTTCTCTTTATTTTTTCCAAAAAACATAAAAAATAGTAAAATATATTTTATACAGAACTTCTATATATCATTATGTCCAGAAAGGTGCATCGAATTTAGTTGTGTAGTGCAAAAAAGTTACATATGTATCACATTTGGAGTTTTTTGGTCAAATACCAAAAAATCTAAGAGTAACGAAGCAGAAATTTCACAGAAATGGTGATCAAAAACATACTAATACATTTTTTGCATTTTTTTTCACCGTTACTTGAGATTTCTAATATATTTGTGAATATATTTAGGGGAAAAAAATAATAATATGTTACATATTCTAAATAAAAATGACGATTTTTCAAAAATTTGTATTCTGGCGCTTGAAGGTTAGGGTGACATGTCAAACTTTTAGGCATAATTAGTATTTTTCTAAAGCTAGGCCTAAAACAAAAGCATTAGATTTTACTAATACAATATACTTTACAAAGAATAACACACATATTCACTTGTATACTCATATAAAACACTAAATATAAGAAAATATGCTTATAGCCTAAACTAACCATTGTTATTTATAGGTTATTCCATATACACACTCGAAATTCACTCAAAAACAAACTTTAGAAATAAAAACACATATATTGTAACTTGTATACACAATTTATATACAATTTGTATACACAAACCTTCAAAATAACAAAAATCTAATCCCAAAACCAATATTTGCCAAGCCAAATATTATAGTGTTCACGTCAGACATTTACTACGTTTGGACTTCAAAACAACAAATTTTTTTTTTTTTTTTTTTTTTTTTTCTAGTTCGCCAATTGGCAGGCTTGGAAACTTTCCATGCAGCCTCACACTACTCTATTGCTTATCTTTATTTTTCCCGATATTTTTTTTTTTTTTTTTTCGTTCCTGTGGTTACCTAAACTTTTTTGGAGTATATCTACACATACACATTAATAATGTTAATTTTTAATCCTTAGTTATTTACAATCTACTGTTTTTTTGTTAGTTGGGTATTTTGGATTGGTTACGTTACTATCTGTCCTATATGTTTCTGTTTGTGTCTAAATGTGTCTTGTTAGTCACATTAAAGAGTGATAAGTAAATATATGAGGAATGAATTGATTGGATTTTTAGGAGATATGTGTTGGGTATGTATCTTCTTAGCCTGGGATCCATCAGGCTCACCTATCCCGAAAGGAGTGGACCACGGATGAAAGAATCCCAGAATGGATAAACATTCATGTGTTTTGTGTTTACAATTTGATTATTTACGATAATCTTAGATAATTATTTATTTTAGAGAACCCTTTTTATTTCATATAAGAATTGGTTGATTTCTTTATGAATACCTATGTCAGTTTTCCCTAGTATAGTTTTTAGGTCTGCTCTGTCTAAATTATTGTTTATTTTGGTTTTTTTAAGGAATTGGTCTCTCGCGTGGGAATATTTCGGGCATTCCAAAATCACGTGATCTATTGTTTCTATGCTACCCATATTACAGTTTAAACATAATGGTGTGAAATATAATTTTATCATGTGTAACCTGCTATTGACTTTTGCATGCCCTATTCTTAATCTGCATAAATTAATAATTTCCCATCTACTCATATTACTATCCTTATACCAGGGATATTGAGTGTATTCCTTAAGGACACTTTTGTACCAGTTGGCTTTACTAGATTCGTTTAATTGTTTGATAAAGGTTTTTTTGTGTGTTTTTTTCCTGTATGATTTAAAATCATCTGTTGGAACTTGTAGCTCCATTGTATGTATACCACTTAATATTGCTTCTTTCGCGAGTTTATCTACGAATTCGTTTTGTGATATGCCTGAGTGGCCTGGTACCCATTGGAATGTTATTGATTTGGAGTTTTGAGTTAATGCTAATTTTAATATATTTAAGTTTATATCTTCTCCTTTACAAATTTGTAGACAATTTTCCAACGACCGTATTGCCGATTGAGAGTCTGTACATATAACAATTTCGTTCTCTTGTAATTTTTCGATGTATTCTACTGCTTTGTATATGGCATACAATTCTGTTGTATAGCTCGACATGATTTTATTTAGAGCAAATTTGAAACTTTTTTTATGTTTTGGAATGTAAAATGCCGCTCCTGTACCCTCTGAATTCTTTGATCCGTCTGTGTATATAACTATTGCATTACTGCTGAATGAGTTGATCTTATTTCTGAAAAATTGTTGTAATTGTATTAATGACACTTCTTTCTTGTTACAATTGTCTTCCTCTGGCCCTATCGTTGTATTAAATGTTAGATTGTGTTTCAACATCTGTAATGGTTTATTAAATTCCCAGTATCTAGTGAATTCCACTTTGGTTTTGTTAAAATATGGATTGATTTCGTTAATTGTATTTAAAGCTTGAATATATAGTGGTGTTTTTTTCTTTGCCCAAAAGGGTTTATTTTCTATCAGAAAATTTAAGTATATTATTTTGCTATATACTGGGTGAGTATTATCACACATTATTTTATACATTATTCTTTCGGTAATTAATTTACGTCGTAACTCTAACGGTAATATTGCGCATTCAGATTGAAGTGCAATTATCGGTGAAGTTCGAAAAGCACCTATAGCCAGTCTCATTGCTTGGTTCTGTATCATGTTGAGTTTATTAAGTACATTTTTTGGTAGATGGCCAAATAGAAAACAGCAATAATCTAACTTTGCTTGAATTAAACTTTTAAATACCTGTATTATAAAATCTGGATGTGCTCCTATTCTAGCACATGTTAGTATTTTTAGGATATTAATGTCCTTTATACATTGTATATATAAATTGGTAATATGCATTTTGAAAGATAAATTGCTATCAAGGGTGATTCCCAAAAGTTTAATTGTGTCCACAATTGTCATTTGTTGATTGTTCATAGTAAAAGGACTATTTGTATGGTCTATTGATTTTTTCCTTGTGAATATAATTACTTTACTTTTAGTGGAATTCACTTCGAGATGCAGAGACTTAAATACCATATTTAGTTGATTTAACGCATTTTGAATGTTTACATATGCTGTATTATATGTTTTGTTTGAAGTATATAATATTATGTCATCAGCGTATTGTAATGAAAAGATTTGTTTTGGTAAACAACTATTAATTTCTGCAATGTATATGGAAAATAAAAGTGGACTTAAAACGCTACCCTGTGGTAACCCTCTGTTTGTGCATCTAGATATGTTATATTCTGGGAATATTAAATTTATTTGCCTATCATTAAGCATTGAGGCGCAATGTTTTATGAATTTAGAAGGTATTCCGTGTTTATACATTTTGCTTAATAAGACTGGAATATATACATTATCATATGCTCTAGCTATGTCTAAGGATGCTAATATTGTATTTTCACTATTTGATAGGGCTATCTGGATGTCAATTACTAAATTTAGCATATAGTCTGGGCATCCTCGCTTTTTCCTAAAACCATATTGAGTTTCGGGGATAATTTCTAATTTATATGTCAACCATTCCAGTCTGTTTTTAACCATGGTATTCATAATTTTCATGAAGCATGGTATGAGTGATATAGGTCTGTACGATTTTTCGTCATATTTGCATTTATCAGGTTTTAATACTGCTACTATTTTATACTGTTTCCATTTAAGTGGGATTTCTATTATACCGTTCCAGATTTTATTAAATATTTGGAGTAATATCGCTAAAGCATTTTGTGGTAAATTTTTAATCATGCTATATGTAATTCCGTCAAGCCCTGGGGCCGTATCTTTTTTTTTTGTGTTAATTGCTGCCGTTAATTCTTTCAAGTTGAAATCGTCTTCTAGGAAGTGGTTTGAATCATTTATTATTGGATACTTAATCTCGGATTGATGGGGTACATAGTCTGGAATGATGAATTTCATAAATCTCTCACCTAGATCTTGACTGGTGGCCATTTCTGATATGTTATTTAATTTTTTACTGCTATTTAATTTTTTTACTATCTTCCAAGCATAGTTACTATTATTTTTTATGTTTAATTTCTGACATAGATTTGCCCATCCCTGTTTTTTTGCTAGACGTATTGTTTCTGTGGCCTTAAGTTGAGCTATTTGATAGTTTCTATAGTTTATAGCGTTCATGTTTTGTCTGAATTTTTTTAAAGTTAATCTTCTATAGGCTACTGCAAATGAGCAATCCTCGGTCCACCAGGTTTTAGGTGTGAAATTTTTATTATCTAATGGGTTAATATTTATAACATTAGGTATTGCTATTTCTGCTGCTTTATATATAATATCATAAAATTTTGGTATTAAATTTGGGGATTCTACTTCTGATATTAAGTTTATATTATTGTTAATTAATGTTTTATACAAAGTCCAATTTGCCTTTTTGAAATTTTTTTTGGTGGTATTATTAAAATGAGAGCTTAACTGGGGTACATTATTTATATTGTGGTGTTTTAATTTAATTTCAAAAACTATTATTATTGGGAAATGATTACTTCCCATTGCATCCTTTTTTATTTCCCAGTTTTTTAATATATTATACATTTTTGGTGAAATGAAAGTCAGGTCTATTACTGATTGTCTGTGGAATAGATTTGGAACTGTTGTATACTCATTATTATTTGCTAATATAAGTGATGATTCAATATATTCTTTGAATAATATATTACCCCTACTGTTTGAATTTGCACAGTTCCAGAAAGGATGGTGTGCATTGAAGTCACCACAAATTATGGTATACCCTTTATCTTTGGAAAAAATTTCTTTATGCCAAAAATCATTGTCTATTTTTTTGTTTGTGCAGTATATATTATAAATTGTTATTGGAATTTCCATATTATTAATTGTAAGAGCTAAAAGTTGTACTGAGCTAGAATTAATTTTGTGCGTTACGTTGCAACTTATTGCTTTATGTATAATAAAAGCAACCCCCCCATAACCATCTAATCTATCTAGTCTATATATATTATAACTATTATCACTTAGGGTATCTGATTTGGTTAACCATGTTTCTTGGATTATTCCGATATGTACATTCTGAGATTTGAATGTGGCTATTATTTCTGGCCACTTGTGTTTAAGTGACCTTGCATTCCATTGAAATAAGTTAAGAGCTTCACCTAGCATATTTTTAAAAAATTGTTTTTTTTTTTTTTTTTTTTTTTTAAATAAATTAATTATTATGTTGATTTAGATTTCTTTATTATCTCTTTATTTTTATTATTAATGTCTCCGTTTTGATTTTTAATGAAATCAGAGATAATTTCATCCAGTTTCTTTTTTGATATTACTGATGTTTTTTCCCCTTGTATTTTAATCCTAAGTTCATTTATTTTTTTATCTACCAACTGTTTTAATTCTTGTTTGTTTATTAATGATGTAGGCCTAGTATCACTAGGTGGTGCCTGAACTGCCTTTAATTGTTGCCTTGAATTTACTGGTGTAATATCTGTAGGCCTATTAATATTTATTTTGGTATTATAACTACTATTTGTTTTAAATTTTGATTTATTGTAGTTTATAACAGGTATGGGTTTACTATTTTGGTGTGTATTGTCCTCATTAGGTTCCCTTTCATCATCAGTTTGTAAAATTGTATATCTATTGGTAACATTGTTAGTTCTATTGTAACTGTTTGGTTTAATTAAATGTGGAAATTCCTGTTTATTTTGAATATTAACTGCTTGGGCATATGCAATGTTCCTATGTTTCTGGTGGGTTTTACCCTTATACCCTGGGATGGGGTAGAAAATACTCGCTTCAAAATAATCCTCTCTATAAAGACTCATTCTTTCCATAATATGTTTTTGCCGTATATATTCTGGACAAGTTTTATTATTACTACTGTGTGGTCCAAGACAATTTACACATTGTCTTGGCTTTTCACAATGTGTGTCATGAAACGGTTGACCACAATCCCTACATAGTTTGTCTTTATTGCAAACTGGTAAAGCCGTGTGGCCATATGCAAAGCATTTGTAACACTGTTTCACTGGAATTATATATGGTTCTACAATCATACGCACGTGATTTAATGCTATATTGTGTGGTAATTTGTCTGTATCAAATGTAATTTTAACAAATTTTGTATTTACAAGTTGTTTATTTAGCCTTTTTTTAATTCTATTTACTTTGATTATTCGTGCTTCACTTAAACTATCCATTAGAATTTCTTCCTCTGAAATATCTTCTTCTACATAAACTACCCCTGTACATTCTACTTTATTAGCTGGTATGAAAACTGTATAATTTTTCAATTCTTCCGAATGAATTAGGCTATTTGCCTCTGTAAATGAATTGCAAATAACTTTTAAATTTTTGCCAGATCTAAGGATCTGTTCTATATCATGATGTTTTATGATTTTGCCTACATGAAATGGATTAATTTTATTTTTGTCATTACTTTTAATGATAACTACGAAAGGACCATCATTATGTTTGTTATAGTACCTAACCTTTTGCTGATTTATTTTTTTTAAACTTGGTGACATGTCAGGGCTTGAGACTATTGGTGAGGTTTGGTCATGTTTCCTTTTTATAGGAGTTGTAATTGTTTCATTGTCAGGATTATTTTGTGAAAGTACTAAATATTCTATTGCCTGCTGTGTTTCCATATCGGATACACTAGGTATTTGTGAGGCTGGGCTCTCAGCCATATTGGTGGCTGGCCCAGCCGGTTTTTACTTTAAAATATATCTCCTATTCAAGTTTGGTTATTTTTAACAACTTAAATTTAATTGCACTAAACAGATTAATGTAATTAATTAACCAGAAAAGAGATAATATATTCCAACTTACGTACAAGACATGGATTATGTTTATCTACTACACAAATACTACAATTTACAATGTTAGAAAGAGAAATAGATTTAACTATAACTACAGGTAACCACGCAACGCAAACTTGTTCATTTTGTTTTGAAAAACAACAAATTGTTAGTAAGCAATTCCTAAACTCAAGTGGTACCAACTTATAGAATGGAATTTCCCCTACAACATAGAGTAAAAAGAAAAATAATTTTAAAAACAGAGAGATATCAACTTCGTCTTTTTGTAAAGCACATCGAATGCTAAATGAATTTCTTGTTGTCAGGTTTGTTCTATGTTCAAGTACGAATATCTCTGGATCTGTTAGACGCAGAACAATTTGTAATCTATGGTTAGAAAGAGAAACATGTGATCTATATAACAGTGTTTTAGTTGACTTAAATGACAGAAAAATATAGTTGTAATCATATCAGGAAAAATGGAGTCGCGCTATACGAAAAGGCGCATAGTTGAAAATTACGATTTTACGCATCAAAAATACTCGAACTTCACCAATTTTTGGAATATTATTTATAACGTTTTGTGGTATTTTTTTTGCATGATTATGCATCTACGGAACATTAGCTTTCCAACGGTATTTTATTTATTGCGATCGGATAATTTTAAGTGGGCGTAACGTTGAATGGCAAAATACGTGATTAAAAGTTAGTGAAATCACTTCGGAGCACGTTGGCGACCTACTGTAGGTCGCCGTGCCACTTGGAGGGAATAAAAATTAATTTTTAAATTGCCATCCACCCTTCGTTGTATGTATATAATTACAATAGCGCCATATTAACACAAGCTAAGACTACAATTTAATATGGGGAACTTTTTACACCTTTGTAGAAGCATATTGAAATTTAGAAAAAAATCAAAATGGTAACCATTTTAAATAGTTCTTTTTAGCTTTATTTTGTTAAATCACACTATTAATTATGTGTGTAATGGTTTCAACTGCTAACAAATTCACTTCAAAAGTTGTGAACATAAACAAAACTACAGTAATTGCTCGATGTAGCAAATTTCCTAACTCTTTTTTAGGTGCACAAGTCTGAAAACCCTATTAGGAAATGGACATTTTTGTTTCTAGAGTAAGTTGATAAATTGTTAAAATATGTATTTTATCAAAATCTAAATTTGCAAACAATTCCAAATTAATTAATTGTTTTATGCACACAAACACATAAAGTAAACAGAACTGTAAAAACGTAAGTCTACCACTTATTAAGTTCCTATATATTAAATTTATTCAATTTTAAGTTTCTCAAAAACTTATTCGTGGATTCAGCTTTTACGTAGCAAAATGTTAGCATCTTGTGTTCTTAATATTTAAAGTTTTTAAACAACAATAAGAATCAAAGAAAACTTTCAGAACGTTTTGTTTTAAATTCATTTTAAAAGCTAATCACAATAAAGTAGAAGTATTTTTTACAACGAGATCATCCTTCACTCACTTATTCTTATTTTTGATTTTAGGATTACGGCTCGATTGCAAGAATGAATCTCACTCACTTGTTTAGAGCAAGATTCATTCTAAGTTTAATTTTAAGTTAAATTTAACTTCCTTTTGTTTAATTTCTGACTAGTTTTACTTTCTCTTTCTACTAGACCTTTTTCTCGAGGTGTTATTTATAATATTTTGACTGGTTTATAATGTATTAATTTTTACCAATTTTAAAGCTTAGGGTTTTTCTCTTTCCAAACTATGCATTTTAGAGTTAACTAAAACATAATAATTCCATTTTCTCAATAACATAGATTTTAATCGTTTTTATAAAAATTGTGTTCTGAACAAGTATTTTAAATAAAGAACCTTTAAATTTATGGATTCACATTGTTTTATTTTAATAACCCCCTCCTCCAAAACAGAAAAGACTATTTGGCCATAATTATTGGTAAAGTTTTTCAAAGCTCTATTTATGACGACAAATTTTTGAGATTTTTTAAAGGGAATTTTTTAATTAATTAATTCACAAGTGCAAGACATTTTGGAGTAATTAGGGCCAAATACTAAAATAACTTTGAACACCTTCATTACAATTCAATCTTACAAGTAAACCCATATAGTATATTTTATAATTAATTGGTTTATTCAATAATTTTATTGTTTCTGCGCACATGTACAAGTGACAAATTTTGTGATGTTGGCAGCTTTGATCAGGGAATATTATACCTGTCTAGGTCCCGCAAATAATATTAACTTTTTTATTAGAAGATTTTATCATGTTTCGTTAAATGTTTTAATGGTTACTATTCAACTGGCCATAGGGAATAATGTTTTGGGGGTTTTCCAGTGCCTGGATGTTTTCCATCCATTGTTCGACTCTGCTTTTCTGGACCAGATGTAGATTTATTCCAGAATACAGATACACCGGGAGTCAACCCATCGACAGCTGTCAGATCACTTAAACAAGATACTTTGCTTCTTCTGTTCTGTTTTGTAGGACTTCAAGGCTCTTATCTGACGTGGGGACTTCTCCAAGAGAAAGTTATGACCCAGGTTTGTTTTGTAGTCTTAATTAGCTTTGAAAAAATTTGTATAGTGGTTTTTAAGTTAATTTAGCTTGTAAATACTTTTCAGTTATAAAATAATTGTAAAAATAAAATTACAAGTAAAACAAATTATTGTATATTTGTTTAAACTCATCTTCCTATGAAATTAATGCTAATGTTAAGTGCCACCTCATGCATGGCCATTTCATTATTTTTAAAATTTTACACAAATATGAGACTAATAGAGAATAAGGTATGTAAAATAGGAAGCTAGCCTCTAAGAGGAAACAACAGAGTATTAATTTTCCAAATTTTACCATTTATACCATGCACACATCAGCTCGATCTTTGTATTTTATTATCACTAAAATAGACCTACATTATTTAATGACCTACATTTGCATTCATGATTATTTAACAATGAGTTTGAGTTCATGAATAAAGGCCAAATATAAATTTCACAATATCACATATATAACTACTAAGATATGCATAAACTCTAAATTAAAGAGTTTTGTGTATATATAAGTTATGATAATAAAATTGCTATACTGTTTCTATTAAATATATTATTACCTGTTCTTGGTCATTCATAAAACATTTCCTCTTATATCCACGAAACCAATTCCATGAAATTTGTTCTTCTAATTGTTGACCTAATATATCAATTCAGTTCCGAGTTATATGACAAATTAACAAACATATTGTGTTCATTTGAAGAAAAGAAGGAATCAATAAAATTATGAAATCAGTTTTATGAAATAAAAGCATTCTGTTTGGAGCAATTCAGTTTATCGCAGGAAGTTCGTACGATCTATGAATGTCCCGAATTTTGTCATGCAGTCTTGAAGGCCTGGAAAAGTACTTAAATTTGATAATTTGAGAATATATCCTTGAAAAGTCCTGGAATTTTAGGAATTGAATTTTTTCTATATATCAGATGATGTTATCAGAACTGGTTGTTTTCAACAGTCTTTATCACATGCAGCTGTTATCATTTGACTACCGCTGCATTACATTCTCTCCTCCATACCATTCCTATTCCTATATTTCTATTCTAGGGCTAAACAATTCTTTTTGGTGGTTCAATTCATTTCTTTCGAACAATTCATTTACGTCATAACTCAATATTCCGATTGGTCAACAATTCATCCAACTCAATTGATTCGATGGATTCATATGACTTGAGGAAGCTCTGTGTGCGGCGTCATAATATAGCAATTTGATTCACAAAATAAATCGATTTATTCTAGCCGTGAATCATGATTCATCAGATGACTCGTTCAATTCAAATGATTCTTTCGCAAATGGCCGATCACTAGTGCATTCCACTCCTGCAACCATTTTACTTTACTGTGTAATTATTTCATTGATTTCGTAAGGTTATCAGTTGTCTACAGTGTTATGTGAGGTTGTGATAGTAAAGTGAAGTGTGAGTGTTCCATGCCAGGAAATTGTTGTTTTAATCCACTTTGGATTAAAAATCAAGCTTTCAGTGATTGGTTGGCAGAAGTGGAAAATGACAACAAAAGCAAAATGCAGAGATTGTTGTACGGTATTTGATATAACGAAAATGGGTGTATCGGTCATAAACAGTCATATGAAGGAGATCAACACACAAGTTTAGTGGATTTAAAGAAAAAAATCTTTGGATATTAAGGCATTTGTTAGAAGACCTAATGTTGTAAATTTTAACCCAGTAAGTAACCAAGCCTACCATAGATCTAGATGATATTAATAGGCCTAGTACTTACTCATAGCCAGTTTCTAGGCCTAAGTGTAGTAGTTGTACAAGTTCCACAGTAGTTGATATAAGCCAGGTCACTCTTGGTATGTGTACTTGTAGTGTTAAAAGTGTAGGTCTAAGTGATTTTTTTAAATTTAAACATAAAACCTGTATGGGCACTCAAAGTATGCACAACTCATTATTCTTACAACTCATGTTCTAATGCAAGTGCTATTTTTATACAGATGTTTCCTGACAGTAGTATAGCTCAAAATTTTGCTCTTAGTGAAACCAAATGTGCACATCTAATTTGTTTTGGGCTGGCACCTTATATTCTATCACTATTGTTTCACAAACTCACAAATACATTGTATGTCTTACTTTTTGATGAAACATCAAATCGCAAAATGCAAGAGAAACAGTTAGATTTCCATGTGCACTTCTGGGATAGAGAGAATCAAAGCTTGTTAAAACATACTATATTAATTCAGAATTTCTTGGCCATGCAATAAGTGATATGTTTGTAGAATGTTTTAATAAATTACTGTCTGCAAATAATTTGCCAAAACGCTTCTTAACCCAGCTTTCAATAGTTGATCCAAATGTTAATTGGAAGTTTTACAACACTGTTTATGACCAACTAAAGTATGATGTAATTAGCTACATTCTACACACGGGTAGTTTGTGGTCTTCATATTATCCATGGAGCTTTCAATAGTTGATCCAAATGTTAATTGGAAGTTTTACAACACTGTTTATGACCAACTAAAGTATGATGTAATTAGCTACATTCTACACACGGGTAGTTTGTGGTCTTCATATTATCCATGGAGCTTTCAATAGTTGATCCAAATGTTAATTGGAAGTTTTACAACACTGTTTATGACCAACTAAAGTATGATGTAATTAGCTACATTCTACACACGGGTAGTTTGTGGTCTTCATATTATCCATGGAGCTTTCAATAGTTGATCCAAATGTTAATTGGAAGTTTTACAACACTGTTTATGACCAACTAAAGTATGATGTAATTAGCTACATTCTACACACGGGTAGTTTGTGGTCTTCATATTATCCATGGAGCTTTCAATAGTTGATCCAAATGTTAATTGGAAGTTTTACAACACTGTTTATGACCAACTAAAGTATGATGTAATTAGCTACATTCTACACACGGGTAGTGGTCTTCATATTATCCATGGAGCTTTCAATAGTTGATCCAAATGTTAATTGGAAGTTTTACAACACTGTTTATGACCAACTAAAGTATGATGTAATTAGCTACATTCTACACACGGGTAGTTTGTGGTCTTCATATTATCCATGGAGCTTTCAATAGTTGATCCAAATGTTAATTGGAAGTTTTACAACACTGTTTATGACCAACTAAAGTATGATGTAATTAGCTACATTCTACACACGGGTAGTGGTCTTCATATTATCCATGGAGCTTTCAATAGTTGATCCAAATGTTAATTGGAAGTTTTACAACACTGTTTATGACCAACTAAAGTATGATGTAATTAGCTACATTCTACACACGGGTAGTTTGTGGTCTTCATATTATCCATGGAGCTTTCAATAATTGATCCAAATGTTAATTGGAAGTTTTACAACACTGTTTATGACCAACTAAAGTATGATGTAATTAGCTACATTCTACACACGGGTAGTTTGTGGTCTTCATATTATCCATGGAGCTTTCAATAGTTGATCCAAATGTTAATTGGAAGTTTTACAACACTGTTTATGACCAACTAAAGTATGATGTAATTAGCTACATTCTACACACGGGTAGTGGTCTTCATATTATCCATGGAGCTTTCAATAGTTGATCCAAATGTTAATTGGAAGTTTTACAACACTGTTTATGACCAACTAAAGTATGATGTAATTAGCTACATTCTACACACGGGTAGTTTGTGGTCTTCATATTATCCATGGAGCTTTCAATAGTTGATCCAAATGTTAATTGGAAGTTTTACAACACTGTTTATGACCAACTAAAGTATGATGTAATTAGCTACATTCTACACACGGGTAGTGGTCTTCATATTATCCATGGAGCTTTCAATAGTTGATCCAAATGTTAATTGGAAGTTTTACAACACTGTTTATGACCAACTAAAGTATGATGTAATTAGCTACATTCTACACACGGGTAGTTTGTGGTCTTCATATTATCCATGGAGCTTTCAATAATTGATCCAAATGTTAATTGGAAGTTTTACAACACTGTTTATGACCAACTAAAGTATGATGTAATTAGCTACATTCTACACACGGGTAGTGGTCTTCATATTATCCATGGAGCTTTCAATAGTTGATCCAAATGTTAATTGGAAGTTTTACAACACTGTTTATGACCAACTAAAGTATGATGTAATTAGCTACATTCTACACACGGGTAGTGGTCTTCATATTATCCATGGAGCTTTCAATAGTTGATCCAAATGTTAATTGGAAGTTTTACAACACTGTTTATGACCAACTAAAGTATGATGTAATTAGCTACATTCTACACACGGGTAGTGGTCTTCATATTATCCATGGAGCTTTCAATAGTTGATCCAAATGTTAATTGGAAGTTTTACAACACTGTTTATGACCAACTAAAGTATGATGTAATTAGCTACATTCTACACACGGGTAGTGGTCTTCATATTATCCATGGAGCTTTCAATAGTTGATCCAAATGTTAATTGGAAGTTTTACAACACTGTTTATGACCAACTAAAGTATGATGTAATTAGCTACATTCTACACACGGGTAGTGGTCTTCATATTATCCATGGAGCTTTCAATAGTTGATCCAAATGTTAATTGGAAGTTTTACAACACTGTTTATGACCAACTAAAGTATGATGTAATTAGCTACATTCTACACACGGGTAGTGGTCTTCATATTATCCATGGAGCTTTCAATAGTTGATCCAAATGTTAATTGGAAGTTTTACAACACTGTTTATGACCAACTAAAGTATGATGTAATTAGCTACATTCTACACACGGGTAGTGGTCTTCATATTATCCATGGAGCTTTCAATAGTTGATCCAAATGTTAATTGGAAGTTTTACAACACTGTTTATGACCAACTAAAGTATGATGTAATTAGCTACATTCTACACACGGGTAGTGGTCTTCATATTATCCATGGAGCTTTCAATAGTTGATCCAAATGTTAATTGGAAGTTTTACAACACTGTTTATGACCAACTAAAGTATGATGTAATTAGCTACATTCTACACACGGGTAGTGGTCTTCATATTATCCATGGAGCTTTCAATAGTTGATCCAAATGTTAATTGGAAGTTTTACAACACTGTTTATGACCAACTAAAGTATGATGTAATTAGCTACATTCTACACACGGGTAGTGGTCTTCATATTATCCATGGAGCTTTCAATAGTTGATCCAAATGTTAATTGGAAGTTTTACAACACTGTTTATGACCAACTAAAGTATGATGTAATTAGCTACATTCTACACACGGGTAGTGGTCTTCATATTATCCATGGAGCTTTCAATAGTTGATCCAAATGTTAATTGGAAGTTTTACAACACTGTTTATGACCAACTAAAGTATGATGTAATTAGCTACATTCTACACACGGGTAGTGGTCTTCATATTATCCATGGAGCTTTCAATAGTTGATCCAAATGTTAATTGGAAGTTTTACAACACTGTTTATGACCAACTAAAGTATGATGTAATTAGCTACATTCTACACACGGGTAGTGGTCTTCATATTATCCATGGAGCTTTCAATAGTTGATCCAAATGTTAATTGGAAGTTTTACAACACTGTTTATGACCAACTAAAGTATGATGTAATTAGCTACATTCTACACACGGGTAGTTTGTGGTCTTCATATTATCCATGGAGCTTTCAATAATTGATCCAAATGTTAATTGGAAGTTTTACAACACTGTTTATGACCAACTAAAGTATGATGTAATTAGCTACATTCTACACACGGGTAGTGGTCTTCATATTATCCATGGAGCTTTCAATAGTTGATCCAAATGTTAATTGGAAGTTTTACAACACTGTTTATGACCAACTAAAGTATGATGTAATTAGCTACATTCTACACACGGGTAGTGGTCTTCATATTATCCATGGAGCTTTCAAAAAAAGTGAAGCGGCGTCAAAATGTGGTACTGTCTAGTCTATACAAATTATTCAGACTCATCAGCAAGGAGAGAAGACTTCACTATAGTCACAGGTTCGGCAAACTTTCCATTAAAATTCTGCAAGGTCCATTGGGTGGAAAATACTATTGGTGTTAATCAACCTAATTATATTTGGCCTCATATTGTAAATTATGTGAAAGCTGTAAACAATAACAAGCTTCTAAATCCTAAAACAAAAACTTTTGAAATAATCAAGGAGGAAGTAAATGATACTACAGTAGTTGTTAATAGAACCATTCTTGTGTTTGTATCAGACTGATCACACATGCTTCCTTTTATGGCCAAAGATTTAGAAACGATACTCAGAAAATTAATGGATAGATGTCTTAAAGAAATAAATGTTAACTCTACAAGACTATCGAGGTAAATTTGGATGAAAAATAAAATAAAATAAAATACCTTTTTCACAAAGTAGAGTTAGGGTTTTCTGCAGTCGGAGCAGTGTCTGTTATTTGGAAGTGTCACTGTATTAAATTTTTTAAAGTTTAGGAAAATCAACTTTTGTAGCATTCTGAAGATATCTCATGTTAAGAGCTTTAAAATGAGATGTAGAACATCATTATAACTAAAGTACTTGAAATATCAAACTATTTATATATTCTTTACATACACTGTGTAATTTTATTTTGTAATTTTATGTACACTTATTTTGTAAATATAATCACAGTCTGTCTGTCTGTTTGTATGGGATTTAATTAATATTTAAGATAGCTCCCGCACACGTATAAGGGTGTTTTATTGCTCTTCTGAGTGTGGTATGTTTTCCGCAGAGTTTTTTTACTTTATGTATACAATTTAAATTTTGACATGTTAACATTGTTTCACAAGCTTATTTTAAGTTCATTGGATAAAGGTTAGTAGTTTTAAGTTTATTTTTAAGTTCTTATGTTGTATGATTATTATAAATATTTGTGGTTTGTATTCTGTGGAAAATAATAATAATATGAGTATATATCAGAAGGTGACAAAAGAAGTACATAGTTCACGATTTCCATGTTATAATTATTCTAAAGAAAACAATGCAAACAAAATAGTCACCTTGATATTGTCAACCAGTTTGGGATTAAAATTCTCTTGTCATCTTCCAAAGGTTCCATATTAAAAACTCCTATATTTTAATTTTTCATGGCAGCCATTTCAATGTTTAGGCAATGTGAATATATTTACTACCACGACTCCTGTTTAGGTGAGAATCTTAGGTGGAAATTACAAATAAAATAATTATATTTCTAAAGTTAAAATATAACAGTAACACAATTTTCGTTGTTGGATTTACAGTTTTAACAGATTAGAGTAATATTATTTTATTGCTTATTGTTTCAGGTTTACACAAATTCCAAAGGAGAAGTTGGTTCCTTCAAGGATTCACAGTTCTTGGTCTTTGTCAATCGTATCCTTGCATTTGCTCTGTCAGGCGTATACATTATGTTGACAAGACAACCGAGGCATACAATGCCTCTTTACAAGTATGTTTACTGTTCGTTCTCTAACATCATGAGCTCGTGGTGCCAGTACGAAGCTCTTAAGTACATAAGTTTTCCTACACAGGTA
This sequence comes from Aphrophora alni, assembly GCA_963513935.1. Lineage (NCBI taxonomy): Eukaryota > Metazoa > Arthropoda > Insecta > Hemiptera > Aphrophoridae > Aphrophora > Aphrophora alni. Next base: position 147,325,578 of record OY740769.1, on the reverse strand, counting down.
CTTCTCTTTAGCTCAAAATTATGCAAATTGCTTTTGGTTTTTTAAATTCTCATTTGTACTTTAAAATATTACTATAAAATAATGCATGTAGAGCTTGTAGGGATATATTCTACTGTTAAATTTAAATTTATTGTTTGATTTATGTCCGTAACATATTACGAAGATGTATTACAAAAAAAAAAAAAAAAAAAATGAATATGGGTCATTAAAAAAAAATGCAAGTGTAAGTACAAAGCTGCTTTATGACTGCTAATAATTATTATCCTTCAGGGGCTCACTCGTAATGATAAGTATGGATGTTGGAAACCTGAGAAACCTAGCTGGAACTATACTTTTCTTCATGTTGTCTTGGATTTAGATCCCTCTCTTTTATCTTTAACTCTTGTTCACTTTTGACCCTTGAGCTATTTAGAGTATTTGAGGGCCAAGGGGTTCATAATTTTATACTCTATTATTTTTTTGGTATTTGTGTATCATATGGACTTCTCTTTTTTGTACATCTTTTTTGTACTAATTAAAATATTACTGCAATTATATTATATATATCTTATATATAATTCATCATAGCTTAAATATGTTTGCTATAGAACTCCTTTTCGCCCACTCGACCAACAGAGTGTGGATGGTCTCAATGGAAACTTAGGGTCTGAAATCAATAGTATATATATATAACTAGACCATGTGTCGAAATCCATGGTCACACTGTGGCCCTTTTGCAGGGTTTTTAAATAGTTTTTGTCAAAAATTCTATTGGTGCCTATTTCTGGAGTTCTGCTGGATCGTTTTTCATGCAGTTTGTTTTAAATGAAAGACCATTTTGCTATTATTTGAAAAATATATAAAATCCAATTTTATTTTGTTTTATATTTAAAAAATATATATATATATATATATATATATATATATATATATATGTGATAATATTAAATGTAGGCTCATAAATATATAATGAAATTAATTTATAAAAATACCTGTAAGAAACTCCCAAACTGAGTAAAATGCTCTCACTTTCAGCAACTGCTTCACTTTATTGTTAAAGACCATCGCTGCCATCGGCTTTTTGAATTCTTTAGGAAGTTTATTCATAAAATGGGCTCCAGCCTCAGAAGGCAATTTCAATCCGTGGTTTTGTCCACAAAAGTCATTTATTTCGAGTATTATGTGTACATTAATGTTACAGGCTGATGAGCTCTTAAATTTGTAATATAAAATTACTTCTATGTACTACAACAGAAAAACTCAGCTATTCTGTTGTACGCTGAGCTAGGCTTTGCGCCTTCCCCCTTTTAAATTAAAGCACTTACCTCAAACCCTGTAATATTTATTACAGGCGGCTTTGTTTTCAAGAGTATTGAGTGGATTTAGACGGTTCACTGGAAGTATAGGCTTTTTTAATTTTCACCTGAATCTCTTAACCCCTTCAACAGTTTAGGTTGGGCCTAAACTATTGGTACCCCCTTTTTAACACTTCCAGTAATTATTATTAATTTTCCCTTAGTTCAGGGAGCTCACGAGCAAATTTTATATTTTTTATTACTTATCTCAAGAACGAATTCTTTGGAAAGTTCATTGATCACAATCTATATTAGTCACTTAGATGTAGTTGTTAACCAGTGTGTGGATTATTAAAATAATTGCAACGATATATCACTTATTGCAACAAGTTAACTTTTCATTGATATTAAAACATAATTATTTTTTCATCAACTTTTTTAGAAAATAATTTTCTTTTATAAATTCATCTTCTATATTAGTATAAAACAAATAAATTCTTAAAATTAAGAGCAGGTTGTTTTTTTATCAAATTTTAAAACATTTAGAACTTTTCTCAATTTAAATACTTATTTCTTTCTAATTTGAGAATTTGACTTTTCAACAATTCTTTTTCTATTATTATTAAAATTTTCACACACATTAAATACTTATTAAACATAACATATCAATTTATTCACCACAAAAAAAAAAATTATCCTAAGAAAAACTATTAAAGTATTTGAAATTATTTGTTATTGCACTTAGTGGCAACTCGCTGTTTTATCAAATATTATAATAATGTCAAACCTTGACCGATGTGTTGACTTTCCTGATTGTGGAATAGATCTGTGTTGTTTATCTGCTATCAGGTTCAGTCCATTGTCACAGCTAGGTCCAGTCCAATTTGGCAGTTCTGGTTTTATCGTCCCTTTACATGTGACGTAAATCTGTCCTTCTATTTGACTCTAACACTTAATTGATTATACCATAATTTGCTTTACTACTGACTTTACTTTACAAATTTAATTCAAGAATCTGATGCAACATGTCGTGAAGTAAGGTGATCTTCACTTTTGAAAAATTATTACAAGAGAGCCCTCCGAGAGGATGACCAGCTCTATTTATAGCCGAAATACATTGTATTTTCATACCAATTTCCTTCCCTTCTTGGCGAAATATGATATTTGTTTTTTCTTCCTTATTAATACGTTTAATTTATTTTTTCTGTCTTCCACTGTGTTGTACTATTTATTCTGAATCTTAGCATTTTAATTTTTCTCTTCTAAACCCTTTTTTTAATTAATTAGTTTATATTTTAACTGTTGCCGTCAGTTGGCTTCATGGCTCCGTCCCTCGTGACGTCACGGTTTCCCGCACTTTCTGGTCCTGCAAAATTTAACGACCTGGGCTGAAATCCTTTTGTTTAATTTTAAACTAGTATAACTTGCTAATTATCTGTAATTTTTACTTTTTGATTCTTGCATCTTGTTGGTCTTGACCGTGGCTTTCCTAACGATCTGGATTTGTGATTGTAGGTATTATCATTCTTCTGATATCGTTGATACTAATTTTGTAATCCTACTTTTTGCACCTTTGTTCCTTTTTGTCCGCACAAAATTGTATGATTTCCTTATGTGTCGGTTTTCACACTTTTTCTCACTTATTTTTTCCCTCGCAAATTTACTAAATTTAAATTCCTTTTCTTTAATTATTATTATTTATTAATCTGAAATTTTTCTTTCTATTTTCCCACAAAGGTGTGAACTATTATTTTTTTATTTTTGTGTGGAATTTATTTTTTACCCAATTCATCATTGCTTTTATATATCTTAATATCTTTGTATTAATTACTTTATTTAAATTTTCTTTTGTCTTACTAAAATTTACTTTTATATATTGCACATTTCTGCTAACTTTTTAATTAATCATTATTCCTGAATTTTTTCAAGAATAACATTTTCTTAGGTTTCCATGTAGATCATGGAAATCTAAGTTTTTGCATTTTGATCCAAATTTTTAAAATTTTTCCCTTGCTTTGTCTTTAACTTTAATTGCGTCAATTAATATGAAATATCAGTGTTAGATATGAATTGCGTCCAACTTGTACTACAGTTACATATTTTTAAAACCATTTATTTCATATTTTCAAAATTCATCAAATACTGATTTTTTATTTCAAAATGACTAACTCGGAAACTAAATCAGATATTGAGAATTTTATTCAGGTATCCTTGTATGATGATTTAAACATAATATTCACTGTTTTTTAGAGAAAATGAGGATGTCATTGAACTATTTATGTTAGTGTTTGTTGAAGTAGTGATGCTTTTAGCTAGCGTAATATTGATCATACCACGCTTTACACTATTCAAACTCGCATAACTGTACTTAAATGGTAACGAATAAAATGTTGTATCCTATCTTCTGTAAATTTAGATTTTCAAGCACTTTTTATAGCAATTGCTAACATCACAGTTCCAATCAATTTAATCAGTGATTCTGTAGATTCAGGATCATCAAAAGCTATACATCTTTACTTGAAAGTTAATAATACGATTTTAATGTTCGATTAATCTATCTAAAATCCCAAAATTTCTACATTTTTGAGTAAATGTGCAGTTTTTTTTTTTTTTTTGCAAAAATTGAAATAATTTCTCTTTAGGTGGGTGTGTGAGTCACATTTATCTTGTTCTATCACCCAAAAAAAATTTTTAACACTAGGTCTAGATCACCCTGTATACATCTTCATATACTAGCCACTGTGGCTTAATTTCTCTTTGTAGATCCAATTTTGAACAAATGTTTTTCTCATGATAAGTATCTCCAACTATTGAATTACCATGATAAGATTACTATAATGTACCTATACCAACATGTCATCGGTCAAGTGGTTATGGAGATAAAGATAAAACACAAGGACATGGTGAGACCTCAATCTCTTCATTTTTTTATTATTTTATTTTATTAATTTTTTTTGAAAACAGAAGAATTTACATTTAAACAATACCCTAGTTTCTTAGAATGCCCTCTGATCTCATTTATAATAAGTACAAGGGCGACAATCTTTAGTGACCCTATATTCATATAAACATTCATATAATAAGCGGAAAAATAAAATAATTAAAAAATCTATAAATACATGCGTAAGGGCTGAAAAATGAGTAAAAATTAATTTCAATGACGCATATGCGAGGTAATTAATTAGAAACTCAAAATTGCAGCAACTAAAGTCAAGTGAGAAGTCTGCGCCCTGTACTGGGAAGCAACTAGGATAGCTCAGTTGGTAGAGCATTGGTGGGTAAAGCCAAAGGTCCTGGGTTCGATTCCCAGTCTAGGTCGTATATTTTTCACTTGAAATATTATTGTACATTTGTATATATTTAAAATAATAATTACCCTAGGACAGAGCCTTGAAGTAATAGACCAGAGCTACCGATATTATTTCCTACTTTCTGTTTAACATACAGAACAACATTTCATGCACTTAATGCAAAGAATGCTTAAAAACATGAAGAAGACCTTTATGAACTTTCATTAAATAAAATTTGTAACTCTATTGCTTTTTGTACATTACATTTACTACCAAGGCGTTGGCTTAAACTTCCCCAACTTTTAAATTTGTTTTAGGTTCTTGCCAAAGCATCTAAAATCATTCCAGTCATGGTGATGGGCAAAGTTGTATCAAGACAAAAGTACGAATATTATGAGTATTTAACTGCTGTGTTCATATCTTTTGGCATGGTTTTGTTTTTGTTGGGCAGTTCTGAAAGCAAAGGTAAGTTCAAAACCATGTACATGAAATATTATTTCAAGAACTTATACGATTACAGCATCAACATTTCTTTATTTATTATTTTAATTTACATAGGTGTTTGCAATGATGCAGAATACATGACTGCACGAACTAGATTTAAGGGAAATTAAGAAACCTCTGAGGAAATTTTTGTCTGACTAAAAAAAATAGGGGCTGGTATAATAAAACGAATAATTAACTTGCTAGCAATTATATAACTTTAAACTTAAGAGTAATTTACTGAACAATAATCAACTAATTAGTTTTTTTTAGTAATGCCACTGTTGTTATTAATACAAGAAGTTACAAGTGCAGATAAAATAGACTCTGTCAGTTTTTGAAATTAACAGTTGCCACAGACACAATCCAATGATAATTTTTGAAGTACGACCATTTAATAATTCGAGTCGTGATTATGGTGACTTTCTAGTGAATGTTTCATATTAGATAAGAAATATCCAAAAAGTCAAGAAATATCCATGAATTGGTAGACATGCTGTTGTATTAGGTGCTTCTTTAATCATGGTAAAAACCTTTCTTATAAATATCCTTCTTTGCCTATAAATTTTAACAGTTTAAGATTCCAAACCCCAAAACTATGCTCTTGCGTTATTTTCTTGCAATAAATCTAGAAACAATCCTTCACAAACAATTTCAATTTGTTGAAAATAATAAACAATTAGTTCAATTTGTGAAGTAAATCAAATTCATTACTTATGGATTACAAAAATAATATTATCTATCAACCTCACTGTATAAAATTCCATTGAGTCTATGTTTAATTAATTACAGATGGTAAAGACGAATGAACATAAACATTATGCTTACATATAATTTATAACATTTATAAAGTCTAGATAACAATATCAAGAGTCTATCTTATCAATTAAAACCAAACAAATTTATCTGACGGGAACAGAGGAAAAATATTAGATTACAGTGCAAAAATATTACACATCAGTGTAAAAACAAAAATACTAACAAAACAGAAAGTATGCATAACCCATCCTCACCAAAAATGTCAAATGTCAGTTCAAAAATTATATCTGACAAAAAATAAAAATAAACGATAGAAACACACCGTCTTAGAAGGTACTTCGATCAAATTTTGGTGAAATGTAAAGGTTTATTAGCAAAAATCAATGTGCCAAACCACATGAAAAATCAAAATGCATTTCATTATGGTATTTTCTAATTTAATAGTTAATATTTTTCTTCTTTTTTATCTTGAAAATTTTCATGGCTGATTATCTAGACTAAAAGATGTTGAACTCTATATGTTGTACAATGAATTATGAATTTGTTTTATTGTATTCCTTACCTATAGCTCTATTGACATGGTTATGAGAGAGGTGTTATTTGTTCTGTTTCTCTGAAAATGTATTTATCATCTTGTTAGTAGGTCAGCGAACCAGAGTATAGTTTTGTCCATTGACATTAAATTTATTTTGTTTGGTTTTTTATTAAAATATCATTTAATTTGGTTGAATTAAATCTAACTTAGTTTTACATGAGTTGAGCTGGAGTCTCATTATATCATAGTCTGATAGAAAATCAAAATTCTATGTTACGGTGTTCATTCTAAATCTACATCATCATGTATTGCTTATTAAAAATTATTTTTAACAATCTTACAGCAGTCATACATACATTTGAAGCTGATAGACTAAAAGAATATTTTATTTCATTCATATAAATGAATGTTTAAAAAAAATTCTACAGTCAATGATTTTATAACCAAAACTAAATACTTACAGAAATAAAATAAACACTGCTGAAGACTGATGACACCCTCCTTCCTTTAACAAAGAAGTTTTGTGTTTTATTTAGTACTGTATAAATAATACTAATTTGTAAACTATTGTGAAAACCTCTAATAGAATTGAACTGTGTTATACAGGAGAGACAACAACAACCATTTCTGGCATCATCCTGTTGGTATCTTACATGGTATTTGACAGTTTTACTTCCAACTGGCAAGGTGTTCTATTCTCTCAGCATGGAATGAGCTCAGTACAGATGATGTGTGGTGTTAATCTCTTCTCCTGTCTTTTAACATCTACTTCCCTTGCTCAGCAAGGTGGCTTCATACATTCCCTCGACTTTATGTCACAGGTAAGATCACTAGTCTTAATTAAAAAAGATTCCTTTAATGTAGTTTTCTATTGTAAGGGCCTCTAGGAAACCAAAAAATAAATCACCATTAAATCCAACTTCAAATATTAAAAATTGTTATTAGTTCAAAATTTTTCTTAATTATATATATATATATATATATATATATATATATATATATATATATATATATAATTAAGAAATATATACACATGGTAACTGTAAATGATATTCGGGTTGAAATATTAGATGTATTTCTTCTATAGTAGAACACTTTCTATTGAGGGGGGGACAAGAATCTCTTTATTATCTGTAAAATGGTGACTATTAGTGTAAATTTCATATTAAATAATATAATTAGTTCTTTGGGAAGGCAAGAAAACAATGAATACTCAGGAAGTGACCTAACCTTTCTTACAAGTATGACAGGTAAGGTAGCATATTGACAGACTACAATATCAAATATAAATAATATCATTCATTTAACATTTTTACACTTTTCTAAGACTGGAACAATGTTAAGTACTATACACCTAAGAGCAAAATTACCATGGGTTATTTGTTACATGGCAAAGTATAATTTCACATCGTTATTGAAAGTACGTACAATATAGGGAGAAAATAATGGAGAATATTTTGTTAAACATTTATACCTATCTGCTTAAAATGGTACTATAATTAAAGTTTTTACAGCTAATACAAAATTAACCACACTTTTTCTTAAAATACGGCACTTAAAACTATTTTTGTGAGATATGGAATAACTTGAAATGTATTTAAAAAAATTAATGTTATCAATATAATATAAAATAGTTATTTTATAATGTTGAATATTTGTCGAATTCTACTGTATAAAATGAGATGCTTCAAGAGAAATTTTAAGACCGCATAGTTATACTTTGTATATGGTGTAGTTAATAAAATAAAATCATGTATAGATAACCTTAATATGTATTCTAAATTCTGTTATATTTTGGATAAAAGAGTCCTATAATCTGTTTTTTTTTTTTTTTTTTTTTTTTTAATGATCATAGTCTACTTTGATAGAACAACTCTAAAAGCAGTTTGACAATAATTAGTTTGATGTATAATAATAAAAATATTGAAGACTTTACCCCTTAGGTTAATAATAAGAACTGGGATTTCCCTCTTGTTGGCTCTGTTGGCAAATTTTATAATTGTTTTCTGAAGTATTATTTCAATGAAGTATTTCCTGTCAAACTAAGATATCTAATGTTTTTTAATAGAGCAAATAAGAAGTGAGTATACACATTTCTAGTGATAAGAAAAGAGTAGCCTATATAAGACTACTTCAGATGCTGACTTTGTTAAATATTATAAAAGATATTGTAAAATGTTATAAAAGAAACCAAAAAAAAATGTCAAATAGAAATTTTATCCTAAACTCTGAAAACAGTACCCGTTCTTGGAAAGTTGTAAAAATTGATCTAGGAATCTTTATTAGGAGTGCAATAATAAATTAATTATTGTGCATTAAAACTGCTGGTGAAAATGTCACAGACCTACAGAAAATTTCTTCAGTTTGTGACCGTCTCCACTTCTTTTGACCAGCTGGAAGCTCCGGCTGGCTGGAGACTGTGTACACTTTAGCCAAATCTTGTCAGAATGGGCCAAGGAGTCGCAAGTTAAATTAAATGTTATCTTTTATTTTAGCGCCGAATTAGAAGAATACAGTAAAAATTATAATTTATTAAAAAACACATAAGGGCTAGATAAAAGGCCTTAATAGTGGCCAAAAAGCATACCGATTAATTTAGATAGCACGTGGCCGTAAAATGGACTGACCTCGTCCCGTAGCGGTCTGCCATTCAACTTCCTTACTTCCTTCTCGCGGCTCTCGGAACAGACTCTCTCCCGGCTCGCTGGTTCAAGCCCTCCACTCCTCGTCTCTCCCCCCCCTTCTACATAATCTTGCACTGCTCAACAAAATTGCAAGTCCCAATTGATATTTTATTATTTAGAATCCCTTCCCATTACATCCTAATTTATACTTATTATAGATTTTATTTGGTGGGCTCCTTGGTCGGGCCACAAATTTTTAATGACTATTTTATAAAGTTTAGATAGGCTAAATATTTCCTCTTCTGTTGTAAGGGTTTCTAATAAAACTAAAAATACTTTCCATAAAAATAAGTCAAATATTTTGTAATTTAATGTGTACCTGAGATTTATGTAAACAAAATTATTAAGCTATTACCAAAAAAAAATCTTTAGATTGGAATGAGGTTCCAGTTGTTGTTGAAGACCAAATATACTTGCCATTAATCTGTGTTATAGTAAAGTTATCATTACTTCAAGGTATCTTTCCAGAAAAAACTTAAACTCGCTATAGTCAGACTATAAGTCAGAAAAATGGAAGTAAGTCAGATATTGTGGACGCCTAGAGTCAATTCTCTTCCAAAACAAATTGAGAAAAACAACCAATTTGTAAGATATTTTAATAATTAATTTTTTTAGATGGAAACCTGTTTGGATTTTTTAAGGGATCTGATTTTGTGTCCGTCTTTACAACCTTTGTTAAAGATGTCTAGGTCTTGGATATTGTAAAGGCTGTTGCTGCAGCCTTCTGTGATCTATCAAACTTTTTTACTATGTTTTTAGAGAAGACGACACATTATGGTTTTTAAGCTGATTTGAATCTTATTGACTGCTAAAAAAACAAAAAGTTATTTTGGATAATATGAATAGTAAAACATAATCTGACTGGAATCTGAACAACGTTACATATTGGGGCTCCTCTATTTGTGAACAACGTATATAATTTAATAAACAATATCAAATTTAAAATGACTACTCAAATATACATAACTATTGTGGAATTTCATTGAAAATGGACTATTAATAAAGATTTGTATACATTTTGTTCCATCCACAACTAATTCTTGAATACTAATTTTATCATTTCTGGGGACAGTCAACCCATTCTTGAGATAAGGTTGTCAAAAATGTCACACGCAAATCAACATTCTGAGAATAGTCTTAATATGTTTCCAAGGAGTCAAAATAAAAATAATAATAATAATAATTTAAATAATTTGGTAATTAGTTCACAGTAATTAATATAGTAAAATATTTTATTAATATGTTATTATTTGTTACTTTCAGTTCCCTAAATTTATGATAGACTGCATTTTGCTGTCTGTCAGCTCAGCCGCAGGTCAGCTGTTCATTTTCTACACTATTGCAACTTTTGGACCTGTTGTTTTTGTCATTATAATGACTATTAGACAGGTAAGAGTACCAACGTATATTTTTAGCATTGAAATAAAATGTATGCAGCTCCAAAGATTTTGTTGGAAAAACACCTATTTCTAAAACACAGTTTGATCCCATGAAAAATATATAAAACCAAAACAAAACTGAACAAAGAGTTGATTAGCTAATATGATGAATGCAGTGAAATCATGGTTTGAAATTACAAGTTTTGTATTTACATTATTATATTTCATCATATAGGGAGTTGCTGTGGCCATATTATGCAAAATTAAAATTTCCGTATTTTGACCTAATTTTTTTTTTTTTTTTTGTAAATTGAATTATTGTAAAAATATGGGGTAGGACACAGTTTAAATCCTCATAATAAAACTATTTTAATTGATATTGGTAATTAAAGAACTTTTCAAAGAACTAAAAGCAATGTTTATAACAAATTTCATTAAAATTTAACAAAAATTATGATATTTTCTGTGTGGATATTACAGAACAAATTTTCATACGAAAATTCACTGACATATTTATGAGTTACTACTAACACACAAACCACTAATGTATATCGCTTAGGTGTAAGTTATTAATTGTGGCGACTAATCCTGTCTATTTATTTTGTTTTGTTTGCTTAGCGTCTTTTAAACAAGTCTATATCGGATCTCAACATTTTAACACTGATAAGCCTTTTGAACACATCATATATAGTGTTTTGCCGTGTTTTCCATAGTATGGGGCAATCTAGCAGCAATTATTTTACCTTATTGATCAATCTAAAATTGCTATTATATATATTTCCTCATTGCGACCTCTAATATTTCTCATTGCAGTTTTGATATGGATATGCTATAATGGAGTACTTTTTGTTCAAAGTGAGTAACAAATAGATAAAAGTTAGATTACAAATAGAAGTAAATGACTAATAACTTTATATATATATACACACACGATATTTTATAAAATGTAATGAACCGATGATAAAAGGGCCAAGCTAACAAGATAAATATAAACTCTGGTTTCATTGTGTTACGAAAGATCCTAAGCCAATTCCTCCTTTCCCAACATATGTAGACAGTAGCTTCTCATACAACAGAATGAAATAAAAATAAAACTAAAAATATTGAATCTGACTTGTCAAAAACTTAATAACTTTTTTATAGGAAGTACTATAAAAAACTCAACAAGTTACATATGATGAACTTTTTCAGGTATAAATATTGATAGTATAAAGCCTCCTAATTGTGTTTTGTGCTGTGTTGTTTGTTTCAAGAATTTGAAACAGTACACAAGATAATTCATAATCACATAAACAAATAACTTGGAAAATTCATTGTATGGTTTGTTTATTTGGAGAAATTATTATGGTTTGACAACCCTTATACTAATTTGTTATTAATTTAAAAATATAGTATCAAATTTGTGATTTGTTTCAGGGATTGGCAATACTGTTATCATGCTTAATATACCAACATCCGATCACAATACTTGGTGTGCTGGGAGTCATCATTGTCTTTTTGGCTGTCTTCTTGCGTATTTATTGTAACCAAAGAATAAGAGCTCAGAAACGACGAGTACAGAACATAAATGCTGTCAAAATATGATTGTCAAACTAATTTATTTTAGCATAAATTATCTGAGAATATTCATTTTATTTATCGCCCACAATTAGTAAACCTTGACGAGCAATAATTGTATTTTTTGGTACAAGTACCTTATGTCCTGCTTTTCAAAGTTTGTAGATTACACTCCTCAATTAAAAAAAAAATCCATATATTTAGACCATTCTAAAAAAAAAAATCCACACTCACACAATAGTATATTTCATCACTGGGACCAAAAATGAAGCTTTTCAATATAAGCTCAAGTTTAATGGCCGAAACAGAGCCTCGGACATTAAATGAGCGAGGATCGAAAAGCTTCTTTTGGTCCAAGCGATGAAATATATTTTTCGTTATAGGCCTACTGCAAATAATATAAGAAAACAATTTGACCAAAACTAAAATGTTATAACCTATTTGCCTTCAAATCAATGGTAACAGCTGTTTTATCTGTTATTTACAATCGAGAGTATCGGTTGTTTTTATTGATGCTTTACAATCGTTAATTAATTCGTATAAGCGAAGTAACAGCTGATGACCTCGACCTCAGCTGATGTTGGTAGGTCCTAGGACTGAAAAGAACAACTTTAGCATCTCAATGCATGTATTGAAAACAGCTGTTTTTGAAGCAGTATGATGAAAAATAAGATTTATTGATTGCAGTTACAATATTAACCGACTTTCACTTTTCTAGATGTGAATTATAATGTTAAATTTTGTTTTTAAACTTTGAAGAAATAAATATATAAAATATTGAAAATATATATAGTAAAATTGAATCTTTCTTCATACACAATATTCATGGGGATAAGACAATAAAATGACTATAGACAAACTTCATTTGACCCAATTTTCAATTGATTCTCAACTGATTTTTATAGCGTTTGGTATCCCAAAGATTCTTGAACCACTGACATTTAATTTATAATTTTTTTTCTATTATGAGATATAATAAATTATGTGAAACGAGGAACTATTATACAATGTAGAAGATCACTGAGCTTTAACAATAAAATAGATTGTAAATAGAGGAAGTATTCAGTATGATAATTCAATGTACTTATTAGGGGAACTGTTGCCATGTGCCATGGTTCTAACTGGGTTTTTGTTAGCATAGATGTAGTTTTTAACTAAAGAAGCCATATCATTTACAATGTTGTTTGTCCAGTTCAGTATTGACAATTTTCATAGATATATCTAGTTATTACTTATTATTTAAAGGGTTTGTTTAGATTTATTTTTGTTAGTGTCATATATATTAATCAAATGTTTTTGTTTAAATATTTTAACAACTTTATGTGTGTAATTAAGCTACTTTTAGGTAACTTAGTGTCTTTGGGTAAATTTATAATGTTTATAAACACATTTAGAAGTAAGTAGAGAAAGCTATGATATGTTGAAAATCTTTATTTTAACATTTTAATATTGAAACGTCTACTGTAAATGGCCCTGTTACGTTAACAATCTTTATTTTAACATTTTAATATTGAAACGTTTACTGTAATGGTTCTGAGTCTAATTTATCTTTTTTGTACCCACCGTTGTAAGTGAAGTTTCTATTGTTATGAGTAGAAATAAACATATCCTATGAGAAATGCACAAAATGTTATATTTTATTCAATTTTATGATAAATTAAAAATTGGATAAGTATATTTCATACTGATATTCTATATTTTTATCACTTTTCAGGTGGAGTTGTCAAAATGTAACAATGCCTGAGAAATGACTTTTTTTAAATTTTGAACGGCTGTCATTTTTTAGTTCAATGGGAGAATTTCTGGTTACCCTTTTAAGGTGAACACATGTTTTTTGAAATATGAGGACTTATGCCAACGAAGCATGCACGTTTCAAAACGTTCAGTAAGCTTGTTTTTAATATTTTCAAGTGCCGTAAGTTACCGCAAACAGAGTTATCATTATCTATCAACAATATGTCAGGGATTTGAAGGTAATAATCTTTTAATAACAACCATATTTTTGGAGCCTGGCTAGTCACTAGTTAGTTGTTTGGTAAAATGTAGTAGAGTAGGTTTTGTATACACTGTTTTTCTTTTCTAATTCTGTTTTATAAAATTTTATTTTATTTATACTTAGTAATTGATATTGTAAATGAAACAAAATAATTTTATATATGTTTTTTGGAAAGTAATGTTCTTTATAAACATTCAAAACTGAATAAAAGGATATCTACATCTCATTTGAGTTTCACTCATTTTTTATTGCTATTATTTTGATCGATGTTGTAAAAAAAGAATAGGCTGACAGAATATTTGTCAACCGATTTAATGATTTAAAAACTTTTTGTTAAAAGTTTTTCACAAAAAAAAAATTTTTTTTATCCTCAGGCTCTTTCATTTTCTTACAAAGTCAACCCTTGTTAAAATAATTTGTTTAAAACTGATTCAACAATGAATATAGATCAGACAAAATTGAAGGCATTATTTTTCCTATATCAAATTTAATATTGATGTGAATATTATGGTCTTGGGAAGATAGGCTGTCTTGTTTTAAACAATATTTACCATTTAGTTATCTGTGATTTTAATATTGGATATAATATCTGGTTATAATATACAACAAATCTGTATAAAAATACTATTTAAAATATCGAGTGTCCCACAAAGAGATCGTAATTTTTCGATTAATATATCGGACTTATGGGACACTCTACAAACTTTACAGTAAAAAAAAGTAGCCTCAAGTTTAATTTTTTTATGGTCAATCAAAACAAAATGGCGGAATAATAAAATAATGGTACATTTTCACCAAAAACAGTAATAAATTATTAATGATCCAAATTTGATTTTTATTCGAATTGATGTCTATCAATAGCACTGCACTGATAGAAAGAAAAAAAGCATATGAGCTTAGGAAAAATTCCTGATGTATCAACAGTAATTCCTCTTCAATGAGCCTTATTAATTCATCATCTGTTATAGGGTGAGAATAAACTTTTTCTTTCAAAAAGCCCAAACAGTCTAGTCTGGGATCTTGGAGGCCAGTCCATGAAGTTCCTGCCATGACCTATCCAACGGTTTTGAAGATCTCAATCTAAAAATACTTTGGCCACATAAGCAAGTAGCTCCATCCTGTTGGGAAAAAAGTCCCTCATCTTCGGTTAGTTAATATTAATATGTATCTGTCTCCAGTCATTATCTTATAGGATATGTGGATTTTGTGTTATAATAATTGCAATTATGTCTGTATACAGATCATGTCCGGTAAAATGTAGCTTCAACCGAAAATAAAATTTCTTCATATCACTTTGCATCTTTGTCAAGCTTTTCATTTACCTTCGAACAAAAATCTACTCGTCTGTCTGGGTCATCTTCCAGCAGTCCGTGAACTAAATGTGTTTTATAATAATTTATTTTGTTTTTCTTAGCATACCCTTGAACTGATGACTTTGGTATCCCAGTAGCGGAAGCAACTTTTCTAAGTGAAATAGACCTGTTTGAAGATTTCTGTAAAGAAGCAATGCAAGCTTCATTTTCTGTGTTAGAAAATCTATAATATTTCTGTGAAACTGATCCAGTTTCTAATAGCATAGTTTTCCATTTATGAATTAATTTTCTTGATGGAGGAACCACTTTTGGGTAGGTTCTTTGAAAACACCTCATCGCTTCATATTCATTTTCAATAATAACAACATTTCACTTTTTGTTCAATTGGAACGTTCATTGTTTTGAGGTTAGATATCACACATAAACTGATTGAACACAACTACCAAATTGTTTCATTGTTGTATGTTAACAAAACAACAGCTGATGGCAATGCACATTAAATTGCATTGCATTGTGGAAAGAAGTGGTTCTGTCCAGAAGATTAATGTTCTTTTTGTTATTTCGCCATTTTGTTTTAATTGACCATAAAAAATTGAAACTTGAGGATACTTTTTTACATACCTATGTCAAGTTGTTATAGTGTTCCATATGCCCGGTATATTAATTATTCATAAATAGCGACCTCTTTGTGGGACACCCGATATAATTATTATATTTTCAGGTTGATACACCCATTAACATATAAAACATGCAGTTCGTGGTAAAAATGTCATTCCCAATTGAATTCTGGCGCACCCAAATTTTATATCAAAGGGTTAATGAACTTAACTAAATGGTATCGTATGATTTAAAATTTTCACCAACTTTAAAGGAAATTTTTAAAATGTCCAATTAGTTACAGAGCATACAAAAACTGTGCTTTTGTTTTTACTAATGAAATTTTCAAAATCATAAAACTATAAGGATCACCATATTGTATGTTGCATTTAATTAAAAAAGAAAATTGTCTTGAAATAGCATTTTGAATGATTTCTGTCATGTCATCCTCCTTTGTACACTGAATATAATTTGGTATAGGTGTACTACCGTAACATGTCTTTATTGATTGGAGATTTAGCAATAACTAACTTTTTACAAGTCTACTACAGTATGGAAAATTTAGGCTTTGCCAAGTGTGAAATCGATGCGCCAATACCTCTACAAATGGATCAACCTCTATACGTTGGTTTTTAATTTAGTAATATTGACATAATTTAGCAATACTGGTAGAGATCTTTTTTCAATGTTATGACTAATTAAAAAAATTGGAGGTTCATTCTTATTTTTTAAAGAAAACATAAATTTCCTTCGTTTTAAAATTAGTTTAAAGCTTTTTGAGTGTGGATAAAAACAAACCAATAAGTGATTCAGAAACCTTCTGACACAACACTGAACATGACAGCCTTCCCTCCCACCTGAATAAGATCTCTTTATATACTCATCTGAAGAATGTAAATGGTGACATAACATAATAACTCAAGTAATAATAATGGACATAACATACATAATTTGTTCTTTAATTTGAATAGTTCAAAGTTTATAATCGAAATTTTTGTAATTGATATTATATTATTTTTGTTTAAATTACATGTAACTAAGTATAATTAATTTAATACTTATTAAATACTTTAATACTTTATTAAAAAAGATAATAATCAAAATTATTTATAGCAGTTAAGTGAGATAACAGTTAATTTCTTTATATTATAAAAATACTGCTGTCATAAAATTAATTTACCAAATTTTGAGTTAACCAAAGATTAAACTTGTTTGTTTAATAAATTTAAACAATTTAATTAATAATGTGATGTAGTTTTGATTTAGTCATATTTTGTTATTAAATCAAACTTTATTACGGGTTTTAAGCACTTGAGCTAGTGTTAATTGTTTTTAAATATTTCCTGTCCATTTCCTCTGATTTTATCTTGTTTCTAACCTTTTTTATATCCTAAGATGGTCAATTTAAATTTTATTTTGGGTGTATTTTCTTTGCTTAAACATACACACATATATAAACCTCCCTAAGTAGGCCTACACTTTAAAATGTTAATAAAAATTAGAGTATCCCTTTGTAATTTCTAATGAATGTTCTAAACCTAGCTGCAAATTAAGGTTTTATCAAAATACAAATTAATTAACAAAGTAATGGATAACCCAAACAAAACATTTTTTATCTTTTACCATTATAAACCATTAATTCTTGGGCAGAACATAACTAGAAGTATTCAGATGTTCACTTGAATATATTGTCGGCCTGAAAAACATTCAGGATGTTTTATATTCAATGAGAAAATATTCTCTTAAACTATGGAAAAAATAAATGATTTATTCTACTTGGTTGTGCCAATGCAGTGTTCTAAGACAATATATGATAATTCTGCTGTCACAGTATCTTAATAGTAACTTCAAAACGATAGAATGCCTTCTTGTAAATATATTACTATTTGGTTATACATTAATTTTTATTAGGTTTGGTTTAATGTGTAGCACCTTTGGGGAGGTTTTATGGGACACAATTGAAATTGTTGAATGAAACTTGATATTTTTCATTCCAGGCATTTGTAGAGAAAAGTCATAACAAAATGTAATATGTATGTTACAAATCTGTGGTCATATCTATATAGTCCAAACTGCATTCCTTTGGAAGTCTAGTTATGCACTACTAAACCCAATTTTGAATTAGGGCCCCAAAAGGGAATTTTTTGTTTTAACCTTCTTGAGGTAAGTCATTTTGTGTAAATTACCATTTACACTGCCAAAAAAATTGTTGAAACTTTTGTTCCATCCAATATGTTTGCATTTAGATTGTATTAGTTTCCTTGTTGAAAGCATAATATTTATATGGCATTCAAGTATCTGTGTACATAATATGTTATTAAAGATTTGCTTCTTAGTTTAAGGGTTTTATTTTGTCACAAAAATTTAATTTTTGCGTAGAACCACCATAAAACAGTTTTGCAGATACTTTTTCTTTAATTTTGCTTTTAACCTTACTTTTGTGGTATTTATTATTTATTAAATAAATACATTAATATTAATATTGGAGCATTATTGTTAGTTTTCTATAAGACAAGAATGACTGAGAGGTTATTTGTTTGTGTATAATAAAGTGAGATAACCAATTTGATCACCAGACATTGATTATTTAGGGTGCCATATGGGATTATATAGTCTCAATGTTAATCAACGTTAGGTAGTAATTTCATTGGCTAATAATAACATAAAATTGTATTTATTACCATTGATAAATCTATGGATTTGGTTTTATAGGTAAATCAAAATATATTTGTTTTATTTGAAAATAATAAGACACAATATATTGGATCCTGGTCTTAAAAAGGGTCCGACATGTTGTCTTTAACATCTCAAACTAACTAAAACAAATTTGGGGGATTGTAAATGTTCTTCTCTTTGAATACTCTAGTTTTGTACTGTGAAACCCAAGTTTAATTCTTTAATAGTGAGCGACTTGCAAATTTTAACTTTTTAAATATCTATTTCAAACATTTTATCAAATATCTTTTCATGAAGCTCAACTATTCTTTTTAGGAAACTCAATACGATTGTGTCACTAATCTATATTTAAACTACCTATGTCTTGTTTTCAATAAATTTACAGATGAAAATGATTGAAGTATCAAGAGATCGGCGATTCCACATGAAGGTTATGATTGTATGGATACAAGGTAAACCTGTGTCTTGTAACCATATAAAATCGTAACTTTAAATTATTAATTTTAAAACCATTTGTGTCCAAAACGAAGTGAAGAATTAGAATAAAAACTCAACATAAAACACAAAAGTATACCTGAGTTTGTAAAATATTTAAAAGGTTTAACCATTGAATGTATTTCATGTGAGAAACCTAAACAAGATACATATTTCAAATGTCAGTTTATAAGAAGTATTCATGGAAATAGTGTTAGTAGAAGGTTACTTCAAGAAGATCCTATTACAAATTTTGAGAGGTTAATAAATTTAGCCAAATTAAATTTGTTGAACTAAATAAACTCATATAGTGAAATAAATATAGAAATTACAGGGACAAATTTCCTCCTGAAGGTGAAAAGTGAAGCAAAACCATTTTGCAAAAAGTAAAGACTGTTTTGATCATGGGCGTACCCAGCGAGGGGCAAGGGGGGCAGCTGCCCCCCCTGGAAGCAAAAAAATAAATCTTTATTATACATTTTGTTGCTGGAATTTAATACAATTATTCTTGAAATAACTATTTTAATAATCAATTGTATATTGAATGACCATGGCTTGCCCCCCCCCCCCCTAGTTTTGATCCTGGGTACGCCCTTGGTTCTGATACCTATATAATGAATATACTAAACCGCCAAAAGTAATTATGAGAATGTAGTTTTATGTAGATACTGGATCTAGTGTAAATATAATTGATAAATTTACTTATGACAAATTAAAGAAACCTTGATCATTAGAACTTACAGATACAAAATTATTCCCTTACCAAGCTAATAATAACCTCCAAAGTTGAAGTAATAATAAGAATTAATGGTGTAAATAACAAAGCTAAGTTCCATATGAGAGCAGTCCAGGGAGTAACTTACATTTTGTTGAAGGGCGAGACTAGTGGTAGTGCGTGGTTTGTGTTACTTCTGCTTTGCTCACTGTGACTTTTTAAAATGTGTTTAAATTCAAAATCTTGCAAGTTTTGAAGTACAGTCAGGGATTAGATTTTTGTTATCAGACCAATTAAAATTCGACAACTTTGTGTGGTGTAAGAAAAGATGTAATTAGTGATGGTTGGGTTAGGTAGTAGCGCATTATGTTAAAAAATATCTGCACTAATGTTCACGATAAAGAGCGAAGTAACCGACTGAGAACTGATAACGAAAATCAATGGAAAGATTCGTGAAAACCGCCCCTTCACAATTATAGAGATCTTGCTTCAGTTTCCTCAAATTTGTTGTATAAGGTTGTGAAAAAGTTAGGCTACCTAAAGTTTTATGCCAGGTGGATAATGGAAATATTATCAGAAGACCACAAAATACATAGTTGACATTTTTCGAAGCCTACGACAATGGTTGTTACTGGGATGAAACTTTGGTAAAACACATGAATTGGGAGAAGAAAAAAAAACCGTCTATGTAGTAAGGTTATCAAGAAATGTTTACAAACATTGTCATCAAGAAAGATTTTTTGGGACAACTATTCTAGTGGACAAAAATGTATTGATTCATATATGGGGTGTCCCACGAAGAACATATGGAACACTCTACAAACTTGACACTTTGCAATTATGTTATATAGATAATATGTAAAAAAGTACCCTCAAGTTTCATTTTTTCATGGTCGATCAAAACAAAATAGAGGAATAATTAATTGTATTGTGGGAGGAAGTGGTTCAATCCAAAAGATAATTGTTCTTTGTGTTATTTCACCATTTTGTTTTGATTGATCGTAATAATGATACTTAAGAGTACATTTTTTACATGTATCTATGTAATATAACTGTAAAGTATCAAGTTTATAGTGTTTCATATGTTCAGCATATTAATTCAAAAATATGTTCTTTGTAGGATACCTGGTATTAATAAAAAAATAAAATCCCACTTAGGTTAATAAACCTTATTAAAATGACACTGAATGAAATCTGCTATAAGGTTGTGGTTGGGGACTAAAGGGAGAAGCATTTAAAATCTTGTCCGGCATGTACCAGGGAGAGGTATTGTCTGCGGCATTGTTAAATATTACTTTACATGAAGTCATCACAGATGCAACCATTATAAACAAAACTTGGCAATATGTGGATGATTTGATAATAGTTGTCACAAATGAAAAGCTTCTCTAAAAGAAGCCGTACAAATTATAATGAACCAAGGAAATAATTTAGGTCTTTTAATTAATGAAAGCAAAACAAAATACATGAAAACAACAGAAAAGCCTAAGTGGTATATCCCTTCATGATATATATTGTGAAAGTGTTTCGAAACTTAGTTTTCTAGGCTCATCGCAATCAGGAGAATAAAATTTTCTCAGAAATACTAAAGAGATTCATTTCATTTTATTTCGTCCGCCTGACAATATACATTATAAGTCATTAAATTATAATACACAAGAGATTATAAATAATCAGATTTGATTTTTTTTTTTAAACATAGAGGTACAAAGTAATTTAACATTAATTTATAAAGTGTCTCAAATCCTTTTCTACTTTTAAATATCAACACTCAAATATCAAACAATCCAATCATAAAAAAATTAGTAATTAAATACAATTTTACAGTACATTAAGAAACAAATACAATAAAAATTACATAAATGACAAGGATACTCAGCAGGAAATCACACCCATCTAAAAAACAGAGAATCAATGCAGAAACAGAGTAAAAAGATTCATAATTAAAAGATGTATAATTTTACAAACTTTTTATATTAGGGGGAGCTTATTCATCAATTTAGCACCTGCTTTGGAAGGAAGTTTACTGTACACATTTAACCTGTGGTGGAATTACAAGCTTGTCTGGTCTTGTAGTAATATATATCCATATTCTGGATATGATCACACTTAAATTAAAAATATAGCAACACAAGTATGTGTATACATGGAAGTGTAAGTAGTCCAAAAGTACTAACATGTTTCAGTCTTGCTATTAGACAAATTGCCTTCTTTTTTACAGGACAAATAGTCTATGTATGTTCTGAACTGATGAGTTTCCCCACAGGAGAATTCCATAGTTCAGATGTGGATACATAAGCAATTAAAAGAATAGATAAACCACAGTACAATTTTAAATTTCTTAGCGCAAAAATTCCTGAACTAATTTAAGCACTAATAGGGATAATTTTGTCATTCCAGATTAACTATAATAAAACTTGACTGAATTTACTTCTTCAAGCAAATTTTCACCCAACGACACTTGGCTGGATTTACTGTCAAATTATTTTCTTCAAAGTATTGACTTATTTGATATAGAAAATATCTCTTATAGTTTCTGAGTAAATAATTCGAGAAAACGGCCAATATTCAAACTTTGCAAAATGGTAAGGTACCCTCCTTGCAGTTTTTTTAGGCAAAAAATTGGAGTTTTTGATTATTTTTATAGCTTAATAGAAGCAGAATTAAATTTGGAGTCGAGTGGTGCTATTGAAATTTCAAAATTTTTAATATTTTTTCATTTTTATCTAATTTTATGTAAAAATTTCAACATTTAACAATACCAATGATATGCACATAAATAGATGCAGAATTTAATAGAGAGTAAACCTTGAAAAAATGACTTTGAAATCTCAAAGGGTTTACGAGTAATTGCAGTTTAAAGTTTTTTCAAAATAGATCAAAATTTTTTTAAACCAACGATATGGGTATCAAAAGATGCAGAATTGAACGTAGAATAAACCCTGAAAAAATCACTTTGACATCCCAAATGGTTTAAGAGTTATTGCAATTTATACGTCAATAAAAATACCTGATTTTAACATTTCACGTTTCGCCACTTGCAATACCTTTTTAAAACGCCTGTAGCTCCCTAACTATACATCGTAATGATACGAAATTTTACATGAGGAAAGAAGAAAGTTCAAATTTTACTGTGGTGTTTTCAATTCGAAAATATCTCATATAGTTTCTGAGTAATTAATTCGAGAAAACAGCCAATTTTCAAACTTTGAAAAATGGTAAGGTAAGATATTGCTAACATCAATAAAGCAAGCAGGTTGAGATGGAACTGCTATGTCTCAAGAATTAATGAAAAGCCCAAAATAGGGTGTTGGAGGTCAGAACTGATGCTAAGAGAAGAAGAGGGAGACTTTGTAGCCGCTGGGAGGATGCAGAGGAACGAGATGCCAGAGTGTTGGGTTTTTTAAATTGGAAATGTGCATCCAGAGAAAAAATATTACGGGAAGTTCTAGTCCCAAGGGTTACGCTTACCTGTAGCACTGAGAAAAGTAAAGTAAAGCTTGCGTTCAGAACACATTAATAAGCTTTAAATAGTTTAAATCAAAATAATTTATGAACTTTGACAATAGAGACAAATAATTCATTAGCCACTAATTCAAAACAATATAAAAGTAGGAACAAAAATAGATTGTTGACAGTATGTAATTAGTTAATAAGTCTAAAATGGACTGGTAAATGTATAGAAAGAACTGATGCTACTGATACTGCAGTTGGTGGTGACATATCAAAGTCTGGTGTTTTTAGTTCAAGCAGAATATTATTCCTAAGTACATCTTGTGATTCAAAGTAAGTTGTTGAATTGCCGAGAAATGGTGAAGGAATGTCATATGAGGTCATTGTCAGTATATTCAACGTTTTGGAAACTGAAGACTTGGAACTATTCTGATTAAAACCAGATTTAGTTTGTTTTGACCTATTAAATCCCTATATACCTCATCTGGTGCAAGGGCAATTTTAAACTTCCTGTATAAATAAAGCTGAGAGCGGAAACCTTCACATGCGCAGGCAGTTCAAAATCTGTGAATAATACAGTTTCCAGTTCTCACTTTGAAAAGTTGTTAAACATGAATAGTGCAGAATCATGAAACATACTTTGAAACGGACACTCAAATAAGCTTTTGATTTATTGAAATAAAGACAGATCATGCAGTAAGAACCATAAAGAGAAACTAAAAGTATCAGATATTCAATAAAATACAACAACTGGGTGAACAGTGTGAAAAGATTGTTAAAAATATAAAGGAATATGCAACATTAGAATAGTCAGAACTGATAGATTGATTTGAAGACTAAAAAAATAATAATGAAAGAACTGGCAGTGAAAGGCTTACAGCCTGAGTTATGTTGAATGACAAGAGTGTATCAGTAGATGAAACTAGTGACATCCCCAGAGAACATGCAACAACAGAGGCAACATTACCAGGGATCATGTAACAACAGAATGAATAACCGTTTTTATTATATTAACTTGGGAGGGATGCAATATTATAGTTATTATGAAATAAGTATTAAGAAGGTTTTGATTATATGGATCTTAATATTGTTAAATATAAATTGTTTGAATATTTGTAGTTAGCTCCATAAATAAGTTAAAACTATAAACTTGTATTTATTACAAGTAGGATTGGTGCCATACTGACATTAAAATCAAGAAATTACAAAAATTATCATCTTTGACTTACTGCCAGCAATCCTTGATTAATTCTTTTTTTCAGTTTATATTGTCATATATTTCATTACACTACACGTGTTTCGGACATTATCGTCCATCGTCGGGTGATAACACTTAGTTAAAACATTCACGCACAATGTATACTATGTAGTGCCGGCGCGGTGACATTAATGAAAAAGAAAATATTGTGTTTCTTGTGCGTGAATGTTATGTGTATTACTTGTATTTTGTGTTGAATGTTTTAACTAAGTGTTATCACCCGACGATGGACGATAATGTCCGAAACACGTGTAGTGTAATGAAATATATGACATAAACTGAAAAAAAGAATCATCAAGGATTGCTGGCGGTAAGTCAAAGATAACAAATAGTTATTCAAGCATATCCGGTTACTCTAATCTAGACTATCATTATGATGAAAAATTATCACTATATAGATCCCGGTCTAGTCAAATTATTATTATTTGATTTCTTAAAAGTAATGTCATTTTTGGTAGATCTTATTAAATAAATATTTTAGTTATTAGTAGGCCTACCATTAGATTTTAATGAAGGAGGCTTCAACCCTACTAATACATAAGTAGGTATCTATAATATATAGTAATATTATATGTATATCTTAAATAATATAGTAAGTAATATTAATAGATAAGTATATCATTAATTAACCTAGTAAATATTATTTCTTTTCTTTTAAATAATCATCAATTATTCATTCTTTAATAATAAATAAAAGAAAAAAATTAAGGGAATAACTATAAGGTAAGCAAGGAGAAATTAGATTCACAAAATTTGGGGAATAATCATATATTTAAAAAACTCAAGGAAACATTTAAATGCATCCATACATCAAGGCACACTTCTAGTCTTAATAGGCAAAACATATAAATTTATTCTTCCTGCAGCACTATTTAACTGAGAATTGAGGGGAATTTTAAGAATTATTTTAGGCCCAACAGTAAATTTACCTGCCATATTGAGATTGCATTGGTCATGGAAATCCAGCTCCTTAGTCCTTTGTTTTCTTAGGTGTGATAATGGTTTCTGTCTCCAACTCCCTATTCTTTATAAAGGAAGTTATATCAGAGGCATCCCAAAAATTCTGACCTTTTAAAATTTTAAACAAGTAAAACAACTGAGTTATTGGTACAGGTTCAAAGAACCTTACTTTTGGTTTATAGGGTAATTTTGCCCTTCCCCCCAAAAAATTTTGTTTTGAGGCATGTACACAAATTTTAGTATAACCTCTAGCAAGTTATACATCATGTAGTTATTAATATACTCGGTAAAACTTGACAAACCAGAAGTAGCTATGATGTTCCTCCCTAAAATGCCAACTGATTAAAATATTTTATGTACCATATTTTTCCTTAAATAGAACTTTAAGAAAATATATCGAGTAGCACCTCAGTTACCTTAGAAAACAGTACTCTTTAGTTGAATAACAGCTTTTAATATGAAATTTACATTACTAAACCCAATTAATTAGTAATTGATAAGCTAATAGGTATATAATTTCATATATGAACAAAATCGGTTTTGCAGTGCTGTTTTCAACATTAATTAAGCTTTTCAATGAGGTGCTAAACAATTAGAACATAATTTTCTTACAATTATATTTGAGCCCTCTCATTCCCCCTAAAATTATGTGTTTTATTCTTTTGTGATCCACTAACCATAATAGGGGTTTGATGACCAAAACTACATTGTTATTGATTTTCTCTAATTTAGCTTCCTCCTTGTAATCAAATTCCTTTCAAACGTAAATAAAATATAGAGGTTAAAACTCTATAATAAAATCGTTTTTTCTTGTTGTTTAAAAGCAAAAAACTCTCGGTTATCGAACGCCATCGCTTTACTCAATTTTTTGCTAAATAGTTAATACCTATAAAAAGTTTATATAACTCGATAAAGGTTTCCATTTAAAAAATTTAAGTTGTCCCCAAAAATAAAAATTGGAGGATAGAAAAAAATGATCTATATGCCAAAAGTTCTTATATATAAGTAAATATCTTTTAGTCTTGTGAAGTTTGTAAAAATTGGGTTTTTTAAATGTTCATTGGTTAAAAATATTATGAGAAAATATACTTGTGGAACACTGATAAATATAAGGAAACAAAATTTATATCTTTAAAAAAAATTTATTTGGAGTATATATTTTGGGCATTATATTTAAATTAGTAGCTACATTTATAAAATGTTATTATACATATTACAGAAATTATAAATTCAAGTGTTTGCATTACTAACTGTATGTAACATAATATAACTTCGAGACGTAATACATAAGTCTGCCATAACAACAAATATATAATTCCAGTCACTGATGGACACAAAAGAAAAACTGAAATAATCAATGGTAATGAGGTTATGGTAAGATTTCCTTTTCTTCCCAAATAAATTCTGATATACTCCACACAACACAATAATAATAGTATGAAAACTTCCA
Organism: Aphrophora alni; assembly: GCA_963513935.1. Lineage (NCBI taxonomy): Eukaryota > Metazoa > Arthropoda > Insecta > Hemiptera > Aphrophoridae > Aphrophora > Aphrophora alni. The sequence continues at coordinate 147,298,725 of OY740769.1, read as the reverse complement.
GAATAATATTATTAATTGGATAAGGCAAAGTCCAAATTTTAAACATGTCCAACAAAATCTCACATATTACAAAAGTCCCAAAATAATAAGAATTCAGATACATTAAAACTTCATAGAAAAGTGAAGAATTCGCCATTTTTCAAAATAAAATAATTTTCATTTATCTTATTTTAGGTTTTATGCTAAATTTAATTGTTAACACATTTTCAAACATCACTAAAAAAGAAAAGAAAACACTTCAATTACAAACTCTCTTCAATAACATTTTAAAGCTTTCAATTCACTCTAATAAAAGTGAGGTTATGTTGCTGACCCTCAATCGGTTTGCTGTTTGCATTCTGTTGCCATTGGCAACGAAACAAAACAAAACTTTAAAAGGTTAATACAAATAGTTTTCCAAACTAACGCTATAGCAGCACCTGTCGGGTGATTACCTATTGGGGTTGTACATGATTAGATCACAAAACACAAATGTAAACTGATTGATAATAGAATTATTCTCTGAGGTACTACAAGGTCTGACAGTATGTAACAGTTAAGAATGACAAACTATCTGAGAAGATCATTTCTCACAGGCATTTAAAATAAAACAATATGATTCTACAGTCACATTGTTGAGCTCAAACTTTGTGCATCTTCCTCTGTAAAATCTTAGGCGGAACTTGGAACTAAGAGGACGCTAAAATCTACTTTTTTAGAAATTCCGTTACTATTTTTCTTACATGATCTTTATAGTTTATTCTTACTATCCCTTTTTTATGACTTTAGCACTTTAATCACTTTCTATATTAAAATTCAACACTTTATCTTATCCATAACTTCATAGCCTATTTCTATTTTTACAATCTTTATTTTGTTCTTTTCAAATTTATTTAAATCTAAATATTTTTCAATCAAATCCCTCATGTATAGAATGAATTCGTATTTACAGTTATTCCCATACAATTTGTCTATTTCAACAACAAATATGGCGGCTCCATAATCAGCTGTTCATAGAGAATCGAATTTAGGCTTACATAATATCCCGTGCAACACAACTTTCACCTATCAAAGTCTTAATACATAATTATATTTATTAACTTAGTTCCTAAATCTTAAAATAGTTTTTTTTTATCCATCTCATTTATTTACTGTAATTTTAACTTATAACTTCTCTGAACATTTACAATAAGTTGCTAACAAACTTCCCATGTTAATCCTTAAGTTGGACTTCATTATATTTCATGCTTAATAAAGTGATTTTATTATAATTCCGTGTCTAATTTAGCCTACTACCATTTCTATTGCTTTCCCCTGTTTGTTAATTTACAACATTTACTCATTCTACCAATTCTAGGCCTATCTCTACATTTATAGGTTAACTAATCTTTACTAAGGTTACATTCCCAAATATTTGCCTTTTTCCTTCTTTGTAGTCTTTTTTTTAAGATCCATTACCTTATTATTTCTTTTATGTCCTCTTTATTTATTGTCCTATAGTTCTACATCCATTTCTTTAAACCTATGCTAACCTTTTTTTATTCTCAATCATATTTTTTACTCTCTCATACATATTTAAACCATGTAGTCTAACCTTAAAATTTGAGAAAAAGAAAACCTTTAACAAATTATCTAGTCGCCAGAATTTGACTCAAATTTCAGTCAGTGTTTCCATACAACGAAATTAATTAATTTACATTTCTTTCAGACTATAAACTTGTAAAGAGCTTGCTCCACTCCAGTCTGTCATTTAATGGCGACCTAATATTACTGTACAAGTCTTCATTCTTACTCTCATAAAAATGTTTGGGTACTTCCAGATCCGGTAGTTGTAAATTTGTCATATAGATAGTAGATAATATATGATAAAAACTTACCAGAAATGTTTGGAAACACTGTTGTCGTATTGTGGAGGAGGGAATGTAGCTAAAAAACCTCATAGGAAATATAATTATACTGCAACAGAGAAACGGTTAAATAATAACTCTTTAAAGTGATGTGTTTTTTGGCCAATTTTACGAAAACTCTAATCTTGTGGGCTTAAATCGATTGTATTTACAAAATAGTGTTTCTGAAAGCTATCCCCTACGTCAGCTGCATTTCCATTTTCTACATATCAACTTTATAAACTACAAGGTTACTCAAGAATGATTCCTAAATTTCCCTAGTAATAACCCTACCAACTATAAAACAATCGATACCTACACTGGTTCAATCAAAATAAGGTTAATTTCTTTACATTAAACAATAAAAAAACATATTAAAGGTCATTGACGCTTTAATTAAATACAAATACATCAATGACCCAAACATAAACATAAATATATCTACATTAATATTTAAACTCCCACGGATATAAAAATTGAAAATAAACACTCGGAATTAATAAAATTTATTTAACAACAATACCAATAATTATGAACTAAATGTCAATAAATTAAAGACTATAATTAGTTATACAACTTCAAGGTGAATTAAGTTGGATCGCAGATCTAGTGTAGTTCTGCAGGAAGTCCCATTATCAGCAAATAACTAGGCCTACTACAATCTTATAATGATCTATTACCTATTTTAAATGTACATTTATTTAAGCCTAAGTCTTACAAATTTATTACAGTGTTTTCCTAAATTTAGAATTGTTCAACAAAATTACCACGCACTACGTATCTGGGTAACCTATGCGTGCCCCTAATTAAAAATTTGAATTTGAAAATTATCCCCCCTCCTATAAACCATGTAATGAAATTACAGTAACATTGAAATGTGCGTCGAATACAGGAAAAGCATTACTTATGGAATATAGAATTTTTGATTTTGCTTCTTTTTTCGACTTAAATGTAGACCTAAATTTGGGAGAAATATTTTCCTTTAATATTTATGTACCTATTACTGTACCACTATAATATTTTGTAAACAACAATGATATAGAATCGGGCGAAACATTTGCCATAGTTCTGAAAAGTTTGTGAAGTCTTGCCCATATTTGGTACTTGTGGGTTTTAATAGTTATGAAAGTACACTTCTGAAATATGATTCAAATGTCTAAATACGTTACGATGACTGCTACAAGAAAAGAAAAAAATAATATTTTTATTAAATATCTTATTGTTTCTTTGATTAAATTTGGCTGTTTTTTTTAACCTCCAAAATTTATGTATTTTACACAAAATTTGGAGATAAAAATTAACATAGGTCGTAGTTTATAAACGATTATTTGAGACCAAACAGGTTCACCGATTTTGTTCAGCATATACAAATTTCGGAGTACCAAGTCTAAGAAAGAGGTTAAATCTGATTTTCTCAAAATTATCTCCATCGATTTGGAACATAGTATTTAAAGTGTAAAAATACTAATATAGTGTAAGTCTAAATAGTTATATGCCTACATGAGTTAGAATTTTTAATCTCTTCGAAATATTTGGAATATTCTGACAACTCTAAAGAGAACATTCATCTTTAAATACTATAGGCCTACTGATTTGTGTCAAACTCGACCATACCAATTTCGTAAAACTCTTATTATTACAAAGAAATATTGTATAATATTTATATTGTATTTATATTATATTTATAATATTTATATAATATATAAATAGTAATAATAAAATAGAGAGTAATTGGTAAAACACTTTAAATGAACGTTGCCGTCCTTTACAACTCGATAGGATAATTTATATATATATATATATATATATATATATATATATTATATATATATATATATATAATGGTTACTTTTAATATTTTTTAGTTTCTGTGCATATGTTGGCCTAATTGTGAGAAAGTTTGTGCAATGCATTAATGTAGAACAAAAACTCGAATACAAGATCTCACAAAAACTACGTTTATTCAATCAAACACGTTTCAACAACAAAGTCGCCATCCTCAGTGATACATGAGCCACTATAACTGTTTTGGTTTTGTTATAGTTATACCAGTTATAGTTTTGTTATTGTAGCTCATGTATCACTGAGGATGGCGACTTTGTCGTTGAAACACGTTTGATTGAATAAACGTAATTTTTATGAAATCTCGTGTTCGAGTTTTTGTTCTACATAAGTCAAGCTCAATATTTATTTATAAACAAGGCATTAATGGAAATATTTTGAAGATACGCATCTTTTGTCAAATGAATAAAAGGAATCATCTATTTAGACCATATGTGATTTCATTTCCCTGTCCTGACAAACCATGTGACTCGATGTAATGGGGTTTCTAATAGACAGTGCCTATTGAATCATATCGCACACATTACTGACAGATAACAATAAAGCATTACAAGTTAGGGACCCGTTTTGAAAACCGCCCACTCTCAGTGAGAAGGGGGATGATTCACACAATGACGAACTATGGCATGTGTTGGTGTGACACATAAACGTTCACTGTCAAAATGTCGATTATCAATCGAGTATTGGCTGTTAATTCTTTTACCAAACACATGTCCTCCGGAAAGCTTTGGTGACTAAAAGTAAATATTGGTATCCCTACGAGTGTACAAATATTTTCAATAAACAGGAAAGTTTCCTAGAATTACGTATCAGGGGGGTTTGTGTTATGACTTGGATGTTTCTGTAAGTTATAAAATATTTCATCTAATACTTCCTTATTCTCTTTTCTAACCTTAGGAGAAAAAAAACCCTCTACTTGGTTTATTCAACATGGTTTCTATTGGGCCTTATAAATGTACAAATGACAAAATTTTCTCGGCAGTTTAGAGTTCCTTTTTTTACATTTTTTTAGAGAGTTTCAGCTCAAACAATTGCTCGTTCAATTAATATCTTTTCATTATTAATTCCAAAATCAATTTTTGATATTATACTAATATTCTTTAGATTATTTGACACCTATTTTATTTAATAATCTTCCAAATTACATTTGGAATCATGTGTCGAGATTCGGATATTCAAAAGAAATCTAAAATCTTTGATTACAAAGCTTGTTGTTTCCTATTTAAATGCAATGCATTGACAATAAAAATAAATAACCCGGAGTGAAAAAGTGTTTTGAAAGTACAGGGTGATAAAAAAATACATAAAATAATGTTTTACCGTAATTTTTTTAATGTTAAGATATGTTTATTATCTAACATTATAACTTCAGGTAAGATTTAAATTAGTCAAAACACGAACCAAAGGCTACTTTTAAAAGTATCCTTTTATCTGTCTAAAATTCAATAGATTTCTGTATGCTACAAAAGAATTTCCAAATGAGTCCCACAGTTTCAAAATTCATTATGTTCACCTCCAGTGACAATTAAATTTACTAAAAGAATCTTGAAGTTGGCACCAGTTCCTTTCCTTAGCTAAGTGGATAGTGTATTGTTTAGAAAACTTAGTAATTGTGAGAAGATACCAAACAATTCTTTCTATGACTAAGGCATAAGTTGAAGCAGGGTAGCAGAGACACCACATTTTAATAAAATGTAAGGGAATAATATAGAACAACATTTATGAGCCATAAGCTTGGTGTGTACGAAACTAAAAACAGAACATTAAGCTAGCTGAGTGACTAATGTGGATTCTACTTGATCCTGGGTTCGAATCTCAGTGACACCAGCTCACTCATTGGGCAGGACGGTGGAAGTAAAGCAATCAGTGTTTGGCTTGCTTTAAAAATAAGTGTTATAAAACATCAAAACGCACATTTTCATGCTTAATAAATATATAAATAAAGAAAAGGCGGAAAAAGCGAAAAGAAAGTACCTTAATCTTAGGAGTAGGATACAAATATCAGTTTTTTTGTGTTCCTGTAAATAAATTTATGGACATAACGATTTTTATAGCTGGTCAAATGTTAATACACCAACTTCAACTTAACGTACGCTTAGTAGTTCAGTAGTTAGAGTGCCCGTTTATCTCGCTGCAGTTTGGACTAGTGAACAGTCTCAAGTCAAGCACGTCAAATCCTGTTGATAGCATTACGTTTTTCCGTGTTGTTTCACTTCTCTACTTTCATTACTTTACCGGGCACAAAACAAAGATAAAAAGCAACACAGACAATTAATTAACGAATAGCAATCCTAAATATCCCTGGTTCCATACATACTACATACATTTTGAGTCAAGTAAAAATACTATAAAATATTGCAAACATGCTCACTTACACTCTCATATTGTTTACAAAATTTACAATTAGTAACTGTACCTCCGAAGATAAGACAGTTAGAGCCGAGCTGCCATTATGAAAGTACTTTTTTTAAACATATATTTTATTTTATTTGTTTATTTGAAATGTCAGAAATACATTTGGTTATAGGCTTACCAGACATAAAGAAACCTGCGCAGAACCGTCATCTCAAGAGTGGCTCGCACACGCATGTAGGGGTGATGGCGGGGAGGAGTTGGAGCGGTGGTGGGGATAAATTGTTACATTTTCCCCATAATATGCCTTTTTACGTCTTTTACTTTGTAAAATATATAAATTTATTAGTTGTAGTTGTTTGTCAGGAACATAAACGATACAAATTCAGTTTTTTAGCACTGTAGTAGGTTTGAAAAAGAAAATATTAAGCCCTACGCAATGAAGCAGCGGCCGGGTTAATCTGTACCCCTATGTAAACCTGTATAAGGCATAAACGGAGTTAAATAACTACCATGATGACACAAAATGTTTTTTCTGATGGGGACACATTTATATAGCCGCGCATATTTTTTTTCAATTACAATAAATTAATCTGCTAGCTTAGTATTACTCATCCCTATGAATGTTAATAAAATGCTCTTGATGACGTCACAATAGATGAGTGACAGATTACACAAGCCGTGGATATGGATTGACTCTGACTCATGGAGCCCGTGGATCAAGGGGAACAACACGTATTAGTTAATGTGTAAACACAAAAGATGATGCCCAACTCCCACCTCATTCTTCTTTTTTTAATGCACCCCTCTGATCTGTGATTTCACTCAACCACCGCCACACAATGGTGCTTGAAGGGTGAAACGGGGGTGATTCAGAACAAATCCTTTCACGATAGGGGTTGGGGTGAGTTATTAGTCACCCTGTACTCTATTACCATGACGAATTTCGATATTTTTATTAATATATTAAGCCCGCGGCTAATGGAGCACTACAGTGGAAGATAGACCCACTGAGGATGATGTCATCGTACCTAAAGGCGTTATGGTTTAAAAGCCCCTCTTTGAATGTAAGTCAATTAGCCTTTAAATTAACACAATTTAAACGTATTTAGGCAACTAAAACCCTTGACAAGATTATTAGTGTGTCTCAAATCATGTAGTTAACTTAATATCACTTGAATACATTTAGGAGACTAAAACTTATTTAGTTGTGGTATAACAACACCGATAACATTGTTAATTGAACCCAAACTGTGACTGTAATTTCATCATTCCAACTAATTAAAACAACTAAAATCACCAAAAACCTTATTTTAGACCCCAAATGCTGTCTGAAATTTAAAATCATTTCAACGAATTAAAGCAACTAAAATCCCCAACATCATTTCTAGAGTCCAAACTGTGTCTGTAAATTAACATCATTTCAACGAATTAAAGCAACTAAAATCTCCGACATTATTTCTAGAGTCCAAACTGTGTTTGTAAATTTACATCATTTCAACGAATTAGAGCAACTAAATCCCTGACATATTTCTAGAGTCCAAACTGTGTTTGTAAATTAACATCATTTCAACGAATTAAAGCAACTAAAATCCCTGACATTATTTCTAGAGTCCAAACTGTGTCTGTATATTAACATCATTTCAACGAATTAGCAACTAAAATCCCCAACATCATTTCTAGAGTCCAAACTGTGTCTGTAAATTAACATCATTTCAACGAATTAAAGCAACTAAAATCCCCGACATTATTTCTAGAGTCCAAACTGTGTTTGTAAATTAACATCATTTCAACGAATTAAAGCAACTAAAATCCCCGACATTATTTCTAGAGTCCAAACTGTGTTTGTAAATTAACATCATTTCAACGAATTAAAGCAACTAAAATCCTCGACATCATTTCTAGAGTCCAAACTGTGTTTGTAAATTAACATCATTTCAACGAATTAAAGCAACTAAAATCCCCGACATTATTTCTAGAGTCCAAACTGTGTTTGTAAATTAACATCATTTCAACGAATTAAAGCAACTAAAATCCCCGACATTATTTCTAGAGTCCAAACTGTGTTTGTAAATTAACATCATTTCAACGAATTAAAGCAACTAAAATCCTCGACATCATTTCTAGAGTCCAAACTGTGTTTGTAAATTAACATCATTTCAACGAATTAAAGCAACAAAAATCCCCAACATTATTTCAAGAGTCCAAACTGTGTCTGTAAATTAACATCATTTCAACGAATTAAAGCAACTAAAATCCCCAACATCATTTCTAGAGTGCAAACTGTGTCTGTATATTAACATTATTTCAACGAATTAAAGCACCTAAAACCCCCAACATTATTTCTAGAGTCCAAACTGTGTCTGTAAATTAACATCATTTCAACGAATTAAAGCAACTAAAATCCCCAACATCATTTCTAGAGTCCAAACTGTGTCTGTAAATTAACATCATTTCAACGAATTAAAGTAACTAAAATCCCCAACATCATTTCTAGAGTGCAAACTGTGTCTGTATATTAACATTATTTCAACGAATTAAAGCAACTAAAATCCCCAACATCATTTCTAGAGTCCAAACTGTGTCTGTAAATTAACATCATTTCAACGAATTAAAGCAACTAAAATCCTCGACATCATTTCTAGAGTGCAAACTGTGTCTGTATATTAACATCATTTCAACGAATTAGAGCAACTAAAATCCCTGACATTATTTCTAGAGTCCAAACTGTGTCTGTGAATTAACATCATTTCAACGTATTAAAGTAACTAAAATCCCCAACATCATTTCTAGAGTCCAAACTGTGTCTGTAAATTAACATCATTTCAACGAATTAAAGCAACAAAAATCCCCAACATTATTATTAGAACTCAAACTGTTTCTATAACAAAATATCACTTCAAAAAATTAGAACAATTAAAATCCCAACCAACATTATTTCTAGACCCCAAACTAGAAAAATTTAAACTAGTCTGTAATTTGAAATAATTTCAATGAAGTAAAACAACTTTAAGTTCCAACAACAATATTTGTAGAACCAAAACTGTATCTGTAATTAAATATCATTTGAACGAAATAGAGGAATTAAAATGCACAACAACATTATTTCTAGACCCCAAACTATGTGTGTAATTTAAAATAATTTCAACGAATTGAAACAACTAAAATCTTTCTTTTCCCTTACCTCTTCTTTTTTCCATAGAGTAACTTTTTCTACACATTTCTCATGTAACACTAATGTTACAAATTTGGAATAAGTAAAAGATGAAATGAGATTTGTTATGAAAAAAACATGAATACAATTTTGTGAAAGTACAATTGGATATTGGATGCCATGTTAGATAATTTCTATTAAAAATGTACACATTCTTTTAACTAATAAATGAATGGTGGTAAATGATCAATTATTTCAGGCTTAGTGAAATCTACACATTTTTCCTCATTACACAACTATACAAAATTTGAACAAATTATTTGTTTGACAAAGACTACACAATTTTATATTATTTAGTTTTTTGTTTGTTATGAGCGTATAACATTACTGTGGATAAATTTGTAAATTAAACAATTGTTGACGACGCCATTGCTTAGTTAACAATGGAAATATTACAAAAGTGTTGAATTTAGGAAAGTTATGATGAACCAATACAAATGTTACCAGTGATAAAAATGTCAGAATTTCCTAAATCTTATTAAATTTTGTACAAATATACTAATATAAAATGTTTATTTCAGAATCATTATTTGTTTTAAAACATACATACATTTTTCATAGGTTACATAAATCAGAAATTAAAGGTAAATCATACTATGAAATTACCAATTTATCTGCTAGTTTTATTGACGAATTTTGTCCATTTGTCCCTTTAACTTTCCCTCTAAACCTTATTCTGTACATTCATAGCATAACTTAGTGGAAGCATACAGTACATAAAAATGTCCTAAGTATGGGAATATAGAAACCAAACATATATAACAGATTGCATTTGGCATTAAAAACAAAATCTTCATCACCAACTTCTTCCCGAATTTTTGCCAAAAAAGATCCATCCATGAATTTGGAAAAACTACTATAATACCAGAGAGATATTGGACATAGAGCTGGTGCGCCATAGAGATTTGAGATTTGTACAAAGGAAGCAGTCACCTCAATAAAAAGTGACAGAAATATTTAACGTACCAGTAAATTGCCTATCTCTGTGAACTAAACAAGACAGAATAACCCCTCAAGTATTTCTTTCCTTTCTTTTTCAACAACAGAAGAAAACAGTTTACTGGATTTTTGGTTAAACCGTATAATTATCGCTGAAATTAGAAACTTACTTTCTTCAACTTTAATAAACTCTATGACGCAAATACATATTGTTTGAAAACAGCTGATTTATTAGACTATTTGAAAAAAAACAATAGAGATTACCATTTTAACATCAGTGGAAATATAATAAAAGCAAATAAAATGAATTTGACTCCAACAAAGGGATTTTTTAATAATCAGGTATAGTATTACCTTTTATCTGAACTTTTTAATTTAAATCAAAATTTGTATATTTGAATAATGAATTTATATTGGCGACACACAAAGATTGGCCGCCTACTAGGTTCACTATAGAAGGTGAAGACACCGTAAGAGAATACATTTTCAAGAACAACATTGCGCCTAGTGCCTCAGATATGTGCCTGAATATTTCCACTTGGACATCTCACTGGTGCGACAACATAGGCCTACTTGTGAGTAGCGCAACAACAGTCGTTTTTTGTCTAGTAGGAAACACTAAACTAGGTCCACCCTCATTATAGATAAAACTGTTTGTAGATATATATGGATTGTAGGTTATGTGTTGTCAACAAAAACTTCTAACCCACTTAACACTATTTTCTCAGATCCAACGTATGGTGGCATTCATAGAACACGAGGCCCAGGAAAAACAGGAGGAAATTGACATAAAATCGGAAGGCGATTCGCATTACGAGAAAGGTCAAATTATAACAGTGGCACGAGAACAGTTGGTGCGACTTTACAGCAAAAAACAAAACCAATTGGCCAAGCAACAGATTATGTAAGTATAGTTATAAAGATGGACAATTCCGTTTCTTCAAAATTTTCAAGAGCAACTAAAAACTGTTTTATACCATTTTTGGTTGCTTGCTGAGTTTATTTATTATATTTTTGTTATGTTTTAGTAGGCAATTTACAAAGTTATTTTTATTTTATCTTTTATAGTTGAAGAGAAAATCACAATTGAAATATGGAGTTTACCACTTTTCTAACTAAGATTTTGAGCTGGTAGTTTTTGTAACTAAAATTGTCCACCTCCCAATGTAGTTTAAATGTGTGAAATCATAATTTTAAATTGGCATTAATATGATTATTCTACAGGCCTTATGTAATACAAATCATTGATTGTTACAAAAGAAATTATACTTTAATAAACCAACACAAAATCAAGACTTGGTTTTAATGAAAAAAAAACATAAAAATTAGTTTTGAGACAATCTGATAGCAAGTTTTCTTGACTTTAATTTTGTTAATTCGTTTTCATCTTTTTCCTGCATAATTTTTTTCTGTGAATTGTAAACACTTTAGTGGTGTCTGAAAACTGATTTTGAAATTTGTTACAAACATTTTTCGGAACAGTGCTTCATTTACTTTTAAATCATCTAGAATTAACTCTTGATATAATTACCACATTTTAGATACACTAAAATTGGAGCATTATCCCATATTAATTTAATCATTTGTGTTTTCTGTTTGCTATTTAACAAAGTGTTGGATTGCATCGTGCTTTCTAGGTTATGTATGCTGAGGCAGTGTTGTGTTGGGTTAGTTTCTATGGTTTTCTATATTTTTCAGTTTCTTATTAACTCGCTCGTGTTTCATTGTGAAAGGTAGTGTATCTTTTATTTGATTGTAGTGTAAGGTTATTGTGCTCTAAGGGTGTTCTTCTTGCTTTGACACTGGGAAGTGTTTAGAAATGTACGTGTTATTTCCAGTATAGACGTGAATGTTTTTGTTCCCTGTGTTTAACAGTTTAAATTCCCCCGTGCGGGTATGTTATTGTTTGGTGTAAAGGTTGTTTGTAATGTGTGGTGTTAAAATGCTGTTATGAGAGGTTAGGTCTGTTAGGCTTCGGGTATGGTTGTGGTGTATCGTTGAGTGCGGGTAATGATAGGGTGTATTGTAGTGCTAATTGTTATGTGGTGGCGTTTCTAACAATGTCCTTCTTGAGTTGTATTGTGGTGTCGGGTTTTGTGTAGTCCTTGTATATTTAGTTCTATCATCATTGTCGAGGAAGGGTTAATAGATTTTCATGGTTAGGCAGGTTGAATCAGTTAGTGTTATTAAGCCATTCAAAAACTGTTTTTATATATTGTCGCCATTGGACAATAGAGTAAAGTGTTGTCACACTTAAACCATACTAAGTTTTTCGTTTTAAACTAGAAAGTTCAATGCCTTCCATCTCGACTTTGTTTACAAAATATAGGAGATATTGTCATTTCGTCATCCTGGCGATATATTATCCTGACAATTATTGGAAGCCTAATTACTCAGTGCATAGTGTTTATAAGGTCAGTTTTCTTTAAGATTATTATCACCTTAATTTCGATAATGCTGTAATTAATCTTTCGTGTTTTAAAAACACGAGAGACGGAATTGTTAAACTTATCTGTGATAGAAACATTTGTTTTAGTGACACCTCTAAGTTGAGGAACGAGGCTAGAATCCGAACTTTAGCAGTGACAGATGCCCATGTGTCAAACATAATAGCAGAAGTTCAGGCCCGAATGGTCAAACATCTATCAGAGAAGACATTTTATAAGGATCTACTTTTCAAACTCGTAATGCAAGGTCTTTGTCTGGTAAGACATTGTTTATTATATGTGTTATTTGTAGGTCACTAATAATTACAGAAATGTGTTATTCATTAAACTAGACAGTGTTACCGTTAGCCCAGCTTTCAGTTACAATTACTTTATTTTATTCTGTCTTAAGTGACAGGTTTAAATCCTCGGTTATATGAAAATGAAATTGAATATATTTGCTCTTTACATTGATTAAAGTTACAAAATATAACTCAATTAAAAAAATACGCTCAACATTAATCAACAAATTGATGAAACAAAATTAAAATCACTTTTTACTTTTTTCTAAAGATTTTTACATTGAAACAATACCATCCCGAGGTCACAAGATGTTTGGGATGAAAATAATATTCTCAAAGTTATTTTACAATTACCTCGAAAGGGGAAAAAAATGCTATGGCCGACAAGTCCTACTTGGCTATATGGAATAATATTTCACAAAACACATTTAGAAATCTCAGAATTCGGCTTCCATGGCAACTTAAACTAAATTAACATAATAATAATATAAAAATAACTAAATAAATACTTCGTACTTATTATACTTGTTCCTCAAAAACACTTTTCACGGCAACTTAAAAAACCAAATTAACAATACCATGTGTCCAAAAAGTCCCACCCCCTCTTATTTTTTTATTAATGGAAATAGACAGATTTGCTTTGGGGAAAGTTTAGTTAACCAAAGGAGAAGTTTTTTGAAGTATCAAAATTTTCAACCCTTACCCCTAAAATAGGGTAGTTTGGGGGTAAGTCAAGAATTTTAAATAGCAACCCCTATTTAGTGATACCTCATTTTAAAGGTCTTTTAAAAATAAGAATAATGGCGCAAACTAGAGGTCTCTAAGTTCAACCTATCCAACATAGCGACCAATCGAATTGTGAATGTTAACCTAGATACTCCGGTTGTTTTTATTACATTACAAACTGCTCTATGTTGGTAAAATGATGGTAAGAGCCTTACCTTGTTTTTTTAGCTCGGATTAGTTCTTGAAATGGCTACCATTTACTTTTTGGCAGAAATAGATTCTGGACTCAAAAGCATGTTGTACATTTCGTAACATTTCCGGTGTAATTATTAACGTAAAATTCACAATTCGATTGGTTGCTATGTTGTTAATATTTTCACTCAATAGGGGTTGCTATTTAAAATTCTTGACTTACCCCCAAACTACCCCATTTTGGGGGTAAGGGTTGAAAATTTTGATACTTCAAAAAACTCCTCCTTTGGTTATCTAAACTTTCCCCAAAGCAAATCTGTCTATTTCCATTAATAAAAAAAATAAGAGGGGGTGAGACATTATGGACACATAATAATAATTTTAAAATAACCAAATAAATACAAATTACTTACAAACAGAACTTTTCAAAACGTGTTTTAGGGATAGACTTAAAATTAACGTAATAAAAGTAATATACAAAATTATTAATTAAATACCTATTACTTTAACCACTTTAACTTATTATTAAATATAACACACACACAAACGTGGGGGGGAGGTATACTATAACTATCCGTCTTTTGGAAAGGAAAATGAATAAAGAAAAATATTACTACGCTTACATTTAAAAAGTCTTAGAAAAACACCTTTTATAATTTTTGGAACACTCTGTATATTAAAGTTTTAGTTTTGGAGCACCCTATATATAGATCTTAGACCACAGCTTTCCAACGTCGTTTTCCCCGCCTTTCTATGTCATATAGGAGCCGATATTATACTGTTTACGAAGAAAAATTTAAGTATAAAACGAAAATATTTCATATTTGACAATGTATCATCCAATATCCCACAAAACTTAGTAAAGCCACTATATAACATTTATATAAATTGTATAACAATTCAAAATATATATATTTTAAATTTCTTCAAGTTTAAATATAAAAAATAAAATAAAATTATAAATATAAAGTTATAGGAAATTATTCAAATATTACATACAAAAATACAAAATTTAATAAGCAGGTGCAGGGGGACCATGTGAGTGAAACAACAGTAAATCATATGATTAATAATAACAGTTTAAAAAAAAAGAAGAAATTTTCAAAGGATTCTTGTGTAAGATTATCTGAAGTGCAGTTGACATATTGTAATACATAGGATGCGATTGAAAAGTAAAACAGTCTGATCAAAGTGAAATATTGAAATAATTATGAAAAGCATGAAGAAGGGATTAATTATTGTATTGAACTGAACAATTACCAGGAAGAAGTATTAAAAAAGGAGAACATTGTAAATGGTGGTGAGATTGAACTGATTATTATTAAAATATATTTCTATTTAATTGTGATTGGTGAAAAAACTTGAATTATTAATTTGGAATTTTTTATATATATATATATATTTTTTTTTCACTCATACATTTGACATTTTGTTGATTGATTTTTTTTTTTGTGTTATATTTGGTTTATTTAATTTTTTTTATTAATAAATTTTTCTTTGGGAAGAAGACCGGCACCAACCCAATCTGACCCCGAGATAAAATATAAAAAAAACATTTATTTTTTATATTGAATATTTTTTTTTTATTGTGACATTAAAGAACATAATGATTTAAATAATTTTTATTTATAATTTATTTAAATAAAAATAACTTAAGTAAAGTTTTATAACTAATATACATTTAATGTTGATTTGTGCTGAAAAACATATCAACTTGCTCCTATTCCAATAAAAATTGCTTTATTATAGTGCATTAGTGTATTAGTATAATTGCAATTACAAATAATTAAAAAGAACATTACATTCGTAAAATAATAATAAAAGTCGTGACAATATTTGGGTTTATAAACATGTAAAAAAGTTATTATGTATTAAGAGTAACACAGACGCCAAAATAAACTGAATTCGGTTTCGAATTTTGTTCTTTTTAATGAGGACACCTTTCAACCTATAATTCTGATAGCAAAGTGTTGATATGTTTATTTAGATACTAGAAGAAGAAGTCCTCTTAAAAGTGCGCGAAGAAGACGTCACATTGATGAAGAGCATGATCGACAAACTTGAAAATGACTATACAGAGATTACACAAACTACAGTCAGATTGGCAGTCTTGGATGAATTCTTGCCTAAGTGGTCCTTAGGAGGTGTCGAACTTGCTTCTATTAACAATAAATGTTTCGTCCAAAACACTTTCCATTCCCGACTACAGCTGATCATACATCAAGTGATTCCACTAATCAGAGAAGGTCTGTTCGGTTATGTACCAAGAAGTTCTGCTATAGAAGGAAATAATAAGAAAAGTAATAAGTTATGACTTTTCTTGATTTAATTAAACAGGTTGATGAAATATTTATTTCTTTATTTATTGTTCTTACTAATTAAAATTTCAATGATAAAATAAAAAGCGCATTTTATTTACCAGCATAGATAGTAACTGTGGGATTTATGGATATCTAAAGTATCTGAGTATACATGATTCACATGAACCCACAGAAAATTAATGAAAGAGGATTTGTGGTTGTTCCATTTCGTAGTGGCCACGCGATCGATCCTTCCTTTCTAATCCAAATGTTTGGAAATCGAAAATTAACAGAGTGGAGTGAGGACCATTCAATTGTTGACAGAGAAATATCACAACTTACTGCAGTAAATATCACCATTAATTGTTATTTTCAATAAAAATAAACTGCCCAGAGCAAGGTTTTTACATAAAATCAAACCACTTTAACTTTTGGAAATGTTAAATAATTACACAAATTTTCATAAACATTACATTTTTCACAAAATTTTCATTGCGTTTAATCTTTTTTCTAATTGTCTAAATTCTTCTGGTTTGGTATGAAGAATGTAAACTTGATTTTAAAATAATAATTTGAATTTGCCCCTAACCACAATCACTGGAACTTAATAAAACACAATTATCTGATTGATTGTTCTTTATTAATTATATCCACTTAATGCCCTGATGTACATTTCGATAACATGGTTATCATCATCGGAGGGTCTTGCTTATAAACTAAATCTAACCTTACATATCTATTACTAAAATTAAATTAAACCTAAAACTATGATTACCTGAGTGTAGGCTAAAAGGTTAGATTTAGTTTATAAGCAAGACCCTCCGATGATGATAACCATGTTATCGAAATGTACATCAGGGCATTAAGTGGAAATAATTAATAAAGAACAATCAATCAGATAATTGTGTTTTATTAAGTTCCAGTGATTGTGGTTAGGGGCAAATTCAAATTATTATTGTGAATTTCACCACAGTGCTCAACAAGATTGTATCTTGATTTTAAAAGTTTATTATTAGGTTTAATTTGTTGCAATATTTTCCCTGGTGACTTCTCTTTTAACACTCTTCTTGTTTACTTAGTAGTTTCACCCACTGCTGCTCTTTACCACTATACTCAAAATGTCTTTGAATAACAACTTAGATTTTCACTGAAGAGCAGCAGAAGTGCCAAATTTAATGCATACAGTTCAAATTTTTGTCTTCACCATTTGATTCTAAACGATACCTATAAGGAATTTTTTTTTTAATATTTTGAGTATAAAAAGGTTTATTTCTTAAAACCAATATATATATAAGGTGTTAAGATGTATAGTTAACGTACCCTGGTTCATCAGAAATGAAGATTTACATAGGGACCTCAAAATAGATACTGTCAGAGATGAAATAAAAAAGCAGGCAGAGAAGCACAGACAGCGCATCAGGCACCACGAACGTCATGAGCTACGAGGGATGTTGGATGTAACTGGAAGAAGACTGAAGAGAACCAAGCCTTCGGATTTGATTTGATGGACAATTAGTGATAGGGAGTAACCATTGGGTTATATCCCTTACAAACGTTATTCATTTATGAGGAATAAATTACTAGATGAGTACATCTTACTCAGTTGTAATAAAAAATCAATAAAAAAAAAATATTAAGAATAAAAAAAAAAAAAAAAAAAAAAAAAAAAAAAAAAAAAAAAATATATAACTTCAAGCTCAATACTCAACAATACATGAATATTATGAGTTTAAACAAAATCAGAACCTAATAAACATTTTAAGAAATGAGTGAAACAAATTGCTATATTCAGATATTGTAATAAGTGTGTTCTTACTCATGAAGTCTAATAAATAAAACATACACAAGTAACAGTTTTAATAGTTGTCAATACCTTTTAATTATCAGTTGCCCGATGATGCCGCAAGGCGAAACAATTGTAGCTCATTTATATTATTAAAATATTTGAAACTTTAAGCTTTTGCTTTATTTTATCCTTGAATATGGAGTTTCAACAAGAAATATCTGCTGTTACATTAAAGTTAAAATGAATAATTTTCGGAAAATTATATTTATAATTAAGAAATACATAACTGACGCAGAAATTCCTTAATGGATTAAATTAAAAATTATTCACATTTCATTAAAATTTGATCTAAATTCTGCAATAAAGTTCTATTGGACTCTATTTAACAGGGTTTTATAACTAACTCTCGAAAAGGGTGCAATGCAAACACCAGACAAGTTTTGTTGGACCTCTAACGAATATACCTACAAGAAATTAAACATCGAGTTTTTAACTCACCAATAGCTTTCTCTTATACTACTTATATGGAAGTAAGTAAAACAACAAAGTAATTGTAATAACTTATACAAAACTCTAAAATGTTATAAAATAAATCCTACTTCACTCATGCGCAAACCTTATAATAAAAAACAATATAAATTAATTCATTTCAGGCCTTAAAAGTTACACACAATATTTACCTACTATTAATTTAATTTTGACAGAACCTAACCTTAAAATAACTATCACAAATTATTGATACAGCAACGCTAACAAAACTATCTTCATTATTCTACTAATACTAATTTGTATCATCCTTAAGTAAAAAGTGAAAATTGATTTTCAGATATTTATTCCAGAATAAAATCCGCACTTTAGTTAAAGTTTACTAACTACACAAACGTTAGGCTATACACCTAAATAGACTAGGCTAATAAAAGCCCACACGCGAGAACGTTTACACAAAACTGTATCCAAACATTGAACAAACTTTCTCATATAACTAACCAATCAAAATTTAGAGTAGCTGCAAAAAAAATTCAAAATTTCTAAATTCTCGAATTCGCTTCAACGATTTTGTTCCAGTTTGGTTCATGATCCGAACAAAACTTATTGTCCTCCATCTTCCTAAAAGTAAGAGTTCAGTTGTTATCGGCCATGAACACCGTCCTAGATGTTTGGATATCTCAAAATCGCTCACATTTTGATAAAATTGTGGATATTAATACCTCAAACTAATGTACCAAATCTCGTGTAAAAGAAAATTATAGATTGATAATAATAATTATAGTAAAATAATCGGACCTAACAACAGTCTGGACCTATTTAGATTTTTTCCAACTGCACATGGAAAAGATTATAGTAGCCTACACTTGCCTTTCTCTACAATTCAACGGTGAAAGTTACAACTAACTGTAGTTCTTCAACCACATCTTCAATTTTACACGATGTTGAAAGATAGCAGATACACCAAACAAAGTAAAACTAAAAATATATTCTACTTCTTAGGTTGGGTTTTGTGGTTTTCAACTGTTTAAGCCGCCCTACTCTCGACTTGGAATAGATAGATAGCACAGTTATTGATTATTATTATAATTTAATACATGATTCAATCTACTACACGACTTCTATACTTTGATATTTCAATAATTATTATTTCTCCGATTTAAAAACATCCCAGAAGTACTTAGATGTGAAAATCTAGTTCAGGTAAGGCATTTCATAACACTAAAAATTAAAAGAATGTTTCTTTGATATTAGCATTAATTGACAGCACACCTTTAGCTATATCTCCACTCTAACCTCATATTAATAATATTCTTTCTACATGCCTGATAGACGCGGGAAGTTACAAAAGAGTTACTTGAAGTTACATAAATAAGAATTTTGCTAACACTCAATCTTAAAATATATACAGAAATAGACCGGGTATCAATGGCCCTCCGTTTGAGAGTTGTAGGCCTACACTTGCACAACTTAGACTGGCTGAACATGATTATTCAAACTAAGCTTTCTGTTCTCAATGAACTGTTTGCCCATATTGCATTCCAAGATTTGATATCATTAGATGGCGAACTTGACTCTCTGCAAATCTATAATGCTACCCCAGCTCTTGTACACCCTCAGCAGATATTTAGTCATCTACTACATCCAGACGATATTCAGAGCAAAAACTTGCAGTTCATCCAATCTGAAATTTCTCCACGACGTGCTCAGGTACACAGAAATGAGAATCGCCAAACCAGGTTAGTTATTGATTATTTTCAGACAATAAATAAGTATACTTACTTGATGGATATCTATTCCCGAATGTAAATTGTGTGGTAAGAAAGGTTGCTAATTATTAGGTATTTAATGTAAAATATATTGTTTTTTTTTTTTTTTTTTTTTTTTTTTTTTTTTTTTTTTTTTTTTTTTTTTTTTTTTTTTTTTTTTTTTTGAATCAATCATATTAGCCACGGATCAATTATATAATTATATTATATTAATGTGAGTACTCACGTCTGTTGATCCTTTTTTTGTTTTCTCTCAATAAAACAATTGCAATTTCGGGCATGAAGTACCCATCATCAGGTTTTTATAATCATATCACATACACAAGAACGCAAAAACACATATATATTTCACTCCGTGTGGAGATCGTTAGAGTCAAAACACGCACTTTTTTATACGAACATTGGTGTGCACACCGCATCAGTTGTTTAAGATGGTACTGACTGAAGTTAGGTTAAGCAACGATTATTGGACCGTGTCCCCCTCCCTTGTCTTGTGATTAGCGTATCATACAATAGGTTTGACTTAAATGACAGCTGATCATTCAATATGTTATTAGGTTCAGCTTTTAAACCTTTGTAGATTTCGAATTCCTCTAACGCGTTTAGAGTATTTCCCTTCTTACATTTATGTAATATACTCATATTAGTAGTAATATCAGTATATGAATGGAGGTTATTGATAAGATGTTCGGCATAAGTAGATTTTATAACTCTAAGGTTGCTATGTGGCAAATGTTCTTTGTATCTGATGTTAAAGGGACGTCCAGTTTGTCCTATGTAGAAACTAGGACAATCGTTGCATAATAACTTGTAGACACCGGTTGTTTTATATTCATCGAATTTTTCTCTAGTTTTTGGTTTAAGCAGAAATTCCAACTTATTAGTGGTACGGAACGTGAGAATGATGTTATTATTGGCCATTATATTTCTTAAAATGTTGTTGAACATGTTACCATAAACACATGAAGCATATTTTTTCTTTTCGCTATTATTACACTTAGTTGTTATTTTTTGTGTCATTTTCTTTTTCTTATGCTTACTTATTAATTGGTCTACGATAGTTGTCCTGTAGCCATTAGCTTGTGCGATGTGTTTAATAACATTCCTTTCTCTCTCATAATTTGTAGCGGACATGGGTACGGATAAAAGTCTATATACAAGGCTGTTATAAGCGGCTAGTTTTTGCTCTATTGGATGATGAGAAGATTTGTGTATGGTTTTATCTGTAGTTGTAGGTTTTCTGTATATGTTGAATGCGATTCTTGTATTGTTCCGAGTTAAGTTGAGGTCTAAGTAATTCAGGCCATTATTATTTTCGATTTCTGCGGTAAAGGTGAGGTTGGGATGTATATTATTTATAAAATTGGTTAAAAGGCATAGTTGTCTGTCGCTGCCATTAAATACAATAATAGTATCATCGACATATCTGTTATAGAATATAATTTTATTTCTAAATGGGTTAGAATCAGCAAACAAATAATTGTTTTCTATGTAGTTCAAATATATTTCAGACAATATACCAGATAGGGGTGAGCCCATGGCTAGGCCGTCGTTCTGTAAAAAATATTCATTGTTAAAAGTGAAGTAATTCTGCTTTAGGGTTGTTTTTAGGTTTTTAGGTTTTAGGTTTTTAGGGTTGTTTTGAACCTAAAAACAACCCTAAAGCAGAATTACTTCACTTTTAACAATGAATATTTTTTACAGAACGACGGCCTAGCCATGGGCTCACCCCTATCTGGTATATTGTCTGAAATATATTTGAACTACATAGAAAACAATTATTTGTTTGCTGATTCTAACCCATTTAGAAATAAAATTATATTCTATAACAGATATGTCGATGATACTATTATTGTATTTAATGGCAGCGACAGACAACTATGCCTTTTAACCAATTTTATAAATAATATACATCCCAACCTCACCTTTACCGCAGAAATCGAAAATAATAATGGCCTGAATTACTTAGACCTCAACTTAACTCGGAACAATACAAGAATCGCATTCAACATATACAGAAAACCTACAACTACAGATAAAACCATACACAAATCTTCTCATCATCCAATAGAGCAAAAACTAGCCGCTTATAACAGCCTTGTATATAGACTTTTATCCGTACCCATGTCCGCTACAAATTATGAGAGAGAAAGGAATGTTATTAAACACATCGCACAAGCTAATGGCTACAGGACAACTATCGTAGACCAATTAATAAGTAAGCATAAGAAAAAGAAAATGACACAAAAAATAACAACTAAGTGTAATAATAGCGAAAAGAAAAAATATGCTTCATGTGTTTATGGTAACATGTTCAACAACATTTTAAGAAATATAATGGCCAATAATAACATCATTCTCACGTTCCGTACCACTAATAAGTTGGAATTTCTGCTTAAACCAAAAACTAGAGAAAAATTCGATGAATATAAAACAACCGGTGTCTACAAGTTATTATGCAACGATTGTCCTAGTTTCTACATAGGACAAACTGGACGTCCCTTTAACATCAGATACAAAGAACATTTGCCACATAGCAACCTTAGAGTTATAAAATCTACTTATGCCGAACATCTTATCAATAACCTCCATTCATATACTGATATTACTACTAATATGAGTATATTACATAAATGTAAGAAGGGAAATACTCTAAACGCGTTAGAGGAATTCGAAATCTACAAAGGTTTAAAAGCTGAACCTAATAACATATTGAATGATCAGCTGTCATTTAAGTCAAACCTATTGTATGATACGCTAATCACAAGACAAGGGAGGGGGACACGGTCCAATAATCGTTGCTTAACCTAACTTCAGTCAGTACCATCTTAAACAACTGATGCGGTGTGCACACCAATGTTCGTATAAAAAAGTGCGTGTTTTGACTCTAACGATCTCCACACGGAGTGAAATATATATGTGTTTTTGCGTTCTTGTGTATGTGATATGATTATAAAAACCTGATGATGGGTACTTCATGCCCGAAATTGCAATTGTTTTATTGAGAGAAAACAAAAAAAGGATCAACAGACGTGAGTACTCACATTAATATAATATAATAAAATATATTTGTCAGCAAATCCCTATATTCCTTTAAAAGAGGCAGGAATTTTGAAGCCTGCAGTAAATTAAATGAAGTTAATGGAATTCCTTTAGGCATTACTAATGAGGTTCCCTGTTCTCACCGAGTAATGGACAAAATAATCCATGATGAAGGTTTGTAAGGGGTCGTAGCTTACCTCGACGATGTTATTGTCAGCGGAATATCGGTTTCTGATGATGACCAAATTCTGTCGGAATTCCTCTCCTGTGCACAAAAACAATGGATTAGTTATAAACCAACAGAAAAACACATTTTCACAGGAAACTAAAACCACACCGATAGCCTCAACCCATTGCTTGGACTGGACTGCCACAAATTTCAAATATGTGTCACTAAAACAAGTTAAGGGTTGCTTTGCATTCTGTGCAGAGTTGATTTCAAAATTATTAATTAAAATTCAAAACCTAATTAATAGTAAATATTTCCCACTATCTAATATCAACAGGCACTAAACAATTAATTTCTAAAACTTCAAGAAATACGTAACAAATTAATGCTATGATTAGTACTATCTCTAGTGATAGTCCCCAACATGTCTCAAACTTTGCCTCGTCTGCTATATTAACCCAAGACCAGCGAACTTTTTCTCCCGTACGCTCTCAAAAGCTGAAAAGTTTCTCCCACTGAAAAAGAGTATGCCATAATGGAAGCACTTCAGAAATAGAAAGTGTTTTTGGTAGGACAATCATTTAAGTTGATCACGGAATAACAAGCGTTTTCTTATATCTTCAAAATGAGACAATCTAGTAAGTTAAAAAATGACAAGGTTACGAGGTGGCGAATCAAAGCAACACCATACGAAATTTTGAAATTGTATATAGACCAGGAATTGTCTCAAGTTTGTGGAGCTATGCATAGTCCCAACAAGATTCTTGAAAATTATCAGTCTCTCTACCACCATAGGATAACTAGAATGCTTCACTGGGTAAGATCGAAAAACTTCCCTTATTTAGTAAACGATATAAATCTGATGACATCATCGTGTCTTATGCTACGCTGTGAAACCTAGGTTCAGCAAATATCAAGGTCAACTTATGAAAACTACAGGCGGCTAAGCGTATACTTTGAAGGACTTCTCCTCACTAAAACCAATGACAACATAAATACTATAAGACACGACATGGTCATGTTAAATATTCTACGCTTATTCTTGAGTTGACCAATACCCGCTAGGTCGCTCTGCTAGAGAATCTGAAGTTGATGTGACTGGCGCTAGGTGGCTCTACGGTCAAACAATGTTTCAGGCGGGTAAGAGAAAACGCACTGATGCCACATATGGGACCAGAGATGCGAGGGAAGGTCGAGAATCGCTTATCTCAGCGCACGAACTGACAACACTGACTATGCTGACGGAAGTAAGTGAGAAGGTTTGTGAGAGAGAGGTCAACAGTTGTACAGTCTCAACCAAGTGGGATGCGTACAGTCAAGCACCTGCTGCTAGCGCTTTCTGATAGCTGTGTGTCAAACTTGTGACGAACAGCACCCGTAAAGCGTAGACTATTTCCCTATCCTATGTCGTGTCTTATAGTATTTATGTAGTCATTGCTAAAACTAAAAACAAATATATTCTAACAATTATTAATGAATTTTCAAGATTCCCTTCGTTTTCCCTTGCCAAGGCATAATTTCAGATACTGTAATTAATTGTTTTACCAAATTATTCTTTCTAACAGGTCTACCTCCTTTCAGGCTCTTCATTAAGTTAATGTCTTGCAGATGCCAATTATTTCCTTAATTCTCTCGTCGTTCAAGTAAAGTGGTACAACTCTCAAACGTAAAGACTTGCCCTTCACGAAATGGTAAACAGTAATAGACGGAGCCCTACATATCATTAGATTACTAAATCTACTTGATACATGACCGAGTATCAGCAAATGGAACTACTTAATGGTTTTTGAACCCAAGTCTAGTATTAGTTAAGAACAAGCTACGATTAAGTATGTACCTTATTGAAGAAGTAGAGTTACTTGAAGCTAATCATAGTTATGCCTAGATCAAATGAAATGATGACATTGAAACTAGTGTCTCCAAGAGCTCCGAATGTAGAAGCTCTCAAGATACACTACCTCACTATAGATATTATTCCTCATTC
Organism: Aphrophora alni; assembly: GCA_963513935.1. Classification (NCBI taxonomy): domain Eukaryota; kingdom Metazoa; phylum Arthropoda; class Insecta; order Hemiptera; family Aphrophoridae; genus Aphrophora; species Aphrophora alni. Next base: position 147,273,331 of record OY740769.1, on the reverse strand, counting down.
TTTATCTCAAAGAATTCCAAAATCTCATTTACCGCCAAGAGAAAGTTCGAGTTCTGCGAATTTACAATGTCAAGATCAAACTAAAGTAGAAAATTAAATCTGCGAAAGATCTAAGAAATCCAGAAAACAAAAAATACTTAAAGGACTATGTTCTGTTCTTAACTTTGTTTTTTGTAGGGGAAAATGTGATGTTTTATAAACACTTAGGCATGTGTTCGGTTGGTATTGTAAGATATAATATTATAGAATTGTTTGCTTTCTCAATATTCATATTCTAAAAATGTTAGTATGCTTAGTAGTTAAACAAGCCTTACTTAACCCTCCAAGCGCTGATTATTTTAGTCCTCAGTGCTAAGCTAATTCAACGTTCTGCGCAAGGCTTTTATTATTACAGGAAATAATACACTTTTATTGGCTGAAATATGACACATTATACATCAATATTTTCAGGAAATCCCATAGAGCAAAATGAAATATAATTTAAACATACCACTTAAAACTGAGGTCTGCTTCAACTCATATCCGCAAAAAATAAAAAATTCTTTTGTCCATTTAGTGACAACGTAGGTAATAACTAAACTATGATAATCCAATTTCTAATATATACAAAATGTAGCAAATTTTGTTACAAAACTAGAAATGTAACATAAGTACCACTTTCTTTTCTTCATAATGTCAACATCGTTGTAAACATTCATACATACACAAACTTCAAATTCAGTAATTTCGCCCACTGTGTGACACCTAGATCCAACTTTTGCAAATTAGTGTGCTCTATTACTGTGTCTTTAGAAAGTATTGGCATTTAACCTTTGAATATCATGTATTTACTAAAATTAGTTATTATAAAATATGTGTAATACACACACAGAAAAAAAAACAAAAACAAATAAACATTTTGATTCCTACATCGGAGTTACCGCTTTCATCACTTTCACACAAACAATTATGAATATCACTTGAATTGCCAAGTTCACTCATTATTATATGTGTAATACTACACTAAAAACTACTGATACACCAAATAATCATAAAATAAATTGTATTTACCAAAATAATATAGACAAAAAACACTAAACAACAATTCACTGTCGGGACACAGCAGTAAACATCAACAGTAAACATCAAATTGTCTTTTACAGGCTTGCTAACATTGATTTTTCTTATAACCATCGATAAAATTGTGCAAAATGAATAGAGTGTCTTTTACTCAGAGTTACTATATAAAATACATGTAATTTGGATAAAAGTTACCGTTTGTATATCGATTTTAGCAAACCTTGTTTAATTAGATCGCGATCGCGACTTTAGCACTGTGGCGGCGGCAAAATAGATCGCGATCGTGACTCTTAGCACTTGGAGGGTTAAAAGTTTTAAAGTAATTAATTATATTTGAACATACAATGAACAATCGTTTTGTTTGGGTTCTATGGTTTAGTTTTATTACAGATACTTTTAATTTCTAAGATACTATTTTAGCCCATCCCTCAATCAACACATACCAATTTCGACCATCCTTACGGCTTTGAATTCGGCAACCTCAAGTCAAAAGGGATCTGGAAATAGTTTTTTATCCAATTACGAGGTTACTACGTGCATGTAAGGATAGAAACTGCCCAGTGTTTCCCAACTTAAAACAAAAGAACCACTAACTTGCCTTTGTAGATTTAATGAATTAAAGCAACTTTGATATGCATGACTCATTCAATGAAAAAAAGGAATAATAATGTGTCTAAATAGATGGATCTATTGTCATAAGAAATAAATAGAAATGATTGTCACATATTATCTCAAGAACAGAAAGTCTGAATGATTCAAACCTATAAAGAAGGAGGACAAAATATAAACATTGTTGGTTGAAATACAAGTGTGGTGTAAATTAATTGTCCTGTTTGAAGAACGGTATGTCAGAAAAATTACAAGTTTGGTGCAGGAAGGTAATCCTCGGAATGGATTTTTGACGAAATAACTTGCAATGTTGTTGGTTCAAATATGAGGCATAAAAAGGTCGTCACCAACGGATGGTCTGCAGATTTCAAATTTTAAGTTTGGTGCTGAGTAGGTTGCCCTCGGTATGAATAGATTTTATATGAAATAGTTTAAGAGTTGATTAAAAAATAGGAGTGGAATGAAGGGGTTGTCAAGGATTATCACCAGAGCAGGAGGTCTGAATAACTGGATTTTTTAAAGTTTAGTTCGAAGGTGCCCCATCAATTTACTAGATTTTTTATGAAATAACTTAAGAATAGCTTAAAATAGGGGGTTGGGGGATGGAAATATATTGTTAAAAAAAAATATCTTAAGAATTGTAGGTCTGAATACCTCAAAATAAAAACCAAACAATTTCAAATTGAAGTCTTATGTTAAGTTCTTCACATAACAAGTTATCTTGACAATATTTTATCAACATTAGATAAGAATGAATTACAACTCGTGACTTAATTCATTTCAGTCAGCCTACAAGTTTCAAAGTTTGAGATTTAATGGTGCAATTATTAAAGATTTAATTTATAGCATTTTATTGTTGACGATAGCTTTATTAATGCACGAAACTTATCCTTGAACACATGTGTGTAAACACGTTTTAACCTTGGTCTAAGTGTGTACAACTGCTAGAATAAATAAATGATTAATATAGTGTGAGTTGGAAGTTACATTCAAATAGAACTTTCACTTTACAGAGGCGGCGCCCCATGCCCCTAACAAAATAATCTTTAAAAAATCGAATTTACTTTAACGTATGTTTACTGAATCATAATTTCATAGTTCTAATATAAGGTCGAATTCTTTTTTGGAAAATATGCTGAGTTGAAATAAAGTCGGAATCTATTAGACAGTCCCCGCTGTTATTCGCATCCAGTTCTTTATTGCTAGAGAAAACAACTCTTATTTTCTTATATTTTAGATGAAACATTATCAAATGCTTAAAAAGTAGCTTACCAAATATTCTCAGTTTTTATAATATACAAATTAAAAATTGAAACATTAATAAGGCTGTTGTTTATTTTACGTAATTAAGTTTAGTGTTTAGGGTTCCATTTATATGTTTCTGCTTTTGATTTGTACTTTGTATTGTTATTTTAATGTGATCGTTGTAATTCAGTGTCCAAAATTGTGATGTTGTATTGAAAGTAGTTTCTTATCTTTATATTATTAAAGTAATAAACTATTTTTCACTTCAAGAACGTCGTCTAACCTACAAAACATTAAAATTATATTGTATTGTTTGTGTTTGATATTTACTGTCTTGTCAAAAATCTCTGTTATTTATTTTATAAAGTTTTGTTCCTTATTATTATTTAATGAAATAACATTATCCTCAGTAGCATTCCAAGTGTGTTCTAGCTTTCACAGTAAATGTTTCACATTATGAAACAAGTATCTTTAAAAAGGTTTTACAGTTAGTTAATTAAGAACTTGACAGACGATTCTTCAATAACTCTAATATTTTGAAAGGCGTATATTTTCTAGAACAGTTTAGACCCCAAGAGCGATAACTTCTTATGTGCAGAATCATTGAAACCTTTAGCAATGCATTACAAATGTGATATAAATTCTTTAGATTCATAATTAAACGTTTTTTTTTTGTTTTTTTTTAAAAAACCTTATTTCAAGGCATAACGAGGAAAACAAAACTAACCTAGAAAGTTTACTGGAGCTCCTTCAAATACTAGAAAAGTATAAGTTAGCATTTAATGAATTGTTCAAATTAATCCAAATAGCAATAACAATTCCTCAACTCCATCCTGTGAAGCGATATTTTCTTGACTAAGAAGAATAAAAACTAAAAATATATCTCAGAAATACAATGTGTGATGAGCTTCTCAGCAACTTTTCTATAATTATTGTAACTCAATGGACTTTATCGAAAGGCCTTAATGTAAGTATTGTTGTGGATGGTTTTGATGTTAATTATAACAGCAGAAGGATCAATTTGTTTTGAATAGTGATATCTTTTATTAAAATACTATATAGGCGGTCATTAGTCACTATATTTGTTATATTGTAGTATTATTGCGGTGTGGCCCAATCACAATTTAACACTGGTTCACCTTGTACCCCACCCTAAGTGAGATCCTGGGAGCCACCACTCCAGAATGTTTTTTGTGTAATTCGCCAGGATGGATCCTGTTCAGAATTGAATTTTATATTCATTCGTCTTTCATTCTAAATCCTTCTAAACCATTTTTTTTTTACAGACAAAAGAATTGAATCAATTTCACTTTCGTCCAAAAGACAAACATCCAATTTTATCTGGGTTGAACCAATAACCAAGTACGCGTAGGTTATATATAAATATACATTACAAAATTTACTGTTACTTTTAAAGTGGGAGTTACAGGTTTATGTTATAGGCTTATTTATTTATTTTGTTAATTGTTTAGGTTTTTCTTTTAGAATACATACAGTATTAAATTTTTATAAATCTGTTCTTCTTATTTTTAAACGATTCTTTACAAAAATGTTTTTTAGATGCGTAATAGCGCAGCCTCACTTCATTAAATACACATTGCCAACTAAATGTGACACGGAGTATAGAGTTGATATAACTAACTTTGTTTCTAATTTTTATAGGTTATTGTATTCAAAAGTTACAATTTCAGAAATAACTTACTGTCATATTACCAGTAAACAATCGATTAACTCCTAAAAATCAATAAATATGTAGGCCTTGATTAATTTTCTGATAATAATGTGATTATCCTTATGCCATATGCGTCAACACAATGGCGTCCTATTCTAATTATATATAACATGGGAGATAAAGTAATATATGCAGTGAAATATCAATAATTGTTAGAAGAAAAGAAAGATAGAAAAACTGATAAGTATTTCATAATAAATATTAGAAATAGAATTTGTATTGACTAAAAGGTAACACCTAACAAATTTAAATTGACTTTACAAATTTAAATTTCATCAAGAAACTAAAATATTTTCATCATTGTACTTTTGAAACTCACTTGAATTTATAAAGGGACTAGCCTGTATGTAAATGAGAATAACTAAGGATAATATAAAACTGAACTTTTATAAAAATAATAATAAATAGATAAGTTAATTAAATAAGCTAATGTATATAATGATAAAGTAAAATTTAAGAGACAGAGAGAGAGAGAGAGAGAGAGAGAGAGAGAGAGAGAGAGAGAGAGAGAGAGAGAGAGAGAGAGAGAGAGAGGAGAGAGAGAGAGAGAGAGAGAGAGAGAGAGAGAGAGAGAGAGAGAGAGAGAGAGAGAGAGAGAGAGAGAGAGAGAGAGAGAGAGAGAGAGAGAGAGAGAGAGAGAGAGAGAAGAGAGAGAGAGAGAGGGAGGGAGAGAGAGAGAGAGAGAGAGAGAGAGAGAGAGAGAGAGAGAGAGAGAGAGAGAGAGAGAGAGAGAGAGAGAGAGAGAGAGAGAGAGAGAGAGAGAGAGAGAGAGAGAGGGAGGGAGAGAGAGAGAGAGAGAGATTTTGTAATATTTAGAAATAAATAAAATACTGTTAAATGTGTATATAAAACTTAAATGGATAGAGAATATATAATAGTATACTCCTGGATATTCATCCTCCAGGCCCGCGCCAAAATTTAAAACGTTAGGTTAGGTTGTTCATAGATCACAGTCTGACCTACTTTATACCCTCCTCTCCCCACTCTTAAACTATTTCGTCTAAAATTTATTCATTCCGAGACACACCTTCTCCGAACCAAATTGTAAATTCAGTAATCGAGATGGCCCTGTATGAAAAATGTTAGTTACCTGTAATTATAAATAACACAATAATTCAAAATTTAATGTGAATAATGATTTTTTTGTAAATTAAAGGGAAAACTATCATCAGCGTTCCCTAATTATTTTTAACGAAATGACTGTTAAAGAGGAGATCCAAAACACATAAACATGTTTATCATTCGTTCTGTCTTAATGGAAGTCATAATATTGATGTAATTTTAACTTGCCGACTTTTATTTTGGTTCAGCAACTATTTGTTCATCGAACAAACATTGACAGAAATGGTGACGCCATTATCGATTGCGGACAACAATAATATTAGAGTGTATCATGATTTCCTGGACCGTGGCACATGTACTTTAAATATTATCATCTAAAATTTACTATATTTTATATTTATTCATCTTTTGGTGTGATTGTTTGTATGTGATTGTGTTTTTGTTTTATTTTTACAATATGCCGATTTCTGGGGATAATACTGATGATGGGATCGTGATCCTGAAACGCGTCTAAGGAAGACGAACAAATAAGTCACTGAAGGAAAACAGGTTATATAATAATATTACTTCTTCAAAAATATAACAAAACTTAACCTAACCTAACCAATAAATGAATAGTTAAAACAAAAATTTGAAAATTGTAAGAAAACTGTATATGTTGAAATTCAGGCTGCGCTGTAATTTTCAAAATTAACACGTAATAGTGTAAGCCTAATTCCAAAATTACTGCTTGGGCTATTTTTTACAATCAAGCAATAATTTATTTCCAAGATTTATACATACACCATACCCCCTTTAAGAATACTATAATAACAATCAATAATAATAGCACAGCATACCTCAATACAGAGCAAGCTGGATAAAGAATATAAGTCTAATAATAATAAATAACAAAAGCTGAAACAAATTGAATAATAATAAATCTATAATAACATACACACATTGTTACTAAACTGTATACATAATATAATCCAACTAAATAACGATAATAAAAATAAAATAATAAATTGTACAATAATAATACTTTATTACCTTAAATAAACGGCATCTGTATATACTAAATATACTTAGATATAAATTCAACAGTTATATCCAAGACAACAAGCTCAAAATGCCATAGATGTCTGCCTCCCAAAATATATGTACCTTTACAAAGTAAATTATCAGGCTTCAATTCATTACATATGTTCATATAACAGTTAAATAGTTTCAGATATTTGCCTCAGAATGTATATTCTGTTAAATAACACATTTTTTCTCTCTATGTGCCTATAAGTCCATGAATGTATGGTAATGGTGGAAGAAATAGATCCCGAAAATCTTGGGGAAATATTCATTCATAACTTATAGGCTACAGATTATTATAACACGGGGCCAAAAACTGTTAAACTCAACACTTTCAGTAAGTTATATAGAAAATTGTTGTAACAGCTGTGCTAAATAGGTTATGCGCGCATTTTATATACAAAGCTCAATAATTCTTCAAATTTAGAAAGAGAAATTAGTGTTTTCCTGTCTATTTTAAGATAAGGAAACTCTTAATACTTTATTTTCTCACGTAATAGCCTACAAAAAGGATAAATAATCGTGATGAAAATCATCTATTCGTTTACAATCCTTAGAATGCAAGGAAATTTGATAAGTAAGACTAGAGTTTTTTTCTAACAATTATGAGTTGAGATAAATGCTACCTTGAAAATTGAAATTATCTGTCTCAAAAACGAAATAAAAATTCAGACTTTATCAAAATTGGATGTAAGCCTAACACTTTAAATTAAATTTTGATGAAATGCAGACCCAAATAAAACGTTTCATTCACTATTTATCTGAAAGTCGGATTTCATGCTAAAAAAATCAAAAACCACACACCTAGTCTTAAAACATCTAGTTTTATCTTGTTTGTTCTCTGAGAAACCTTCCAATCAAACCAAAAATGGTCAAACTTCGAGGAAAATTAACGGAGCAGAAATATTCCATAATCTTTCTCATTCATTCATACTCTAGCCTGAATAAAAACTAATCAAAACCAATGTCATTATGTAGTTGTCACGTCAGAAACATGGATACCATAAACTTGTCTTCAGCATAAATCTTATTTAATTACAATCGAGCTTTTAAATAACGGCGGTCATTTTGTTTTTGCCAATTATTCATGAACCATAGGCCTAATACTTTTTTACTGTCATTAATATTTACATTTCATTAAAGTTTTAATGAAATCGGTAGAGCCAATTTTGAGAAAATAGTAATTTTGTGTTTTTTTTTTATGGCAGCTGCCCCAAATTTTGAATGATAAAAAAGTAAGTTCCGATATATGACTACATACCAAATTTAATTAAAATCAGTCTTCACGTTTGTGCTGTAGATACGACATACAACATCTCTCCATAGGCTATGTATATGTGAGAAAAAAATTTAAAAAATGCTTCTTAAAAATAGCGTTCTTGGTTGTGGGAACGCTATCACATTCCATAATAGATCATTTTAAGTTTTGTACGGTAGTTCTAGACTTTTAGCAGGTATCACCAAATTTTAAGTATTCCATAAAATTAAACAATCAGTGGTTAATCTTTTTCACTCACCGTACAAAACGAAAACAAAATATAATATTTTGTTTTTATCTTCCTGGAAACTAACAAACTAAGTGTTACCTTCCAAAAAAAATAAGTCATATAAGATCAAAACTCAAACATTCTTAATCAATCAAAAATTCCAGTGAAATGTGAGTTTTATTGCCTCAACCAATATCCTAAATTTGACGTAAAAAAATTAGGGCTTGCTTGAACTTAATGACGTCAGTATTGATCTGGTATTATCTAGTTTATTATACGTGGAACGAATTTTATTTTATTAGAGATTTAGCACATTGGTTATTTGATTATTAAAGGTTAAAAAGGTCAAACCTTAATATTTGACCAAAGTTTGAAGGGAACGGCTGGTGCCGATTTAGAAATATTTAATTTTCAGAGGCGGGGTCATGGTTCATGTTCACTTTGACTGATAACTTCGGAACAGATAGATATTCTTAAGGAAATGACGATCAATAAGTTTAGTTAGATGCTGAGGGAATGAGTTTGAGCAAAATGATTAGAACCGCAAATTAGGTTTTGGGTTTCTCTTGGCAGGTAACAAAATTTTTGATTTGTCTGAAAATTTATATATATGTGTGTGTGTGTGTGTGTGTGTGTGCGCGCGTGTTTGTGTGTGTACGTGCGTGCGTACGTGCGCGCGCGCGTGTTTGTGTGTGTGTATGTGTGTGTGTGTGTATATGTGTGTGTGTTTAATCACAGTCGTACATAAACTGTGAGAAGTTAAAATTAAAAGTGGGTTTGTGATTTTGAACGAAACATTTTGCAGAGGTGGACATCATTTAGAAAACTATTTTTTGAACTCCGATAACATCAAAAATCACACTCTCTCGAAAAACTTTCATTTTGTCTATCGGAAGGAAATAATACTTAATTATTGGACCAATTTTTTCAGACATTTTAAATGTAGATTGAATGATTAAGCTTCTTCAATGGTCTGAGAAAATTGCTACTAAACCGAGTGTATCTGAAATACCAAGAAGAAAAGTTTTCAAGAGTTTACTCATTAAGTCAAAAAAAGAAAATAAAGTTTTGAAATAGAATTTAACCGAAAAGTGTCAACAGAAGAAAAATTTTGAAGTTTGGAAAGTCACAAGAATAAACTCACTATAATTACGCAAATCCTATCACAAAAATAATGTTATTTTATAATTTGTGTTTTATACAGAGCATATGTAAAATAGTGTTTAATATATTTTGAGTTTCTTTGCTATATCTGAAGGTAAACAACCTTCTTAACGCTAGTTCTAAAATTCAATATTTTTCTTTTCTCCTCTGAATGCTAAATATGAACTCCATATATATTCTATAACAACACTAAACTTACAAAAAATAAAATGTTGTCCTCAATATTAATTTCAAAATGGCCGCTGTTTTAATTTTATTATTATAGCCATATATGAGATAAGAGAGGAACCAAATGGCAGGTTCTATCTCCTATGATGGAATCAACTGTGTGAAACACTACCTCCTTCTTAACATTCAAAAATTCAATTGCCATATTAGTGAAACCGAATATTTTAATCATATCCAAGTTAAATTACTAAGTTATAACTCATAGTTGAAAGTAACAATTAAAATAATATATAATATATAATATTATAAACTTACAAAAATGTATGGAGAGATCAAATAAACAAATAAACGACTGAAGTTAAACTAAACTGGTTTCCTAAAGAGAAATAGCTTTCAGAATATGAAATTACATTTGATCAATTACTGATGTTTGACTTTAACCTTAATAAAATTACCAAAGCATATTTAAACAAATAAGTTTTCATTACACGCCGAAATCTTTATAAGTGTTTTTTTTTTTTGTTTTAAGTTTAATGCTTTAATATCTAATATCTTATAAATAAATATTGAGATAATATTAGATATAATAAAACTTGAACACAATATCTCACAAAAATTACGTTTACAATCAAAAGTTTTTCAAATCAAAGTCACCACTTTAGTGATAGATGAGCTACAATAACTAAAATATAACTGTAACTGAGTTACGTAACTAAGTAAAAGTAATTTTTGTTAGTTTTTTATTATATCTAATTTTCCTATTTAAAGTAATAACCTTGCATGGGAATATAAATTTACAACAATTTAAATATTAAAACTCGTCAAATTTGTATTTCATAAAGATACGTATAAGCTAAAACGAATGTTGTAGCTTAACACAGAAAATATAAATGGTTTTAAAATTCTTCACCAAACCTAGGAGTTGATTGATTAGGGTTTATATTTTTAAGAATTTATATACGTAACCTGTGTAAACAATAACCAAATTGATGTCTCATTGCGCTCTCAGAGATTGTGTAAACACATTTTACCCCTTTGGAGTCAAATTTAAAATATCTTTTTAGGAGATCTTTACATCAAATAAAAGAGAGATATTTTATTTATTTCATGTTTGTAGGTGACCACAAAGTTACATGATGGAAATCATAAACATTCTATTATATTTACAGAGTTAGAAATCTGAAATTTTATATTAATTGTCTCTGTATAATACAAACATAAGGACCTCAAAGTAGAAATTTTTAAAAATTTAATACACAAATATTATTCAAGTAGGTTGCACACTTAAATATCACTTTTTATGAAGAGTTTCAGAGTCTGTGATGTTCCCTATTTAGAATATATTCATCTCTCAATCCCAAGCAAGGTTGCACTTAGACTATAATAAAATAAATATTATGTTTTCTGTCATAAGTTATCTAGTTTATGGAGAATGATAAAATTTTAAATTCCATAACTGTGTAATTGGGGAATCTACAGCCAACCAAATGAAGAGACTAAATTTGCACAAATTGTTTGTAAGTTCTGAATATGGATGTAACACAAACACGAAGAAGAAATGCTCTGTTGATAAAATATCTGCGCCACAAATTTCAAATCGATGATGAAAGAAATATTTCTGAATTAAATGTGGTTACCTAAGTGGATAAAGTTCAGAATAACAACATTGGAAGTGGGAATAAATATAATAAAACACAATTTTTTATTTTGTAATATACACTTTTTATTAGTCTAGCCGACCAATGGTTTCGCCTGCTAAGGCATTGACGAGGCTGTATTACAGACTGATAGTACAAAATAAAAAAATGTGTTTTATTATCTTTAAACATGGAATTTCCACCAAGAACCATCGGTCTCAACAGTAATGAAAAAAAAAAAAGGGAATAAATATGTTGGAGAACAACATTCGAGTATGGACATAATTAGAACCAAGGAATTAAGAGCTAATACACATATTATGTCTTTTGTTGAAATTCCACATCCTCTTTCATTTGATCTGTGATTTAGCATCAACATGCTCTTAGTTTCTAGTTGTTAGACGAATCTGTAGCAATGAAGCAGTATGGACAAATACTTACCATTCCTATTCTAGAGCAACACCCTGCAGTGGTTTTAAAACAAAATATATTTAAAAGCTCCTCAAAAAACAACTCATATGACTTTCCCTAGGCTTTGTATTGAAAATGATTCCAAAGTATTGGAGAATGCAGATAATGTAATAAACCAAATGGAAATTAAGTTTAGTAATGCACTTAACTGGATGTCTAATATTCAATCTTAAGAACTCTAAATGGTTGCACCTGTGATTGCTTCTGCACAAAATTTGAGACCCTACTTTCTTTCAAGAATTAATTTTGTGGAAGAAAATATCTCCAAAACTCATGATGAGGTTTTCCTAGAGGAAAGATGTGGAGTCTAACATAGAAAAGACAACAACTTTAGTCCTGTTTAACCTGATTCATGTTTAGTTTCAGTGTTTACAAAGTAGTGAGTTTTGGTAATAGAAAGCAAAATTACAGTAAAAACCATATTATCTCAAAGTTTTCTATGCAGAAATCCTGTCTGAATATTTTGACAGCAGTTTAGAGATAAACAATTAAAGAACATATTAATTCACTACTCCATCTTTGCCTACTTTCATAATTTTCATTTCCAATATAGATGCCATAACCAAAATATAACTAACAACTAAACAAATAAACATTGTGCTGATGAGAAACTTGTGTTTCTAAATTTATTCTACAAGCAGTGGCGGCTTACTCATAAGGACTCTCGGACGCCGCCCCCCCCCCCTCCAATGATAATATTATTTTAATAATGTAAATACCTATATTATGTATTTAATTCTTTGGAGACAAAAGAATTATGAATTGCTGCTATGGATTTCACCATCATTTGTAGCGGAAGTTTTACAATATAAAATATTTGACGAATGTATTCTGGAGTTTGGACGGCGGCCAGAGCGTCCCAGTTTCATTGCATTTAGTCATATGAGGCAAGCAGCAGACAGAGCTGAGGGTGCCGTGACGTCATTTACACAGCATGTAATGGGCTTCTAGGGCAGAGTCCGAAGCTGCGCGCACAGACAACAGTCAGTGCAGCCGCCATAAATTAGATGCCGATACCGTTGCCGGTAATATGTCAACGGTAAACCTTGTGACACATGATGTAAGTTTAATCATTAGCCAAGGAATTAAAAACATAGAACATAGATATGCCTTAAAAGATTTAGGACCCCCTAGGCCTGACATGGTAATAAGTACAACTCAAAATAGTTCATTTATTTTATTTTAATTTGTATTTTATTAGCTATGGACTGTACAAACTTTGCTTTATAATCGCTATGTAGTATGTAGACCCCACATGTTTTTAATATGGAGTGAATAACACTTGTGTTACGCCTGCTTTCTAAACCGTAGTGTATGTTTTGATAACATGCCTTCCCTTACGTGTATAAAATAAAACAGAGCCCTCCCATTGCCCTTAACCACCGGCCGCTACTGTCTACAAGTATAAATAAAAAATCTGCCAATTAACAGATATGATAAAAGTTTGAACTTTAACAATTATTTACCATCACAATTTAAGATTTCGGAGTTCAAGGTCTGAAAAAGAATTTTGCCGAGATATTTGTTATTTTTATTGCTGATAGATGTTCAATAACTTAAATGACCTTCATCAATTTAATACTAGTTTATGAAGTAGCTGCAGAGATACTGATAATATAAGCAATCAGGTATTTTAGCAATATTCAAGAGATTTTATAGAATTTGGTAGTTTTTACCTTTGAGTTGTACTCTTGCTTGACTTATTTTTTTAGAAATTTAAAATGCATTGATAAATTCTTTAAAAAAATTGTTCTATAAAAAGATTTATTAAAATCAGTAAATTGGTTAAAAAGGTCATAGGGCAGGATAGACAAAGGAAGGTACTTAATGGAAATCTCTTTTCAAAATTCAATAATGAAAATATTGCACCATTTCTTCTTTCATTAAAAGTTGCAGTAACGATAAATATTAATAAAAAAATATATTTTAGTGAATTATTTAATTGGCAGCATTTATAGAAATTGTTATTTAAAAGAAAAAGGAAGGAAGAAATAAACATATCAAAAGACAAATTTATAATAAAGATTTTTTAATACCACTAATAATTTACATTTAACTCAAATTGTGCCGACAAAGGCTTATTTAAAACATTACAAAATGGTGATTTCGCTTTGATAATGTTTTCAAAATCCAAGGCACGTAATATTGATACAATAAAAAGGACACTCATTTTAAAAATTGTCCTTCAATAATCAAACAGTATTTGTCATTTAATTAATATACAGTATTAACAACAAAGGTAAAAGAAATAAAAATCATTTGGTTGGTACTTTACAAAACCCTAGTTTAAACCCAACTTAAATTTTAATAATTCTCAAAAAAAACAAGATAAATCAGCAGATCAGACTGCCATGAGGACAACTTAGGTCCAATACTATTTTTGTCAAAAAGTACCCTAATATATGTTTTTAAATAGTAAGAAACATATTATATAACTAATTACAATAACCTGCCAGATATGAAAGTACATTCATATTAAACAAAACCAACCACTTTCTTTTGTTTTAAAAATTCCTAATATAAACCTTAAATCACTAACTGGGCAAAATCGCCGTAAGAAAAAAACCTGTTAATGTACATTCAGGTATTTACACTTTGTGTCACAACTAGGCCTAATACTAATCTATGATAATACAGTTCTGTTCAAGATAATATACAACTAGAAGAAAAGAATCTGGTACATAACACAGCCTTTATATATCCCAAAATAAATTAAAAACGACTAGATTCGGATCCACAAACCGCTCTTAACTCTGTGACCATCGAACTCACTTTTCTGTGTTACTCAGAGCCGGTAGGTCACTCATACCTAGGGAACAAAAGGCGACTCAAAAACCAAATTCAAAAATTATGACTCAACCAATATTAAAATAAATAAAACAATCATCCCCAACTATAAACAAATGAAACTTATTTGATTTAAATAACATTTTAACAATAGTTTTGTCTTAATAAATATGGTAACAAATTGAAGGAGGTACAGTCTAAACTGCAATGAGGGAAGTACAGTCAAAACTCTAATGAACCTTATCATCCAATGTGAACAACTATATTACAATTCAGACCAATTGGCAATTTTGTCATGGAATTTGCTAATTAAAATGTTTTTTAAAACTAAAAAAGGAGTGACCTTACCCAAATGGTTTTAATACTGTCTCCCAGACCAACTATTCTGCCTTTATAAAATTCAATAGATCAATTTTAATATATTTTATACAACAACATTTCACTCAGTTCAGCCTGCCAAGCATCGTCTATTTGGTTTTTTTTTCATTAAAGCTTTTAAAACAGTACACATTCAGAGCAAAACCACCAAAAATAAAATTTACACTTCTTCAAATAAAAATGCCTTTACATAATAAAAAGAGGTTCAATACTGATTTATAGGAAGTTTAATAAAAGAGTTCTGAAATATCTTTTATCAAAATCATGTCTAACTGGTCTATTGAATTCGGTTCGGTCAGAATTCGCTTCGCTCGTCATAGGATTCATGTCCTGAAAGAAATCACTTTACACGCTACAACCTGAAGAAACTTCTTCATTAGCTTGATGCGTCCAACGACACTGATGGCAGGGTTTGCAATCAGAAGGCGAAGCGTCCGCTCGTAGACCCTGCTCCAACTCGAGAAGCTGTCCCATAAAATTTAAGTTGGGGGAAATGATGGATCGAACGTTTTTCACTACTTTATATGCTTCGACCATGGTCAACTGGCGATGTTTCATGATATAAGCAATGGCGATGGTTGGCGATCGTGATACACCAGCTTGACAATGGACCAATACGCTAGCTCCACTTGTCCTTGCCTCTTCTGCAAAAAAAAAATAAATTAGTATAAGCTGTAACTATGTTAACATAATTGCAATTACTTTTTTTTACGTTCTTAGGTATTATTATAAAAACAGTTGATTATTAAAATAGTTGTAATATAATCTCAAAGTCAAATAAATATAACATAAGCATAAGTATATTTTTATATTTAATGTAAACGGATATTTCTTGTTGAAACTCCATATTATCCTATACTTGTTAATTATCAGTTGCCGATGGTGCTGCAAAGTGAAACAATTGTAGCTCTATTATATTATTAAAATAATTTTTAAAAGTAATAAGTTTATTTTGTTTTATTCAAATTTTGCAACAAAAAGTTGATTATTGAAAACATAACCTTGAAGTTAAGTCAAGGACATGTTTCAAATGGCATTACCATTTTTTGTTTCCTTTGAAAATCGTTTTATAGTAGACCACTTT
The DNA here is from genome assembly GCA_963513935.1 of Aphrophora alni. Taxonomy (NCBI): domain Eukaryota; kingdom Metazoa; phylum Arthropoda; class Insecta; order Hemiptera; family Aphrophoridae; genus Aphrophora; species Aphrophora alni. The sequence goes on along the minus strand of OY740769.1, from coordinate 147,257,383 downwards.
CTTATCAGTTAAAAAGATTGTGGCTTATTCTAAAAATATTGAGCAAATAAGTCTATGGTCACTGGATATGTCTAAATTAGGATATAATGTTAAACCTATAATATGAGGAAAACATTAGTCCTAATTCATGACAAAGTAGCTGATTTTCCCTATGTTGACTCATTTTGTGCCTCTATGGGAGAAACCCAAACAAGGATCAAAGTTCCTGTTTGTATTCTTGGCAAAAAAAAGTCATGGAAATAGTGTCTGAATTACTAAATAAATACTTGTATATTTCACAAAACCTAACCTATATAAATATCACCAAAACATAATATATGTATCTTTCCATTCACTGAAATGGTCACAACCTTATAAAAATTTTCTATACTCTGTTCCCCCCTCCTCCGTTTTCAAATAGAGATTGATAATTTATTTCCATAAGTCAACATGACTAGCCTACTATACTGAGGTAACGAAATTTGTTAAGAACCTTTTATTTTTAAATTAACAAGTTTAAAATATTTAGAATAGAAACATTTTTAATTCCTGGAATTATGAACAGAGATCTACAAATTATTTAAGGAATATTTATTTCAAATTTCATCAATAACAGATGACCTCTATATATCCAAAATTATCAACTCTTAACAAAGCAGTTGAGATATTTGTGGGGTTATATAAAGCTAAACACATGTTGTGGGATTCGCGTGTTAACATAATGAAATCGGGGTAAACGATACTGTTTGTTCGCTCCCTTGTGTATAGACTAGCAGCGGAAGTGTGGGTGGTCGCAAACCCGGAAGTGTTCAAGAGCACTGCGATTACGTCATCCCCTAGGCCTACTCATCCACAATTACTCCCCAATTATCGACTGTATATGACTCAAATCCTTCTACCCCCTCCCTCTTCTAGCTTTATTGACTCATTCATAGCCTGTCAGGAGAAGATGAGATTGATTTAAAGTTTTTAGTTAAGCCCTACCCAAAGTGTTATCATAAGAAATAGAGCCTCGTGCGTCAATTTTATCGAGTGAGTTTAAAAAAGACACTTTGCTCACGAATTGCACATTATACTTTGTCTACAGTTATTTTGTGACAAATAAAAAACATACTTCAGAAGTAACACAATTTAATAAAACATTAATTTAATACAATAGTCAAGGATAAAATAAAGCAAAAGCTTAAAGTTTTAAATATTTGAAACTTTAAGTTTTTGCTTTCATTTTATCCTTGAATATGGAGTTTCAACAAGAAATATCTGCTATTACATTAAAGTTTAATACAATAGTGTTCAACCTTAAGTTAAAACTGAGGTTATTTATGAATATTACAAATAACTTAGGTGTATTGTTGAGGAAACGGGATTGCCAACTTCAAAACTCGGCAAACGAAAAAATACTCTCCACGTACATAAACTGTCAATCATCTTTATGAATAATTACTTCCTTTTTCAACTTTAAAACGTTGTTTTATTGTTTATTTGTGTTATTTTACATGTAAGAATTAATCTAACATACATACGGGACATTTCCTGTATATTATAAATCAATTCAAATAAACTTAACCTAAATTTCGTTTTGTTCGGTTGCCATTCGGAAAGTAGTGGGCAAAGTAAAACTGTTGAGAAATCAGCTGTTTTGCAAACTAATTTAAATGAACAAAATGCCACTTTGTCAACAACTGTAGACAAAAAATATTACTAACCTAAACTTTCCATTTAGTCAGGTTTGTATACGTTGATTTCAATCAATGACGTTCACCAAAATTTAATCGAATAACTAGAGGCGATTTGAAATACATGCATTTTTATGTAAAATTGTTATTATTATTTGACTGTTTCGAGGAGGAATATTAATATTCTATTGTTTGTCTGTTATATGCGTATGAGTGAAAGTTTTACTAGTGTGTTTTCCTTTAAAAGGTAACTAAACTTCCTCGAGAAAGATTGTCTAATTAAAAGACAAAATACGATAAACCGAAAACTTATCATTACCAGTTCAGTAAATCGCCTTTTATGAGCAAACTTGGTTCTACGTATCTATATTAGAGCCACGTGAAATAAACATCACGTTCTGAGAGTGTGAAGCCCCGATCCATAATTAAAACTATGAGTCAGCTCCCGATAGTAGCATCTGGATAGGATCCAGAAAGAATGGGTCCGACGGTTGACCCCATCTGTTCCCACCTGTCCTTAGTTCTTGTGACTCACCCTAGGGATAACAGTTACGTCATTGTATTGTATTATCAACGGTTGTCTGTTTGTCCGTGATTGTTGTCCGAAAAAGGGGTCTGCATTCAATTATAGGGCATACACGTTCAAATGGATAATAGGGGTTTCACAGTTTAGACAAATAAACGAATATTTTGTTTAATGGAATCAACTGTATTTGGACTAAATTATAGGCACTGAAATAAGTTAGGTTAGATTTCCAAAAAAATATAAGCTTTTAAAAATCGGACCATAAAAAAGTCAGTAAACATTTCAAAATTCGAACATGTTTTGATTAAAATGAGTGTTTAAAAAAACAGTTTTTCGCAAACAACCTGTAACTTTTTGCCTATAAATTCCTACTTATTATTTTACACAAATGGGTATTCTACATCCAATGGTAACCTATCACGATTAACCATATCCAACAATAAATACATAAATTATCTCCCCCCTCCTCCCGATATTGAAAAACTTAATCCATAAAATGTGACCCTAATAAATAAGTAAACGCTCTTATAGTGTCGCAATTTTTGTTCCATTTAATTCAAATAAATCAGACATACAAAATACTATAAACAAAGATGTACCATGTCCATTTAATTTTCAGCTAGTAGCAGTTCAAATTAACTGCACATTCTGTAATCAATGTTTGTTAATGTTTCTACTTCCATTGATCAGTTTCATTTTCAAATCATTGAATTCCATTTGAAGCCCACAATTTTAAGTTAATCAGAATAAATCTTAGATATACAAGTTGTCTAGCCAATTCAGTAAGCCGATATAGACCAATAGATGGACGACACCGATCTGCCTTATATAGTTAAACAAATCGGAGATAATTTTATTCATCTTGTAACATAGAGATGCACTATGCACTGGCCAGACAGAATGAGTCACAACATATGCCTATACACGTGGAAGCTCATACCGGAAGTGTTGGGTTAACTACAGCTGATGAAAACAAACTCCCCTCTCGGTGTTTCCTGTTCCCACCTAAAACAACAAAGAGTGTCCTGCATTGCTTGACAGGCACAAGGTGAGACGCAATACAGTAACCCTAAACTGTAGAATCATTTTGTCCACAATATTAAGCTGAATAAAATTACTTGTGGTTAGTCAATGTAAAAGATTAGGCCTACTAGTGAAAACTGTTTTCAACAGTCATTTTAAAACGAAGCACAGGCACTAAGCTGTCGGGGTTATTTACAAATGCTTTCATTACTATCAGCATAGTCTTCGTTAAATTCGTTAATTTAAACGATATTTCCTCAGACTGAACGGATTCACATAAAGTTTACGTTAATTATAATTTGCAAACCCAACTTCCATAATCTAAGAGATAAATCAGATTAAGTAATTATGAATAAAAAAATACCAAGACGCCATAGCAAGGAGCAAGGTCATAAGGATTTAATTGTGCCACAAGTAGGAGTGTCTATGCCGGTGAATCACGGCCTATGTTGGCCTTCGTGTCACCTTCAAGTTACTCGTTAGCATTCGTCAGTTTCCGCCGGTCTTCGTCATCATTCATTTTTTGTCGGTACTTTTATCATATTGATTAAAATTAAAAACGTACTATGGCAAATTTAAGAAAACCTATATTTTCTAGGAGAGGCCATAAGTCTAGTTAAATGTATAACAAAACTCACAAATATTACAATTTAATAGGACTGTTTATAGAATTTTTTTTAAAGGCCTACTTAAAACCAAAATTCCAATTATTTTTTACTAGCTATTAATAACGAGTAATTAAAATACATAACTATTTACAATGTAATATATTAATTACACACGTTTATGTACATAATGTATATGTCTAAACCTTCTCTTTAGGGCCCGTAATATGTTGTACATTTCTCCCAAATTTTATATAGACATTGATTTTAAAATGACAAATCGTGTTCGTTGTTAAAGAAATAGCTAGAGCTTTACAGATTTTTAGCATATCAACCACAACAAAAAAGAGTCAATAGGCCTAATAAATATGTTGTGTATTAAAGAATTCTTAGGCGTCATGAGTAAAGTATATTTTGATTAAATGTAACACAAACATAATATTTAGTCATATTCAACACGAAACAGAATAACTAAATGCGTGACTGACTCAATAAATTGTAGAATTTTACTAAATATTATTTGTAATCTATTTAATATGCACCTTAAGTCGTTATATATTTACCTATAAACTGGAAGGCCTCTTCAAAGTACTGTTTGAGGTTCTGGTGTCCTGAATCCGAGGCAGGTAGTTGTTTGTAAGTAATACCGCAGGCTTCGTGGTAACCGGGTAACTGAGATGTAACGTTCAAGACACGAGAGATACCCAAAGCGTTGAGAGTGGCAAGGTCGGCAGCATCGGCGGCGTTGCCCAGGTAGAGGAAGGGCAAGACCCGAGATGCAGGATGTGAATCAATGTCTGCAGGGGTGGGACATTCTGTAGGGGAAACTATCGCTCGTCCTGGACCATTGGAAGGGAGGAGTGTGTCTTCACAGAACTCTTTGTGTCTTCTGTGGAACTCTTTGTGTCCTCCTGTAAAACATAAGAAACATAGGTGAGATTTATAGGTTATTATTGTATCATGTATAAACTAGACTAGAATTCTACATATCAGCTGTGTATTATTCATATTTGTAAAATTGCCACGTATTGGGTGCTAGAAATGTAGCCTATACTGAATGTATAAGTTTGTCATTTCTACCATTCTCAACTTTCTCTCGATTCACGCGTTTCGGATGTACTTCCATCTTCGTGTGGAAATTTGAGAAAGTTGACAATGACTAACTTATAGGCTATACTACTCGGAACAATAATTCAGTGCAACATAGGAAGAATTTAAATGCCACTATAATTAGAAAAATTAAGAAGAATGTTATATTAAGGTGTTAGTAACCAAATTAAAGAAATGTTTTATTTAAAGTCCCATCACAGTTATCATCGTTGGAATACGTACAGAGACGATGGATGCACAGAAAATACAACAATCACGTTAGGGATTTGTCAATTAATATTGTGCTTTTCACACCAAAGTGATCATTGAATATTAAATTTAATATAAATATACACAACATTAAATATGGATAACATAGTAAAACAACGAGAAAGAAATATATAAATACAGTTACGTCATAGTTAAATTACACTCTCTTCTCTTCCTAAGTTCAATACAGTTGTGGAGAACAACCCAAAAATGCAGTTGGTGAGGCTATCTTCGGAATCTCAATGTGGGAATTTATGTGTTTCCTGTACAAATTTCGTAACTAGAGAAACCTGCTAAATTAGGCTTTTAACAAAAACGATAACTTCTGATTGCTAATATTTTAGCACTTATTTGTTCAATGATCGAACCAAATGAGATTTCTTTTGCTTTAATTTGCAGAATTAAGATCTGGGTCTAAATACAGATCTACAAACATTGTATGTCCAAGTTATTTCCTTATGACTAAGCCACACAAGTCTAAGGTCAAGGCAAGTAGGCCTAATGAATGTACCTTATCTGGAGGACGCCAGGGGAATTCTATTGGAACTTGTGATTCACGCCATTGAGTCAATGTATGCCTAATTAGTCTACAAACATTGGTCATTTTAGAACTGATATCAAATCTTAAAAAAAACTATTATGATTAAGTTTTTAACTTTATAAACACGAGTGTAGTGAATTGAAGTTAATTTGGCGTTGTTTATGTTTTGAGAGTTTAAAACTTGTGAATTGTAAGGAATGTTTACACATTGAATTTGAACAAAATATTGTTTGTTTATTACACGAATTAAACCAAATGAACCGTCGCCTGAATGTTGTAAAAGACAAAGAGCATAAAGACAGAAAGTAAATAAGAGAGCTTAACAATAAGGCCTGATATTTGCATACTGTAGGCATAGATAGCAAAATCAACCTGAAACAAAACATTAAATGTACGCCTAGTTGAGATTAATGGATAAATATACTTCGAATACGTGTTTTTAATGAAACATAACAAATATTAAAATTATTGAATCGAAAAGGTTCACCTTTATACCGATATTATTTACAAAAATACATTAAAAAAACAGTATTATATAGGATCTACTAGTTAAAGAGGAAAAAAGCAACATTTTATCAGTTTCCTCAAATAAAAACAAGTAATTATTGCTAAAATATAAGAAAACAATCAATAAAAGCTTTTGAATGACTACTAAAATAATAACACAAACACAGGTTATTCATTTGTTTAACCTATAAAAGTAGATTTAAAAATTTTAAACAAATTCCGTAATGTTTTGAAAATCAAGATAGTTTTATGTAAAGGTCTTTTAAGAAACGTTAATTAAAGTTGAATATTTATTGTTATCATATCACATAAAATCAAATTCCAAAAGTAAACAAATTTGTGCAAGTACCTGTCCTACTCCATGTAGGTGCTGGGCGAAACGAAAGAACCAAACAAGGAGAATCCTTGAGCTTCATTATGTTTTAATGAATAATATCCAAAACAAAGAGAAATACACAAGTTCACTTTACAAACGCACAGTCAAAGCAAATTGATGCTAACTATAAAAGAATCATCACTCGCTGAAACCTCACGCGATCACAACCTCTCACAACTAAACATCTGCTACTACTATTGGCTATGTTTATCTAGGAAGCATGTATCACTGAGCGATGACGTCAGTCACGCACTCGGCGACCTTCGGGACTGTTCGGCTATTCTCGACTTAGCATAAACAATAAAGCCAATTACGCCAAATTAATGAGCTGCGGCAAATGTCTTGTTTTTATTACACATATAAAATATAATGTTGCTAATGTAAATACGCAAATAAGTGTGTCATAAAACAATTAAATGACTCGGAAAGACGCAGGTAAGTTGAATAATATCTCCAATTAATAACTGTATTGTTTAGTTAAATTTCTTTAGGGTTCCAGTATGGAAGGCAGTTAAACAAACAATTCACTAACCTGTAACTTGTGAATACTTATAGAAACAAAGCCTAAGCAAACAAAAAGCTTTTTTCAAAATTATCCCTAAAATACAGACTCTAGTGTCAATGTAAAAAGTAAAAATTAACCTTCTTAGAAAAATCAAATATCCCAAACTTAGTTCAAGCTCTTTTTAATCAAATTTTGGTAAAATGACACTACAAATATTCCAAAATTTAGCTATTCATGAAAACCCGTAGGCTATGAAAGTTCATGTTGGCATTTTTCAATTTACTCTCCAAACATAATTATTTTCTTTTTCGTGGAAGCTAACACACGGCTAGGCTAGGGTTTTAGGTTAGGCTTGATTTTAAAGTATTCTACCTTCCAAGATAACTTGAAAGATAACTACCAAGCCGGTGTTTTTTGTAAAATTATGACAGTTCTTACATTTTATTAGTTCGATTTTTTTAAAAATGAAATTTTGTGCTTTTAAGGCATGTACAAATAAATTTCGAGTATCAATAAAATCTTTCAGTACAGACCAAAATTCATCAAAATTTGTGTAGATGGACAACTACATGTTGTCCATTTCTTTTAACACTTAGGCCTCACTACGGATACCCCCCCCCCCTTGTAGTTCTACGTATAAGGAGAAGGAGACTGCCTCGTAATCACACACTGATATGATTCAAATAATAAAACAAACAAACAATGAATCATTTCCAATGATTCAAACCTATTACAAACACAGCAGTCATACACTCATACCAGGGCAGTGAGACCCTTCTTACAGGTCAAAAATATTTTCAGCATGAGACCTAGCAAGGACGAATTCCAGGAAATGAATAACATCACCCATTATACAATGTTTTGTAAAGGATGAGCTCATGGCGAAATTTCCCGAGAAACTGACCTACGTCAACTTAAAGGCATTGCACGAACCTGTAAAGGGTGGAGTTAATGATATCATAACCTCCATACTGTGTAATTGCTGGACCTCTTTGGAATATACGTAATGGTTATTGAGGAAATAACATTTTCGTAACAATATATTATTACACACAATTGACAGATAAAGGACAAATCAAAATTCCTTTTATAACATAAGCCTTGTAAAAAGAGTGATCATTATGGGGAAAATACACATTTGTAGATTGGAAATGTTTGAATTTACTGGAAAACAAAGCACAAAGAATAAAACAAAAAGCTTGGAAGGATGTCCTGTAGAGTGCTTTGTGACAACCCTCGTGTTATATTAGGGGTGTTGACCTTCCATCTAATTTAATGACAGCAGATCTTATCATTGTAATAAACACATTCTTTGTATAACGATTAGTCTAAGCCTAGACCACACAAAGTGTTGTTTGACGCTTTTTGTTAAAAACACTATTTTTACAATCATAATCTATTATTACTGTGAAGAGTTGAAAGTTGAAGGACGCATAATAATTAGCACAAACATACTTCTGACAATAATAATTATAATTTTAGGCAATGCAATGTAGAAAATGTTGAAGAAAAATACAATTTGTAATTTGAATCATTAGGACGTTTGACAGTTTTCAAGTAAGAGAGACAAATGTGTTTCCCTTTTATTCATATAAACATCATTAGGTTTATTGACAATTCAAAACTATAACTTGGATGAACAAATTCCAGTCCAATAGTAAAATTACAGACTTCAATTTTCATCCTGGTATTAAGCATGGGCGTCATCACCAGTTCATTATGGGGGGGGGGCATATGCCGGGAGTCTGGGGGTATGGAAATTTTTTAAAATTAAACTTCTCAAAACATTGTTTTTATGCATTTATTTATGCGTTTGTAACAGAAATGTAATGTTAAAAACCCTAGTAAAGACAAAACCCCATGTTTACCTTTTAAGGTTTTAAGTAAATCATTAGTTTTTAGCAAAAATATTTTTACATCTCAAATATTGGGGGGGGCGTCCCCCGTCCCACCGGCGATGAAGCCCATGGTATTAAGTACCCTTAACTTTAACTACACTTTAGCATTAGATTTGATTCAGAGATAGTTGTAAAGATCAGCTCTCTTTAAAAAAAAAACAAGGGACTTTAAAGATTGTCCGAATTGAATAACAAAATGAGAGTTCTTTAGTCAGAAAATTTTCTAATTTCAAAGTTAAGTATTTTAGCTGACTATTACTGATTTTCTGGTTTCGCGGTAACATTTGAATGTTGGTTTTTTTTTTACATAAAACTAAACAGCTATGAAACTGAACTATGTTTAGTTGAATTAAAAAAAGATTTTTTCCCTTAAGATTTGAAAGTAACTGACAAACTGATACTTTAAATCTAGTATTTACATAGGGTTGCAAAATGTAATTTATATAATTAGAAAGTAGCAAAATATTATGAACTGTGTAGACTATTATTTTATTTGTAAAGAGGACAAGGAGTATATTTATTTGTCCATAAAGATTGGGGAGTTATATGTAGAGGCTGCGTCATTCCCTGCTGGCATCCATACTGTCTGTATTGGACCGTCTCCAGGTGTAATAATTAGAAGCAAGACGTGAAATAATAATTCTAAAGTATTTTTTCATATCTCGAGAACTAAAAAAGGTAAAAAATTGTAAATTAAATTAATTGTCTTCGTATTAACTGTATTTTAAAGCAAAAATATTTGTTTGATAAAGTCGTACAATTAAACAGGATATAACAAACTTCCAATTATTGTAGATGTACAAATACAAATTCATGTCAAAATTTGGTAAAAATCGTATAAAAATTGTCACTCCAAATAAAGCACAATTATAAGCTTACTTTTATTAATATATTTGCAGATATATAATATTATACTAGCCACATATTCTGAAGATCGGATTTACCAGAAATAAGTAGGAGTGATATTACGAAGCTAGAGGATGCATGATTAATCCTATCGACAAGTTTGTAACTATTGTCATTTTAGTAGCTTACACATTTCTCTGAAGTATTATGTCATAACTATGACTGCTTAATAGATGAATCACAAATTATTATAATTTTTTATAAATATGTTTAATAAACAAAAATCTTCAGCTACATACAAATTTTAATAAATAGTTTTATGAAATGATATTATACCAAGTGTCCTAAAAGTCCCCCCCCCTATTATTTTTTTTATTAATGGAAATAGACAGATTTGCTTTGGGGAAAGTTTAGATAACCAAAGGTGGAGTTTTTTGAAGTAGGCCCTATCAATATTTTCAACCCTTAGCCCCAAAATGGGGTAGTTTGGGGGTAAGTCAAGAATTTTAAATAGCAACCCCTATTTAGTGATACCTCATTTTAAAGGCATTTTAAAAATAAGAATAATGACGCAAACTAGAGGTCTCTAAGTTCATCCTATCCAACATAGCGACTAATTGAATTGTGAATTTTACGTTAATAATTACACCGGAAATGTTAGGAAATGTACAACAAGCTTTTGAGTCCAGAATCTATTTCTGCCAAGAAGTAAATGGTAGCCATTTCAAGAACTTAATATGAGCTAAAAAACAAGGTAAAGCTCTTACCATCATTATACCAACATAGAGCAGTTTGTAATGTAATAAAAACAACCGGAGTTCGTAGGTTAACATTCACAATTCGATTGGTTGCTATGTTGGATAGGATGAACTTAGAGACTTCTAGTTTGCGTCATTATTCTTATTTTTAAAATGCCTTTAAAATGAGGTATCACTAAATAGGGGTTGCTATTTAAAATTCTTGACTTACCACCAAACTACCCCATTTGGGGGTAAGGGTTGAAAATATTGATAGGGCCTACTTCAAAAAACTCCTCCTTTGGTTATCTAAACTTTCCCCAAAGCAAATCTGTCTATTTCCATTATTTAAAAAAATAAGAGGGGGGGAACTTTTAGGATATTTGGTATAAATCACTATCATATTGTAGTGTAACACGAATTTACAATTTTATAAAATAGTGGATTAATAACTCTTCACACCCTAACCTGGCTCGACCTACACCTAGTCTTGAGTTCTTGTTCTCTTGCGACCCTTTTACAGTGATAGAGGACTCTAATTTTCCTCTTTACTTTCTTTTTTCAGGCGATCATGACCAAGAGGTTTTTGTCAAATGAATGGCCGACAGAAAACGGCAAGAGTCTTCCTAACAACCGAAGCTAGACTGAGAACGTTAGATGCAGGATTATCGGACTTTCATTGTAGCTCGTGGTAGATATGAATGTCAACAGACGCCTAGTTTGGAGGTTATGTCATTTTGCAAGTAACAAATTTTAAATTGAAACAAAATCGATTCTAAATTTTGTATTAATGCAAGTTCAATGACGTATGGTCTATATAAAAATTAATAACTGTAACCTGTAACATACACTAAGTCAGTTTTTATTATGGAATTAAAAATACATTTGAAATTTTATTTTCACACTATGCAGGCTATATACAGGATAATTCAAAAAGAAATAGACACTTTATAATTAACATAGTAAAATGGTTTTAATGAATAGAAAAATATAAATAGTAACATTACAAAGAGGACATTTCAAAGTTTTTAGTACAGTGTTATAGATGTTTGTACCCTGGGTTACACAGCAGACATCAATTCTATAGTCAAGTTTTGACCCCACTCTGTTATAGAGTATCCTCGGCAACACTCTATATTGCCAGACTTGACTCCATGCGACTTCTTCCTGTGGGGTTACATTAAAGATCTAGTTATTATTCCCCCATTACCATTAAGGCAGGCATAACAAGAGCTATGGTGAGTGTTGACATCCATACCCTTAACAGAGTCAAATCTTTGACATGTCCTCTTTGTAGTGCTACTATTTTTTTTCTGTTGATTAAAACCATTTTACTATGTTAATTAAAAAGTGTCTATTTCATTTTGAATTACCCACATAAATTACAAGAAAAATGAGAAGTAAATTTTATTTTGCACCCCAAAAAAAGCAACAAAAAGGTTAATCTTTTAATGTGAACTCAATTATACCTGTGTTTTTAATATAGGTCAATGAATAAATATAAGTCATGAATAAATATAGGTCAATGTACAAATATAGGTCAATGAACAATAAATTTAGTTATCGTTAACATAAGTGATTTTTTGGTAATTGACTACTACACCAATAGTTTTCCAGGATCTTGTAAATTGCAGGCAATAGAAACACTCTTCTGTATTGTTGTTAATTATTGTTATTCTGAAAGGGAAAAATCATGCTCTCTCTCTCTCTCTCTCTCTCTCTCTCTCTCTCTCTCTCTCTCTCTCTCTCTCTCTCTCTCTCTCTCTCTCTCTCTCTCTCTCTCTCTCTCTCTCTCTCTCTCTCTCTCATTCTAATTACAAAAGTTACAAAAGATAAGAAAATACATTTCTGAACTTAGCAATTTTTGTTGAAGAAAACAATAACCTATTTTTCGTCATACTGCTTCAAAAACAGCTGTTTTCAATACATGCATTGAGATGCTAAAGTTGTTCTTTTTAGTCCTAGGACCTACCAACATCAGCTGAGGTCGAGCTCATCTACTGTTACTTCGTTTATACGAAATAATTAACGATCGTAAAGCATCTATAAAAACAACCGATACTCTCGATTGTAAATAACCGTTAAAACAGCTGTTACCATCGATTTTATAAATAAGCACAACTAACACAAATTAAACAGCTGTAATAGCTGCAAACTTGTGTAGCTTGTTCAAACTTTTGAAGGTAAATAGGTTATAACATTTTAGTTTTTGTGAAATTGTTTTCTATGAAAAATATAGATCATCACTTGGAGCAAAAGAAGGTTTACAATCGTCGCTCATTTTCCGGCCTCGACCGTTAAACTTGTATCGAATAGCTTCACTTTTTGGTCCTAGTGATGAAATATTCTTACTATTGTTGATTCACAAATATTCAGTCTGTTCTTTAAAAAATTTACATTAATTCATTTTTATTATGAACTTACATTTTATAATTTGTTTCTATAGTATTTAAAACAGTACTTTATGGTTCCAAGGCACAGACATGCGCACTCCAAGTATTAAATACAATGGAGGGAAGTGTGGACAAGGCATTAACGAGCAGTCAAAAACAACAACGAAATGAAATCTGAACTTCCCAAACAACTTTTTTAAATATTTTCATTTAAATGAATTAAAACCCTTTTCGAGTGTTATAGAGTTAGGAAAATTACATATAAAGAATTATGTAAACAACAGTTACACTGTTTATTATTAAACTCGATATTGCTGTCTGTCTGAGTATACAGTAAACACACAATGAGACACGAAGGTCTGCTCACAGAACCACTTATATATTATATAAAAATCCGTATTTTCATGTTGTGACGGTCAAAAGATTTTAATTCTATTGAGTTTTAGAATTCCCTCATTCAACGTCAATCCAGATTCAACACATTGTACATGACGTCACTTATGTTTACGTCTTCTACCGAGAATCGATATAACCACAAATGTAAGTTACGCTAATCAAATAGGCCTAGACTTAGCATGAAAGGGATTTCACACTCAACGTACGTCATTGAGAAAAGCGTTTAAATCGTAAAGCATGGCGTACAGTGTTGCCAGATTTAGTTGAAGTCTTTCTAACAATTAATTATTTAAAAGATACGAATAATATATTTATACATAAATTAAAATTAAATATTTTTTGAAAAATAGACCTCGAGAAATAATTACTTCACCAAAGAAAAAATGAATATATTTTAAATAGTAAACTTGTAAAAAAGCATTATTAAATACAAAAACTGATTAATTGATTAAACGCGTTTCAACTAAAATATGGACTTCTTCAGTTATACACTAATTACAAGTACAGTAGCCTCAGACTAGGAGTGTGTCTGGTAAGGGGCGTATCCTCCCTTCTACTTGTTTCCCTAACCTAACTTGACGGTACAACCCATTCCAAGAAAACTAGATACACAAATTACTGCTTAGGTACATGTAATTCCTAAAGTTACAACTTCGTGACAGACTTTTGTAAACGTTTTATTCTTATTTACACCGATTAAAAATAAAGCATGGTACGCGTTTACACAGAAGCAATTGAGGTATATATTTTTTTACTGGGGTTGTACCGCTGAAAGTAAACGCAATAACAAAGTGTGGGGCCTCTTTTCCTCTCCACCCCAGACAGATTCCTACCTTGAGGATGCTGTACTAAAATTATAATGTTTTAAACTTTTATACTATCATTGAAACGCAATTTTTCTGATAACTGAACAGTTTTTTTTTTTTGACAATTAGTCTTCAATTTATGATTTAAGAATGGATTCAATTTAGTCCAAAATAGAAAATATATTTTAGAAACATATTTCACATGATTACAAATACATTGAAACGAATTAAAACATTATTATTTCGATTTAGGAGTCTCATTTCGACAACCCACGGTTTTACGTGGAGGTCCTTAAAACAACCTGTTTTGTTACGAGTTGTAACTCAAAATTATGGCAATCAGTGAATGTGGTGGAGAGGGGGGGGGATAAAAGACTAACCGCATCTGTCTGACGGATTGTTTCTAATGGTTCAGTGAGTCAGTGACAACTAATGGAGTGTGAAGCCATTAGACATATTGTCCCTTGATGCCATTTATACAAGGGGAAGTCGTCAATAAGCTAACATACGTTGGGAAAGTGTTTGTGATGGTGGTAATTTATAATGAATAGTAGTTTACTATAAAAAGTTAACCACAATGTCAAATTTTCTGCCAGATTTTTCGCAACGGATTAGGGGGGCTCCACCCCATTCTAGTAGGTGCTTTACAACTTTAACTATTATTATCCCTAGTCAATCAGTACTTATTAAATGACTTAATTTCAAGACATTCGCTTCTTTTGTGTATATTTTCATTCAGAAAAACCTCAATTAGAATATGAGTTGATATACCAGATGGCAGAGATTGAGCTTATAGAATAGATCAGAATCTGAGGTGTTACGATTTTATATAGGGTAAATAATAATGTTGATTATCAATAAATGAAGCATATTTTGTTGTTGTAAATTAGTGTATACAATATCGGCAGAACAAGCAAGAGGGCAGTTTAAATGTTTAGTCTAGTAGAGTTTACTCCAGTGGTCCCACATTGTTCTATTCACTTATATTATTGGGGTTCACAGAACGTCGGGCCACTAGTCTCTTGGGTAAACAGCTCCAGGTCACGTGAAGCCGCTTATGAAGTTTAACTTTACAAAATTCTGCAAAGCTTATTTGTTTCGTAATGGAAACATAGTTTCATATATAATCTGTCAGTTTGACAATTCATCAAAATCACTTCACCGATTTCATACCTTTACAATGGTCTTGTAACGGTAAAATCCAAAGTAGAGTATGAAAGTTTCATTGATATCTGACGCGGAAACAATCCAAGGTAGAATGGATTAAAGCATATGTTATAGAAGGTAGTAGATGCTGGCGGCGAGGTCGTGACGAATGATTCATACATGAGTCATCTCTTGGCGTGGCGCTCACCTGTCTATATTCCAGCATCATTTTTATCAGCTGATTTCTCAAGTTGTTGGCATTTGACAATTTTATAAAATAGAACAAATAAAGTCTAAGTGTTGCCGTTTACCGTAAGATAGAAAGTAAGGGAAATATGTTCTATACCATGAAAGTATTTTTTGTTAAATCTGTGTGCGCGTGTGTGTGAGTGTGTGTGCGCGCGTGCGTGCGCGTGCGTGTGTATTTGTGTTTATAATATGATAATATGTGAATGTACACCCTTTAGGCATTTCTGTATCCTCTTATAACTTCTCTAAAATATTTTTGATTTCCTAAAATTTGTTTCAAAAATAAGTCTCTTGAAAGCCACTGTTCAGGTCGTCAATAAAAATATATCATAATTACCGTCAAATTCTTTACCTTTACAAGGACTCTTAAAACACATAAAAATACTTTATTATTTTGTTATTGTTAAGATTAATAAATTTACTAAATATTGCTATTGTATTTTTTAATGAGATATTTCGTTTTTAATTTAGCATCTTCAAATTTTCAAATGGTATAGAAACAGTGGCGGCTCTAGCGGGTAGGCCGGGTAGGCCCGGGCCTACCCAACTTATTTGGTTTTTGGCCGGTGACACGCCTAAATGTACATATTACCGTTTTAAGGTGTATTAACGAGCTGTATGGTTTACTTTGATTTAAATATTATTTCTCAACAACTACTTTTGTGACACTTACAGGCAATAAAATAATATATTATTATATATTATAAAATAACAAAAATATTTTTATTTTTCATAGTTGACCTGGCTCCATAGTTTTAAAATTAACAGTGTGGTGTATGCTTTTATCTTCAATAAGCAGTCCCCCCTTATCCTAGGGGGTATTTACCCAGGTCCCCCGCCATAGTCATGACACCCCTAAACTGTGCCTACCCAAAAAATAAATCCTGAAGCCGCCCCTGTATAGAAAATGAATGACACTCAGTTCTTTCTTCATGTCGTTTGCTGAGTTAAAAATAATGGTCCATTCAAAAGCTTTAAAAATAGAAAAACAGATTTGTAAGCTTATTCTTTGGTAATTGAAATACAAAAATCTGTTATGACTGTAACACATATTTCTACTGATTGTAGACCTACTTGCACTTGGCGTGACTGTAAGATTGTCCAACACAGATTGTGACATTTATTTTGCTTTGAAAGGCTAACCTAATCTAAACATCAACTAACTTAATTTCCATTTCTCTCTGGCTATGAACTAGGCCTCACTAAAATGACTCAACTTATAACTATGCCGCTAGGATCGCTTGTCTGAAGGACTGACGCAAGTACACTTTCATCTTCTCGAACGCACACATTTTGTTTACACTTTGGCATGACTCAACACGAAATAATTACTGCGAGAAACAAGTGAAGGTCGGTTTCGTTCCATCTATCGAAATGAATCATTCTTGAAGCGGTAGTTTTACCACAAGCCATTAATATACGTCCCCCCCCCCCATCAAAGCCTATAAACTCTTTTTTATCTTGAAATGTCAACATAGTAGGCCTATGCAGTTGAAAGCATTGACTTTGTGTTGACTATATTACACTGTTCTGTATTCATTGGTTGTTGTAATCGATTGTTCTGTCGACATGTAGTTACGATTAAGAGGGGGGGGGGTTAATAAAGTATATTTTTAAACATTTTATTGTAGTTTTTGCTTTCCCTTAAGAAACCCCTAAAATATTTGCATGGTTCCAAAGCCGAGAAAAATTTAATTTTATGAAATTTGGGATTTCCTATATATGGTATCTAATTTGTGGCTTACTCTGTAGATTTATACAAAATTCAGTTTGTTTCATGTCTATAAATTAGAACCTGAAATATGCTGTTCTGATAAATAGTCTACCATTATAAAGGGTGTAACGAAAAAGGTGGACTGGCTATTCATTTTTGGATTGTATAAATCAAAACCAAAAAAAAAATCAAACAAAATTATATATAATGAAATCCTTTTCATTTTGGTCTACCTGCCTTTTTTTTCCCCCAAAAAACAACTGCAGAAATTGTAAAACTATTGAGTTCAAATTTAGTATGTATAAGTATTTTGTATGTTACGTTTTATAAGTGTAGCCTAACAAACACCAACTTTGTTTTAATAATTTTAAAAAATGACGGCCATTTAAAATCTATTACGAAAGATAACTCAAAAACTGTTAACTTTACAAAAAACCCTACAAGAGACAAATTATTTTTCTTTTGTAACGACAAGCAAAATCGTTTTTTAAATTTTTCTGTAGATCAAAGGATAACAAAGGTTTCGACAAAAAACTAAAAATATAATTTCTTGGCGATTGTCTACAACAATCAAAACTAGTCCAACATCAACACATTTATGAATTATGTTCATTTGTATCCATGGAAACCAAGAAAATATAAATTAAATGTTGTAATAATGATGGTTTACTGAATTAGTAGTACATTTCTTTGTTTTATAATTGTTATGTGCAGTTTAAGTAGCTGTGACTCAAGCCCAATTGTGATTTGTGTCACAGTGTGCGTTATTTGTCATATTTCCATTATTATTAATCCTAAAATAAAAAGTAAATTTGTTAATTTATTTGTTTGTTAAATAATAATAGTATAATGTCTTGGTTTCCATGGATACAAATGAATATATACTCTGTATATACAATTTTACATAACATATTGCCAGAGTGTTCTAAATTAAACTATCAGAACACATTTGGTTCAGATTACATTGTGGGAACGTTTACAACCATTGATAAATTACAAATAGACTAACTATATAAATAAGCTAATAAATTTAACTTTTTTAATCTGTTAACACTTGAGTAAAGAGGTTTACAATAATCAGAAAATGCTTTTAGAAGATCCACTAAATGTATGCATAATTAAGTTTCAAATAAGTGTATTTCGTCTTAGTAAGAATGGAAGAATCAAATAAAATCTATTCAGGTTTTGGTCAAGTATCTCTAATGGTGAAGCAAACACACGACCTAAATCCTTTCTCTTATATTATTTTCGTAAAACTGTTATGCCACGGGAGTGAAAGCCAAAGCGAGAAAGTGAAACTGCAACTCAACATAGCAACAGGTAGACAGACATAGGCGAAGACTTTGTAGTTATGCGGTATTATAATAAACATTACATACACCTGGTCAATATACACTGTCATATAATTACATATTATGGAAAGTGTAAATTTAGGTATTTACTATGATGTTACCTTATTTCTCTTTCCTAACATTGCCTTTACCTTTAATAGAAAGGTCTATTGCCTTTACCTTTAATAACTTCGCATAAATTCTCTGGATTTAGAGTTCAGGGACAATTTGTAAAGTCTAGTTGGCTATACCGTCGTTTTAATTATTCATATCGGCTGTTATAGGTTCAATAATTTTTACACAAAATTCACAAGGACGTCGGTTTAATTTAAAAAAAAAAAAAACTAGTTTAAATACCTGTAGGAATTCATGTAAATTATTCATAGGCTCTTTAAGTGTTTATTACATATTTAGAATCACAATTTAATAAAAATTATGTTCAGCAAACTAAATAAGTTAATAAAGTATAATTAGTCTATATCCAAATAGGAACTAATTTATTTACTAAAGAATATATATAGATTTGTCTTTGTTATTCTTTTTCTTGTTGTTTAAAGATAACTTCTCGGTAATTATCTCTTTATAAAAAAAAGAAGAAAAGAATATATAATAAGGACCTCTTGCTCTTGAATACTCAAATAGCGCCAGTAAGGACCTCTAGCTTTTGAATACTCAAAGCGCCAATAAGGACCTCTAGCTCTTGAATACTCAAATAGCGCCAATAAGGACCTCTAGCTCTTGATACTCAAATAGCGCCAATAAGGACCTCTAGCTCTTGAATACTCAAATAGCGCCAATAAGGACCTCTAGCTCTTGAATACTCAAATAGCGCCAATAAGGACCTCTAGCTTTTGAATACTTATAGCGCCAATAAGGACCTCTAGCCCTTGAATACTCAAATAGCGCCAATAAGGACCTCTAGCTCTTGAATACTCAAATAGCGCCAATAAGGACCTCTAGCTCTTGAATACTCAAATAGCGCCAATAAGGACCTCTAGCCCTTGAATATTCAAATAGCGCCAGATGGACTTCTAGCTCTTGAATACTCAAATAGCGCCAATAAGGACCTCTAGCCCTTGAATACTCAAATAGCGCCAATAAGGACCTCTAGCTCTTGAATCTCAAATAGCGCCAATAAGGACCTCTAGCTCTTGAATACTCAAATAGCGCCAATAAGGACCTCTAGCTCTTGATACTCAAATAGCGCCAATAAGGACCTCTAGCCCTTGAATACTCAAATAGCGCCAATAAGGACCTCTAGCTCTTGAATCTCAAATAGCGCCAATAAGGACCTCTAGCTCTTGAATACTCAAATAGCGCCAATAAGGACCTCTAGCTCTTGATACTCAAATAGCGCCAATAAGGACATCTAGCTCTTGAATACTCAAATAGCGCCAGATGGACTTCTAGCCCTTGAATACTCAAATAGCGCCAATAAGGACCTCTAGCTCTTGAATACTCAAATAGCGCCAATAAGGACCTCTAGCTCTTGATACTCAAATAGCGCCAATAAGGACCTCTAGCTCTTGAATACTCAAATAGCGCCAATAAGGATCTCTAGCTCTTGAATACTCAAATAGCGCCAATAAGGACCTCTAGCTCTTGAATACTGAAATAGCGCCAATAAGGACCTCTAGCTCTTGAATATTCAAATAGCGCCAGATGGACTTCGCGCTCTTGAATACTCAAATAGCGCCAATAAGGACTTCTAGCTCTTGAATACTCATAGCGCCAATAAGGACCTCTAGCTCTTGAATATTCAAATAGCGCCAGATGGACTTCTAGCTCTTGAATACTCAAATAGCGCCAATAAGGACTTCTAGCTCTTGAATACTCAAATAGCGCCAATAAGGACCTCTAGCTCTTGAATATTGAAATAGGGCCAGTTGGACTTCTAGCTCTTGAATACTCAAATAGCGCCAATAAGGACTTCTAGCTCTTGAATACTCATAGCGCCAATAAGGACCTCTAGCTCTTGAATATTCAAATAGCGCCAGATGGACTTCTAGCTCTTGAATACTCAAATAGCGCCAATAAGGACTTCTAGCTCTTGAATACTCAAATAGCGCCAATAAGGACCTCTAGCTCTTGAATATTCAAATAGCGGCAGATGGACTTCTAGCTCTTGAATACTCAAATAGCGCCAATAAGGACATCTAGCTCTTGAATACTCACAGCGCCAATAAGGACCTGTAGCTCTTGAATACTCATAGCGCCAATAAGGACCTCTAGCTCTTGAATAGTGTAATAGCGCCAAGGTCAAGAGAGAGATGACAGGAAAGATGAAAGAGAGGGATCTCTACTCAAGACTAGCTAGGCACCCTCGGGAGTGCTACAGTCGTACTCAAGAGCCAAGAGGGTAGGTTTGTCTTCTAATATCCAAAATTAAAGAAAATACAATTAAATAACCAAAACCTGTCAAATTATTACAATAAGAACTAGAAGACAGCAATATATGAATGAATAAATTGACTGTCACGAACGTTTGGTTGGTATGACTGGGTATTGGAGATCAAATTACATCTGCATTAAAGTAGGTCCACAGTTGCATTCTCATTCATCATACAAGAAGTGTTTGAATTATTAATATTTGTTGCCTTGGTTGTTACCCGATTCCCTCACAGAGCCCGAGTTTAGCTTAAAAAATAAAATGTATTCGAAATCAGAGATACAAATATTTTAAAATTTGTTTAAAACAAATTCTGAGAAAGCAAGGCAGTATCCTCGAGTTTAAAAGTACGATTTTGAAAACTTACTGTCGACTCTTCCGTCGTATACAATGTTTAGGTTAGGTTAGGTTAGGTTAGGTTAGGATAGGATAGGTTAGGTTAACCTAACCTAACCTACATTCCGTCGTATACAATGTTTACCAAAATAGGTTTCTCCGCTAAACGGGTTTAGACGATCTTGCAAAGAACAATTTTTGTTTGTAACAAGTGACCTCGAAACTGATATTCTGTCAAAATCTAGATACAAATTTGTTGTTCAGATTTTTTTTTTTTGTAAATATATGTAGAAGAGGAAGCCGAAACGTTCTAAGGACTAATGATTGGCCCCCGTATCATCTTGATCAGCAGGTTATTTATAATACAACTAAACGTTAGCTTTCTAAAACTACTTGACAATGTTGAAAAGACGGGTTGGGATGAGTCATTGCAGGTGGTTAGGTAACCGAGGCCTATGTAGATAACAGATAACAGCATGACTCATCCTTTATCATACAATGTTAATAAGGCTTACTGCTTTTTAGTCTGTCTATAATTAAAAAAAAAAAAAAAAAGTAAACAAAGTTTAAAAGTATTGAAAAAAAGAACGCGAGGTATATTTAATAAATTATTTTACTCGAAATTCATACATTACTTTAGGTTATGTTTGATTGAATAAATGGTTTGTACCACGAAGCTTCTTAAGTAACAATATTCTAGTTTCATCATAATCGTTTCCAATGTGTGTGTTTTTTGAAAGTCTCAATAATGAGGAAAGTTACAAATAGTAAAAGTTTTCAAAAATCTTGTTAAAATTTATGAAAAATTATATATTTTTATATACTATACAGAGTAAACAAACTGTAAAGCAAAATATTGGTTACACAAATTTTCTGGTTACCGATTTTGTCAAATTTGGAAATTAACTGTAATAAATTCTTTCAATGTAACATTCGTTCGTTGGAATGTTTGTTCAAAGGCTAATACAAATTTATCAGTCAATTGTGATCAGTTCTGAAGAGTTTTGGCCGAAACCTTGAGATTAACTCGAGGATCAGAACCTTTTCAAAATGACCCTAACTATACTTTAAATAAATTATGAAATATAATCTTTATTATCAAATTTCTAATGATCTATTGCAGCAAGTGGTTTGGTAAGAGTATATATAAATGTTGGTAATCACCATTGTTGTCCAACGAGTTATGGTTCAACATTATATTGGACAGCAGCTAAATATGATAGTTTACATTCTATAATAATCTGTAATAATTCCAAAATACTTTAAATTATGACAATTTAATTATCGTTATTTTGCATTTACTGGTATCAATATCAACATACCCAAGAGTTACTTAAATTCGATTTTTCGCTTAAAACAAAAATGAAGAGATTAGGTTATTTATTTTAATTGAGGTTTATTGAATAAAAAAAACAAAAAAAACAATGATGACAATGTCGTTATTTTTAATTAGAGTTCAGGTTAGTGTGTGGAGAATTAAGAACTACAAATTTTTAATGAAACTGATTAAATCACCCTCAAATTAACTAATTTTCATTTGAAGAGGTTATTTGTTCCAAAGAGTTTTTAAATGCTACAACAATACCCTACGCCAAATTGCATCCCTTTCTTAATTTTTGTGACCACTATTATGCTTACATAACGATATCGGAGAACAAAAGGCGTGTCAAAATCACTTTTTTAAAAGAAAATTAAACGAAAAACTGAAATCGATGATTTTTATACTACTAAACTTCTAACTTTTGTATATCAAGACTTGAATTTAAGGGGACATCGCACCCCCTATCTTCGCAATGTTAAGTTGGCCAACTTTTGTTTCTTTTTCTCAGACATTACATGAGGTACAGGCTTGCAATTTTCAGTGGTTTTATTTCATACTGTTATGAAGCTGTGTAACTAAAAGCTTTATTATATACTTACTAGTTCTTGTATTTTTAATTTTTTTGTTTTAATCAATTTTTTTTCTTTAATATTTTTGCACGAAAACATTTTTTATTATTTTTATTTTTAAGAGCATGTACATTATCCTGATTAAGTAAGTGCATATACATAAGGTACAAATTCGGTAAAAAATTGAAGTTAATAGCTCTAACGGTTCCTGAGAAAAAGGAATATTTGTTATGAAAAAGTTGTTTTTTTCAGGAAACGCATTTAAAGATAAAAGCTGTTTATTTGAGAAATATATAAATGAAAAAATCCACTTACACTAACCTAACCTAGCCAACACAAGAAACAGAATTATTTTCATGAATCCTTGAAGATAATATAAAATATAATGTACTCATCAAAACAACTTGTAAGTATAGAGCCCACTGTTTACCAACAATTGGAATTTGCGTGCAAACAATTTTTTAAATTCATGTTTTACTAGGTTAGAATTGTCATATAAACGTTGTATTCAGGAAAGTCTAAATTACAATAATCTACAAAAATGTCAAAAATAATGGTACGATGCCCCCTTAAAAAAAATTAAATATCTGATTACAGGGAAAAGAATTTAAATTTAATCTTGGAAACAGAAGAAAACTATATAGGTAGAGAGAGGTATAGGAGTTTTGTTCCCACAAATACAAAGTGTATAAAGCCTGGCAAGTTGGCCTTTGATCCAGTAACAACTCTATTTCCATACAATGCTATATAACGCGTTCTGTACTCTACACACTCCGTGTGTAGATTAGGATTTATAACTCCAGTCTTATGTTCCCTTGATATTAATTAGCAGGGTTATTTTTGTTTCACAATTGTCAAGCAACGGATGAGCCCTCATTTTAAAGATCTTAACGTCATGAGGTCAGAATAGAAATTTTCTTTTTTCTATAAAAGAACAAGAAAATGTAGCTTACACTATTCAAAAGTCAGGAAGAAAACCCATAGAAAGATAATTCAAATATTAATACCTACATAACTTAAATATTTCGGGCAATGATAATTATTAGGCGTATCAGTGATTTTTATGATCAGCTGTTATATTTACATGTTTTCTCAAAACGACTGGACAGTATTTCTGAGCATGCCTGTTAGTTTAATTACAATCATGTATGTTATCGCTCTGTTTGAATTTTTGGTCAATGAACTCTAATCCTCAACTTACGCTTAAAATTTGAAGAACACATGTCAACGAGTGAAATAAAAAATGTCCCGTGAAAGTGATTATTTAAGGGGCTACGAACCACATACAATTGAATTTTTTTCATTTCAATTTTTTTTTTTTTTTTTTTAGTGACTATTAACGGCCTTTTATTTAGCTTTAAAACAAGCCTAAATTTATTATTATATCTCAACTCTAAGTGGGTGAAAATACATGCTAACTCTAATGGGGCTGGTATGCATTAAATATGTAAGTAAAACTTTAAACATGTTTTTTTCCGGAAATCATATATTTTATTCACAAAAGGAACATTTTCTCAAAATCTATCTAACATAATGATCTGAAATTTTGAGGGATAGTTTAAGGGACTATACTACAGGTTTTAAACAGAGCATTTTGTAATAAAAGTAATAATTTTTAAGTTATGACAGAGAAATGTGTCAAAAACATGTCAAAAATCTATAGTTTCATAAAAAAAAAAAAAAATGATAAAATGTATTTAAATGCTTGTATTGAAAAACCCTCATGTTAAGTTTTGTATTTATGTATTACTAAAACACTGATAAAATTTTATTAATTTTTATCCAGTAGTTTCATAGAAAATGTTCCTTAAAAGTTGTATTTTTAACATTGCCGAGATAGGGCGTTCCGGAGCCCCTTAACTGAATCTAACTTTACCTAAATATACTTTAGGAGAAGCACCCCCTTTCAAGGATACCCACCCTTATTACAAACTGCTTCAATATGAATAATGAATGAAACTGATTGTGTTAGCATGATTCATAAACCAGTTGTTAAACGGAAACATTTGGGGGTAACAGTTGCACAACAACTGTAGCATGTAGCGTGGGGCTATGCCCTAGTTTCTACATCACCTGTCCATCCGGTCGCATATACTTGTTGATATGACAGACGGGGGATTTCATTGAATGACGTTTTACAAGAGATGGTATTAAATTCCAACCTTATTAATTAAATTTTTCCAAAAGGGCGAAGCAAAGATTTTTTTTATATAGGAAAACACATTTAGAAACACAAATGTTTATTTTAGACAATGTTGTTGGTTTTAATGCGCATCTCTGAAGCTTCAAAACTAAAAACGTATCCTACACAAATATTGCACCAAATTCTCACACATCAAACCAAGGGAACAGTATTCGTTGCTATTCTTAAAACCTCCCGGTTCGAGTGTGTCCATTAAAAAGTGAAAATTGAGCATGGACGCCCTGTTAGAAGATTGAATATCCGAAATTGGTAGAGTAGGTATCATTATGTAAAGTATTGTAAAGTGAGAGAGTTTATGGAAACCAATATACACCAAGCCGAAGAAAATTAGGGTTAGGGTGTACATTGGAAAAACAGAAATGATCCGATGGTGTCTTTAGTTACTCCTTTGTTACTAGATCATTAGGGGTAATGTGATCACTGTTATAGCATAATTTTATGTTTTGCTCTTGTGAGAGCTACCATCCCATTGGGAGTTAATAAAGGGTGGGGTTGAATGGAAAGCATTTTAAAGTACGTCACAAAATGCTCATTTATTAAATTTCATCAAAATCATTTACGGTGTAGAGCACTTCACAGACAACAAACGAACTTCTTTGAATCAGAGTAACTAAAAATATATTTCACAAAAACTCAATATCCAGAAGTTCCTTACTATACGTATAATTTTCGATTTTACAGGCGGAGTGTTTTATTCAACTTATTCAAGTCTTTGTACAGTTAATGATGACATTATAACAACAACACTGAATACTTCTGGCTAACGAAATATTCAAAGATATTGTAAAAGTCATAGAAAATCCGTCTGCTGAAGATGTAAAAGACACCCCAAGTAACACTTCCGAAACAAGCTTTGATAACCGATACAAGGAAATTTGTAATTTACTGGAAGTTACGATAAGATAACACTTAGCACAGCATCCCTCCCATCTCCCCCCCCCCCAGTGTGATTCATCCCTGTTTGTTATTAATTACAACTTATTCAAGTCTTTGTTAATACAGTTAATGATGACATTATAACAACAACACTGAATACTTCTGGCTAACGAAATATTCAAAGATATTGTAAAAGTCATAGAAAATCCGTCTGCTGAAGATGTAAAAGACACCCCAAGTAACACTTCCGAAACAAGCTTTGATAACAGATACAAGGAAATTTGTAATTTACTGGAAGTTACGATAAGATAACACTTAGCACAGCATCCCTCCCATCTCTCCCCCCCCCCCAGTGTGATTCATCCCTGTTTGTTATTAATTACAACTTATTCAAGTCTTTGTTAATACAGTTAATGATGACATTATAACAACAACACTGAATACTTCTGGCTAACGAAATATTCAAAGATATTGTAAAAGTCATAGAAAATCCGTCTGCTGAAGATGTAAAAGACACCCCAAGTAACACTTCCGAAACAAGCTTTGATAACAGATACAAGGAAATTTGTAATTTACTGGAAGTTACGATAAGATAACACTTAGCACAGCATCCCTCCCATCTCTCCCCCCCCCCAGTGTGATTCATCCCTGTTTGTTATTAATTACAACTTATTCAAGTCTTTGTTAATACAGTTAATGATGACATTATAACAACAACACTGAATACTTCTGGCTAACGAAATATTCAAAGATATTGTAAAAGTCATAGAAAATCCGTCTGCTGAAGATGTAAAAGACACCCCAAGTAACACTTCCGAAACAAGCTTTGATAACCGATACAAGGAAATTTGTAATTTACTGGAAGTTACGATAAGATAACACTTAGCACAGCATCCCTCCCATCTCTCCCCCCCCCCCAGTGTGATTCATCCCTGTTTGTTATTAATTACAACTTATTCAAGTCTTTGTTAATACAATTAATGATGACATTATAACAACAACACTGAATACTTCTGGCTAACGAAATATTCAAAGATATTGTAAAAGTCATAGAAAATCCGTCTGCTGAAGATGTAAAAGACACCCCAAGTAACACTTCCGAAACAAGCTTTGATAACAGATACAAGGAAATTTGTAATTTACTGGAAGTTACGATAAGATAACACTTAGCACAGCATCCCTCCCATCTCTCCCCCCCCCCAGTGTGATTCATCCCTGTTTGTTATTAATTACAACTTATTCAAGTCTTTGTTAATACAATTAATGATGACATTATAACAACAACACTGAATACTTCTGGCTAACGAAATATTCAAAGATATTGTAAAAGTCATAGAAAATCCGTCTGCTGAAGATGTAAAAGACACCCCAAGTAACACTTCCGAAACAAGCTTTGATAACCGATACAAGGAAATTTGTAATTTACTGGAAGTTACGATAAGATAACACTTAGCACAGCATCCCTCCCCCCCCCCCCAGTGTGATTCATCCCTGTTTGTTATTAATTACAACTTATTCAAGTCTTTGTTAATACAGTTAATGATGACATTATAACAACAACACTGAATACTTCTGGCTAACGAAATATTCAAAGATATTGTAAAAGTCATAGAAAATCCGTCTGCTAAAGATGTAAAAGACACCCCAAGTAACACTTCCGAAACAAGCTTTGATAACCGATACAAGGAAATTTGTAATTTACTGGAAGTTACGATAAGATAACACTTAGCACAGCATCCCTCCCCCCCCCCAGTGTGATTCATCCCTGTTTGTTATTAATTACAACTTATTCAAGTCTTTGTTAATACAGTTAATGATGACATTATAACAACAACAACTGAATACTTCTGGCTAACGAAATATTCAAAGATATTGTAAAAGTCATAGAAAATCCGTCTGCTAAAGATGTAAAAGACACCCCAAGTAACACTTCCGAAACAAGCTTTGATAACCGATACAAGGAAATTTGTAATTTACTGGAAGTTACGATAAGATAACACTTAGCACAGCATCCCTCCCATCTCTCCCCCCCCCCAGTGTGATTCATCCCTGTTTGTTATTAATTACAACTTATTCAAGTCTTTGTTAATACAATTAATGATGACATTATAACAACAACACTGAATACTTCTGGCTAACGAAATATTCAAAGATATTGTAAAAGTCATAGAAAATCCGTCTGCTAAAGATGTAAAAGACACCCCAAGTAACACTTCCGAAACAAGCTTTGATAACAGATACAAGGAAATTTGTAATTTACTGGAAGTTACGATAAGATAACACTTAGCACAGCATCCCTCCCATCTCTCCCCCCCCCCAGTGTGATTCATCCCTGTTTGTTATTAATTACAACTTATTCAAGTCTTTGTTAATACAGTTAATGATGACATTATAACAACAACACTGAATACTTCTGGCTAACGAAATATTCAAAGATATTGTAAAAGTCATAGAAAATCCGTCTGCTAAAGATGTAAAAGACACCCCAAGTAACACTTCCGAAACAAGCTTTGATAACCGATACAAGGAAATTTGTAATTTACTGGAAGTTACGATAAGATAACACTTAGCACAGCATCCCTCCCATCTCTCCCCCCCCAGTGTGATTCATCCCTGTTTGTTATTAATTACAACTTATTCAAGTCTTTGTTAATACAGTTAATGATGACATTATAACAACAACACTGAATACTTCTGGCTAACGAAATATTCAAAGATATTGTAAAAGTCATAGAAAATCCGTCTGCTAAAGATGTAAAAGACACCCCAAGTAACACTTCCGAAACAAGCTTTGATAACAGATACAAGGAAATTTGTAATTTACTGGAAGTTACGATAAGATAACACTTAGCACAGCATCCCTCCCATCTCTCCCCCCCCCCAGTGTGATTCATCCCTGTTTGTTATTAATTACAACTTATTCAAGTCTTTGTTAATACAGTTAATGATGACATTATAACAACAACACTGAATACTTCTGGCTAACGAAATATTCAAAGATATTGTAAAAGTCATAGAAAATCCGTCTGCTAAAGATGTAAAAGACACCCCAAGTAACACTTCCGAAACAAGCTTCGATAACCGATACAAGGAAATTTGTAATTTACTGGAAGTTACGATAAGATAACACTTAGCACAGCATCCCTCCCCCCCCCAGTGTGATTCATCCCTGTTTGTTATTAATTACAACTTATTCAAGTCTTTGTTAATACAGTTAATGATGACATTACAACAACACTGAATACTTCTGGCTAACGAAATATTCAAAGATATTGTAAAAGTCATAGAAAATCCGTCTGCTAAAGATGTAAAAGACACCCCAAGTAACACTTCCGAAACAAGCTTCGATAACCGATACAAGGAAATTTGTAATTTACTGGAAGTTACGATAAGATAACACTTAGCACAGCATCCCTCCCCCCCCCAGTGTGATTCATCCCTGTTTGTTATTAATTACAACTTATTCAAGTCTTTGTTAATACAGTTAATGATGACATTACAACAACACTGAATACTTCTGGCTAACGAAATATTCAAAGATATTGTAAAAGTCATAGAAAATCCGTCTGCTAAAGATGTAAAAGACACCCCAAGTAACACTTCCGAAACAAGCTTCGATAACCGATACAAGGAAATTTGTAATTTACTGGAAGTTACGATAAGATAACACTTAGCACAGCATCCCTCCCATCTCTCTCCACCCCCCCCCCCAGTGTGATTCATCCCTGTTTGTTATTAATTACAACTTATTCAAGTCTTTGTTAATACAGTTAATGATGACATTATAACAACAACACTGAATACTTCTGGCTAACGAAATATTCAAAGATATTGTAAAAGTCATACAAAATCCGTCTGCTAAAGATGTAAAAGACACCCCAAGTAACACTTCCGAAACAAGCTTTGATAACAGATACAAGGAAATTTGTAATTTACTGGAAGTTACGATAAGATAACACTTAGCACAGCATCCCTCCCCCCCCAGTGTGATTCATCCCTGTTTGTTATTAATTACAACTTATTCAAGTCTTTGTTAATACAGTTAATGATGACATTATAACAACAACAATTGAATACTTCTGGCTAACGAAATATTCAAAGATATTGTAAAAGTCATAGAAAATCCGTCTGCTAAAGATGTAAAAGACACCCCAAGTAACACTTCCGAAACAAGCTTTGATAACCGATACAAGGAAATTTGTAATTTACTGGAAGTTACGATAAGATAACACTTAGCACAGCATCCCCCCCCCCCCCAGTGTGATTCATCCCTGTTTGTTATTAATTACAACTTATTCAAGTCTTTGTTAATACAATTAATGATGACATTATAACAACAACACTGAATACTTCTGGCTAACGAAATATTCAAAGATATTGTAAAAGTCATAGAAAATCCGTCTGCTGAAGATGTAAAAGACACCCCAAGTAACACTTCCGAAACAAGCTTTGATAACAGATACAAGGAAATTTGTAATTTACTGGAAGTTACGATAAGATAACACTTAGCACAGCATCCCTCCCATCTCTCTCCACCCCCCCCCCCCCAGTGTGATTCATCCCTGTTTGTTATTAATTACAACTTATTCAAGTCTTTGTTAATACAGTTAATGATGACATTACAACAACACTGAATACTTCTGGCTAACGAAATATTCAAAGATATTGTAAAAGTCATAGAAAATCCGTCTGCTGAAGATGTAAAAGACACCCCAAGTAACACTTCCGAAACAAGCTTCGATAACCGATACAAGGAAATTTGTAATTTACTGGAAGTTACGATAAGATAACACTTAGCACAGCATCCCTCCCATCTCTCCCCCCCCCCAGTGTGATTCATCCCTGTTTGTTATTAATTACAACTTATTCAAGTCTTTGTTAATACAGTTAATGATGACATTACAACAACACTGAATACTTCTGGCTAACGAAATATTCAAAGATATTGTAAAAGTCATAGAAAATCCGTCTGCTGAAGATGTAAAAGACACCCCAAGTAACACTTCCGAAACAAGCTTTGATAACCGATACAAGGAAATTTGTAATTTACTGGAAGTTACGATAAGATAACACTTAGCACAGCATCCCCCCCCCCCAGTGTGATTCATCCCTGTTTGTTATTAATTACAACTTATTCAAGTCTTTGTTAATACAATTAATGATGACATTATAACAACAACACTGAATACTTCTGGCTAACGAAATATTCAAAGATATTGTAAAAGTCATAGAAAATCCGTCTGCTGAAGATGTAAAAGACACCCCAAGTAACACTTCCGAAACAAGCTTTGATAACAGATACAAGGAAATTTGTAATTTACTGGAAGTTACGATAAGATAACACTTAGCACAGCATCCCTCCCATCTCTCTCCACCCCCCCCCCCAGTGTGATTCATCCCTGTTTGTTATTAATTACAACTTATTCAAGTCTTTGTTAATACAGTTAATGATGACATTACAACAACACTGAATACTTCTGGCTAACGAAATATTCAAAGATATTGTAAAAGTCATAGAAAATCCGTCTGCTGAAGATGTAAAAGACACCCCAAGTAACACTTCCGAAACAAGCTTCGATAACCGATACAAGGAAATTTGTAATTTACTGGAAGTTACGATAAGATAACACTTAGCACAGCATCCCTCCCATCTCTCCCCCCCCCCCAGTGTGATTCATCCCTGTTTGTTATTAATTACAACTTATTCAAGTCTTTGTTAATACAGTACAGTTAATGATGACATTACAACAACACTGAATACTTCTGGCTAACGAAATATTCAAAGATATTGTAAAAGTCATAGAAAATCCGTCTGCTGAAGATGTAAAAGACACCCCAAGTAACACTTCCGAAACAAGCTTCGATAACCGATACAAGGAAATTTGTAATTTACTGGAAGTTACGATAAGATAACACTTAGCACAGCATCCCTCCCATCTCTCCCCCCCCCCCAGTGTGATTCATCCCTGTTTGTTATTAATTACAACTTATTCAAGTCTTTGTTAATACAGTTAATGATGACATTACAACAACACTGAATACTTCTGGCTAACGAAATATTCAAAGATATTGTAAAAGTCATAGAAAATCCGTCTGCTGAAGATGTAAAAGACACCCCAAGTAACACTTCCGAAACAAGCTTCGATAACCGATACAAGGAAATTTGTAATTTACTGGAAGTTACGATAAGATAACACTTAGCACAGCATCCCTCCCATCTCTCCCCCCCCCCAGTGTGATTCATCCCTGTTTGTTATTAATTACAACTTATTCAAGTCTTTGTTAATACAATTAATGATGACATTATAACAACAACACTGAATACTTCTGGCTAACGAAATATTCAAAGATATTGTAAAAGTCATAGAAAATCCGTCTGCTGAAGATGTAAAAGACACCCCAAGTAACACTTCCGAAACAAGCTTTGATAACAGATACAAGGAAATTTGTAATTTACTGGAAGTTACGATAAGATAACACTTAGCACAGCATCCCTCCCCCCCCCCCCAGTGTGATTCATCCCTGTTTGTTATTAATTACAACTTATTCAAGTCTTTGTTAATACAGTTAATGATGACATTACAACAACACTGAATACTTCTGGCTAACGAAATATTCAAAGATATTGTAAAAGTCATAGAAAATCCGTCTGCTGAAGATGTAAAAGACACCCCAAGTAACACTTCCGAAACAAGCTTCGATAACCGATACAAGGAAATTTGTAATTTACTGGAAGTTACGATAAGATAACACTTAGCACAGCATCCCTCCCATCTCTCTCCACCCCCCCCCCCAGTG
The DNA here is from genome assembly GCA_963513935.1 of Aphrophora alni. Taxonomy (NCBI): domain Eukaryota; kingdom Metazoa; phylum Arthropoda; class Insecta; order Hemiptera; family Aphrophoridae; genus Aphrophora; species Aphrophora alni. The sequence goes on along the minus strand of OY740769.1, from coordinate 147,224,278 downwards.
TGATTCATCCCTGTTTGTTATTAATTACAACTTATTCAAGTCTTTGTTAATACAATTAATGATGACATTATAACAACAACACTGAATACTTCTGGCTAACGAAATATTCAAAGATATTGTAAAAGTCATAGAAAATCCGTCTGCTGAAGATGTAAAAGACACCCCAAGTAACACTTCCGAAACAAGCTTTGATAACAGATACAAGGAAATTTGTAATTTACTGGAAGTTACGATAAGATAACACTTAGCACAGCATCCCTCCCCCCCCCCAGTGTGATTCATCCCTGTTTGTTATTAATTACAACTTATTCAAGTCTTTGTTAATACAGTTAATGATGAAATTATAACAACAACACTGAATACTTCTGGCTAACGAAATATTCAAAGATATTGTAAAAGTCATAGAAAATCCGTCTGCTGAAGATGTAAAAGACACCCCAAGTAACACTTCCGAAACAAGCTTTGATAACAGATACAAGGAAATTTGTAATTTACTGGAAGTTACGATAAGATAACACTTAGCACAGCATCCCCCCCCATCTCCCCCCCCCCAGTGTGATTCATCCCTGTTTGTTATTAATTACAACTAAATGCAAAGGGGAACAAACCCTCTAATCTACTCTTAAAGGGACTAATTTAGTTTTTTAGATTCAGATAGATAAACGTGTAACGTAGATATAAATCGTAAAGATAAGGGGATAATGTTACTCTTTAAACAAACAACTGTGAACTAATTAATTTCTAAATTCATATACTTCTATTAGATTCTAAACGATTATAAGCTTAAACTTATGATAGTTTAATATACATTCTGTGGAGATATAAACACAGAATATGATTGATTTGTGTAACTTCGAATTTTGTTTAAAACAAAATTGTCAGTTATTCTCTTCTACGTTTTCACGAAATTTAATTTAAATTCACATGTTTACGTTAATCCAAGAATATGTTTATTTGTTCTTTAATAGTTTGGTTTTATGCGCAGAATATACCGTGCAATGTGGCGTTATATGCTCTCTCCAGTCTCCAGTTAGTAACTAAAGAACATCTGTACGTTTACTTTTTATCTTCTTCTCTAAGGAGAATTATAAGTTTTAAATTTGATCTTCCTTATTAATTTGTTCAGAAGATTATCTTATCTGATTTCCTAAGTCAATAAATACATTGAATATAAAATATAATATGTATATAATCTACAAGCAAAATGACTGTTTTTTTCTACAAGAAACATATTTTATATCCTAAAGGAAAAATTAAGGTTAGGATCGCAAACAGTCATCTATTGTGTCACTCAAATGTTCTTACTTTTAAAAGTAACTTTTCAATATAAATCAAATTTTGAATGTTTTAGGAAAATAATTTAAAAAAAAGATTTATACTAAATATTTCAGAATTGCGCCATTATTATTTTTTTTACTAACACTAGTGTTTACAATATTGAACTTCTATGCGACACTAACGCTCCCCCGTTGATAGCACAGCCATTTTGTGTGTAAGGCATTGAATTTATTGCTAAGAAAAGAAATATCAGCATAAATTAATTGTGGGTTCATTCAATAATGTTGGTGGAACAGTTGTAGTTGTGTGGGTTCAGTTCAGAAAGCGCTAGTGAGATGCTTTCCTTGGAAGTTACTAGACATTGACCGTTAGATGGCAGCACTAGAGCCTTGAATTTCCGAGTTTCAAACATACCAGATGGCTTAGCTATGTAATATTTAAAAACAATGAAGTGAGACAGTTTGTGCAATGTACAGTTTATTCTCTAATTAGACTATTAAAATGTGTCAAACTACAGTAGTAGAAGAAAATGTTTTAAACAGGTACTGAATCTAGGTTAGGTTAGGTTACGTGTTTAGTAGTATGTGGTTAATGATTATAATATAAGATACAAACAAAATAAAGGTTAGGTTAGGTTACGTGTTTACTGTCTAAAACAGTAAGGTAGTATGTGGTTAATGATTATAAGATACAAACAAAATAAAGGTTAGGTTAGGTTAGGTTACGTGTTTACTGTCTAATATATGTGATTAATGATTATAATAGGCTATAAGATACAAACAAAATAAAGGTTAGGTTAGGTTAGGTTAGCTTAGGTTAGGCTAGGTTAGGTTAGGTTAGGTTAGGTTAGGTTAGGTTATGTGTTTACTGTCTAATATATGTGGTTAATGATTATAATATAAGATACAAACAAAATAAAGAAGTCCGGGATATTGGAAATTTGAAACAGCATATTTAAACTTCTGTATTAAAAATTGGGTTAGATCTGTATTTCTTTTACAAATTTACTTACACCTTACCATATTTCAAACGCAAACATAATGTTCCACAGCTGGTGTATTTAAAATTATTTATTTAAGAGTTCTTTTGTTTAAATAATACATAATTTTATCAAGTTAGAAGTGTTCCCAACTGTACGGCCCAATCTTTCCTACAGATTTCAAATGTAAAGAATTCACTTTTGCTGATTCATATCTCACACAGTAAATATTTGTTATTTAACAGCGAGAGCTCTACTCTAGATCACGTGATTTTATCGTGACTCACTCATCAAATCAATTTGTTACGATATTTATTTCCATTGTTGGGAAACAAAACTATTATATCGATTAGGAATAGGCTTTGTGTAGACCTCGATTGTGGTACTTGCGCTCAACTCACACACGGTTATTTAATATTTAACTTTTAGATAATAATTTAGGGTGACACGAAAAATGCGTACAAACCAGAGAGCTTCCAAGAACCCCAGGTCACGCGGACCGAAGGCGTTAATCCCATGAATGCCAACCCCGGATGCGTCACTGGGTCACTCCAGTTGTCACCTTGCCTTTAACTGTCGTGGGGATAAGGTTAGGTTAGGTTAGGTTAGGTTAAGTTAGGTTAGGTTAGGTTAGGTTAGGTTAGGTTAGGTTAGGTTAGGTTAGGTTACTTCCACTTTAACAAATGTGGAAGTAACCCGTGAACGCCTAACGGTTGTACGAATTTTTCGCCTGTCAAAATGGTCTGACGTCATAGCTTACCCTGGTCATCTGTCAAAACTTGATCCTGTAGGCATCTTTCGCTGTAAGGGACTCACTTTACAGGGACCTAGCTGGACCTACTTTAGATCATTCTCTCTTGACCAACTATTGTTCCCGTTCGACTCTGATTCAGTTACACTATTTGAGTGTTAGGGACACTCTTTTCTTCTATTTTGTGTATAGGTTTTCCGCCTTCAAACAACAACAATATGAATTATACGTGCTTTGTAGCTGTGAAAATGTAAAATTATCTTGGGGGAGGTTGTAAGGTATAAAAGGATTGATATTGAAAAACTAAGCTATTACACTAATTGCAGCCATCCGCAAGGTAAGCAAGTGAATTAATGGTTAGGTTAGGTTAGGTTAGGTTAGGTTAGCAAATGAATTAATGATGCAAAACATTGCACAAACTTTATCATTCACACATCCCCAAAAACCAAATATAGATTAGAGACAATAAATAAATAAATTCGATAAAGACAATTTTAAGAAATTAGATATTTTATAACGACTTCATGAAGGATTTCTGTTTTACCAATAACTCGCAAACAGGTAATTTTTTAGGAGGAGAACTGCAGGATTAAATAATACCACACAATTTATAAAGGAGAACCCCTTTTATACGAACTAATCTCTCATTATAAAAAAACATGGGGAAAATCAATAATAAAGAAAAGAAATTTTTCGTTTTCTTTTTATACGCGATACGTAATATTAGATATTTTTGAGGGTGAAGAATATTATTTTTGACGAAAAAAACTATAATAAAGTTCGTGTTTACTGAATATAGAGGGACGTTAATTGCAATTCTAAAAATTGTGAAACCACTTCTACATCGAATCGTGCGTGCGTGTCGATTATTTTTGTTTATTGCCTGAACCGATTAATTTTCTACATGGATTTGGGTCATTATAATCTCCCTATTGTATCACTAAAACTGGAAATTGGTAGAGCCGATTTAGATAAATTCAGCTCCTTCGACAATTTTTCTGCCGATAACTCAAGTACCCGCATTTTTGGAGGGATAGTAACCAATACGTTTTGTTTGGGCCCTTAGGGGCTACACTTCGTCAAAATATTTAAAGCCTATTTTGAGAAAGTCGGAATTTGTTGTTTTTATAACAACTACTATTAAATTTTGAGTCAAAACAACTTTACTGGTTTAAACATGATGGTCAGAATAAAAGTAAATTAACCACAACTTTAATTGTATTTCAAAAATAGAGTTTGACTATTATTTAGGCAAGTTTGTTACTCAGAAATGTAAATTAATGAGAAAATATTTCATAATTTAACCATCACTCCTAACATCAGCTTACTGTGAGTAGTTTAGTGATCTGTTTAAATTATTAGCAAAACCGATTTCGGTAAAAACAATTCACGCCAACGCACTATTCCTAACTACGTTATCAAAGACGCAATGAATTACTAAACAATTAACAAAAGCCCCCTGACCTAGTTTAAAACAGATAAAAGAAATGAATAAATTAGAAAAGTAGCTATTGTCAAATTTAAGTATTTTATATCCAAAGCAGTAGACGTTATCTATCTATGTACAAGATTACTCAGTTTTATATCTCGACAAAAATAAACTTCTATAAAAACAATAAAATCTGTAATACAACCTATAAATATAAAATAAAACAAATTAAGTTCAGTATAATAAATAATTTGAGTTGAGAGTAAAATCGTAAGAGTTCCAAAAAGTTATTTAAAAATAAAATAATAACTGATAATTAATAATTCCCATCACTATAATTTCAGAGGCAATAACTAAAAACACGGTAATTATTATTTAGTTATATACAGGGTTAACATAAAATAATGGTGGGGTTTTGAATATGATTTAAATGAAAACAGAATTACTTACAGCTGATGTTGTTTATTTATCTAAATCGTCGTCTGAAACAGTTTTTTTACATAACTAATAAATTTCTATATGTGCGTCATTAGTCGCTCGGCAAATGTCTAATTGATAATCAAGTTCTGCCCAAACGTTAGTTAACATGTCTTTGTTAACGGTTGTCATTGCTTCATTAATCCTGTTCTTTAAGTGTTTAAGTCACGAATTTTATCTCGATAAACAATGTTTTTTATTTCCCACAAGAAGAAATCGCAAGGTGTCATGTCTGGAATCCTTGCCGGCCTATCCATCGATGTTCAAACTTTTCATTCAAAGTGTCTGTGAGAATGCACTAAAGTGCTGTTGGAAATGAAGTTGTTGAATGTTTTCGAGTTCATCCAGCTGATTAACATATCGAGATATACAATTCAATTAATTGTCTTTTCAGCAAAGAAGAAAGGTCCTATCAGACGATTTTTCATCACACCACACCAAACATTAACTTTAGGCGAGTCGCGTATTTTCTCAAAAATTGTCTCTGGGTTTTCAAATTCCCATATGCGTGAATTGTGTCTGTTAACTGACCCATTGATATGGAATGTAGCTTCATCTGAAAATATTAAATCATCTAAAAATGATCGGTTTTCATCAATCTTGGTCAACGTTTCAACAGTGAAATTAAAATGTTTTGCACCATCAACAGGTTTCAATTCCTGCAATAACTGGATTTTATATGCGTGTAATTTCAGTCTTTTTTGTAAAACTTTGTGGATTGTTGTTTTTGGAATACCTAACTCTAGGCTTCGTTGAGGTATTGACTTCTGATTGCAGATTGTCTAAAAGTTCAAGTTTTTCGTCTGATATACTTGGACTGCCAGATGATTCCTACTTTTGAACTGATCCAGTTTCATCGAATTGTTTGAACCAGCGTCGTATGTTATTTTCATGCGGTGGATCTTTTCTGTATTCGCGTTGAAATGCACTTTACACTGAAATTACAGACTTGAATTCAGCCAGCAACAAAACACACTTTGCTTTTTCTTTATTAAAGAACATCACATTCCATACAGAACACTCCAGAAAACACATAACACACTACCACAACAATGCAAGAACTAATTTTGAGGTTACAACAGCTGTTAAATAAACTTTTGGGTTATAGACTATCACCGATACCAATACAACACCACAAAATTTCTCTACTGTTTTCGTATGAATTAATAAAACCCCACCATTCTTGTATAATAACCCTGTACTCAATAACATGAAGCTATCCATTATCAGAGAGCTCAATTGAATTTTACTTTTATATTGCAACTATTATTTTTAGTTATTGCTCCTGTAATAATTGTTGTCAGGGGGAAATTATCAATCAGTATTGTAACTTTTCATGTCTGTTGATGGGTAGTTTTTCGTCCAAAAAATCCAAACATAATCCTAAAACGAATAAACCTATTTCAGTAAAATTAATAATTTAGAATTACTTTGTCCACTTCCTCAAGGGTTCCCAGGGACTTTTGATGGTATTTCATTTGTGGGTATCGCGATAAGAGGGAAACAAAATGAATGAATGTAACCTTGAATAATTTGTATTAAAGTTTCCCTTTCACAAAATAATAACCCTTAAAAGTTATGAAATAAGACGTATTTTTGATAATTTTAATTTAGTTTTTACCAAAAATTAGTCTCTAAGGTCCCCCAAATAGGCTGTCTTAATCGTGATAGTGCTACTAAAACATATAATGACAATTACCAAAGCAAATCGAACCGTAAGTTTTTATCAGTACGTAAGCTATGCTATTTTTTTTTTTTTAATGCACCAATTTCGTAAGATATAGAAATGTGAAATATACGTACCGCAGCAAAATTAATAACAAGTGTGAAACGTTTTTAGGCTTAACTATTTTTGAAGGATCTCAACAAAATAAAAACCAGAACCTTCTTTTGTTAGTAGAATGGATTATAAATTCACGGCGGATGAATATTTTTCGCTACATTTCAAACGAAATACTATATCTATAATATGTTGATTATATTATTCGTTTCCAGTTAACATCCTGTCACACCACAATATGATATCCTTTAGCAAACACATCAACATGCGTATTAAAATTATAATAAACAAATTAGTTTCAGAATGAATTTGTTCTTTGAATGTATAACAGATAAGAGATAATCTGGGGTCACCGATGATTCATAGAAATCTTCAATATGTATTGCTATTGGGACCTGGTGACGCAACATCCAACTAATGCGTCAAACCAAAGGGTTAGAGGTCACACGGGATGACTCACCACGTCCTGTTCCCTGCCCCCGGCGTTACCTAATAACAACAAAGCAAAGGGGGGAAAAACACAATTGTTATTTATAAATAAATTACTGGAGGTCAAATACGGGCATGTGTGAAGATAAATGTCTGGGTTTATGTTCAGGCCTACAACGTAGAACACTGTTTTGTGTTATTTATTTCAACATTCAAGGTACTGCAATAACATGAAAGATGATGTGGTCTTTTCCGATGTACTAAAAACTAGAAACCCCTTATGAAAAGTCACCCAACTTTAAAAAATCTGAAGTGAATAAGTCATTAAAGCAACTTTTCACTCGTCAACAAATCTCTTTGATATTGTATCAATTTTTGTGAAGTTACATAAGAAAGATTTCAATTGAAAGTGTTTATAATAAATTAGGTCCTATAAATCCAACATTTTAAAAGGGTTTTTTAAATCATTATTTTGCTAACCCCAAAATATTTATGTATTTGGAAAACAACATTAAATTTTCCAAAACATTTACTGCCCCCCCTCCTCCCCAATCTATAATAAAACCAAATTAATTCTTTATTTGGAACAAATTATTTTAATTATAGAAATATTGATACGGCCCCAAAATTTTTACAAACAAGTGTGTGGCTCAAGGACAGCAAATTAGAAATGATATTTCCCCAAAATACTATATAGACGAAACCGCAGTGTCTAGACTCGAACAAATTAATACACATACAAAACAAATAACAAACAAACAAAATAATGAAAAGAAAGTCTAGGTTTTATAAGACAACCGAAGCCACGGGTAAAATACTGAAGTGAATTTCGTATTAAATTTAACAAAAACCTATAAAACTGTAGCCTGCAAGTTGATAAAAAGTACAAATAGTTGTATCGACAACACAAACTTTTTATTCCGAGGTCTAGATAATACCAAGCAGAAAAAATGTACATTTGTTTTGAACTATGCTGTAAACATAACCTCAAAATTTAGCTAATAATAAAGTGAAAACTACACAATAAAACTGACAACTGCACTAAACTTTGTTAATTTGATCGCCATATCTCAACGTGCATTAAAATGGGATTTTCAGAATGTTAAAAAAAAAAAAAAAAAAAAAAAAAAAAAAAAAAAAAAAAAAAAAAAAAAACTACCCGGAGAGGATGAAGTCATAACTTCTAATCTGCCTACTTTAGACCACATAATCAGAAATATATATGTTACGTTACAAAATTGTCTTTTTCACTTAAGTATATAGATTCACCGGTATTTGTAATGACCCCAACATCTCACCGCCTCAAGGCTTACTGACCGTTACTTCACATCGTCCTCAATATCCAACCGTCTAGGCTCACTATGGGCAGTCTGTCCTACATCTTTCCCCGGATACAAGCTTTGACGTTCCTATTCAATATTTGTTTTGAGTCCAGCTGTCTGTACATCCAACAAACTGACTATTTCTTGGAAACGGTTTGACCATTATGTTTGAATTATCCACGTAAATAAAATTGATATAACTCCAAAAGTTTGGTTCATCTGCCTAAAGACCAAACACGAAAAATCGATTTTTTTAAAAACTGTAGGCCCAAATTATCGTAGTAAAAGATCTATGCTATATTTTAGTTTAATAAAAGATGAATAATCCAAATCAATCAACCCAACTGAAACCGTAAGTAAAAACCGATACTGATTCCGGAATAATTAGAATAAAAACGAAAATGAGAAGACAGCCTCCACAAGTGTATTGAAAAATGTAATGGCTGTAGTGTTTATGTTAATACGTGAAGTGCAATTTGTTTGCACTATTTATTAAAAAGAAACCTTACAATGACACAAACTACTAGTCATAAAATTACTGTTTTCACATGACAATCAAGTGCATATGATTTGTTATTAGAATAGGGGCCTGTTTTGATATCTGGATAAAAATAGCCTAAAACGTACCTTAAATCCTACTTGCTAAATTCATTATACAAATTGCATTGACTAAAAAAATGTACCCGTCGTCTTGGCGACACTGCTTAGGTCGGCAGTGATCATTGTGCCTAGGATAGCCATTAAATATGTAGCTATATTTTAGGGGAACTCCTTTAATTCTAGTGGATTGTACTATGGAAAGGAATTATAGGTTAGGTTAGGTTAGGTTAGGTAAGGTTAGGTTAGGTTAGGTTAGGTTAGGATAGGATAGGTTAGGTTAGGTTAGGTTAGGATAGGATAGGTTAGGTTAGGTTAGGTAAGGTTAGGTTAGGTTAGGTTAGGTTAGGATAGGATAGGTTAAGTTAGGTTAGGTTAGGATAGGATAGGTTAGGTTAGGTTAGGTTATAGGGTATAATTGGAAATCTGAAACGCAGAGATTCGTTTAGGGGTTTATTTAAGACAAAACCTGCTTAACTAATCTCTTCTCTTGTAAAAAAAAGACAAAATTTAAAACAGTATCCGGATTTGTGAATATCCTGACTATATTGCGAGGTTATGAACAGTAATAACAAGCTTAGGGTTACCTCTGACAACATAGGGACGTGTTCTCCACCCTCTGCAGGCATATTGTAAGTGTTAGTTATTAACCGACATTTTGCAAGTAGTTACGATTAAATAGTACTCAATTTATGAGTATCTACGACCATGGGCGTACCCAGCGAGGGGCAGGGGGGGGGGCAGCTGCCCCCTGGAAGCAAAAAATAAATCTTCATTATACATTTTTGTTGCTGGAATTTAATACAATTCTTGAAATAACAATTTTAATAATCAATTGTATGTTGAATGACCATGGCTTGCTCCTCCCTAGTTTTGATCCTGGGTACGCACTTGTCTACGACTCATAGTCGCTTACAATAGAATCCCTTTAGCCTTGGAATGTACATAGGAGTCGAAAAGATTTGCTTCACCAGAATACACTATTGATACTTTCCTAATACAATTTTCACAAACAATATATAATTAAGTCATGTCAATATTGGAAGTTTTATATTCATAGAAAGGCTACAATTTCGTGCAATAAATGTTTTCAAAAATAAAAAATTGTCATGTTGCTATAAAAATGCTTATTTCTCAAAATCGGGTCTGTTGTTACTGTTAAAATTTTGTTTGCATGTGAAGATTAAAAACTCGAACCAGTGTAATAAACTCCAATAGAAAATTCTGGTTCATGATTAATTTCCAAACCGCGAAAAAGAACAGCTTTCATTAAATAAAAACTACATTCTATCAAATAACATTTAGCCTACGCTTTGACGAGTTTATGGCGCAATCAAAGTAAGTTTGTTCTCTATTTAAACATATAAACATTTGTTTAAAATAATTTGTATAGGCCTGCCTATGTATCTTGGTCCATATGTTCAAAATGTTTTGTATAGACCTGCCTATGTATCTAAGCATCCTTGGTCCATTTTTCACCTTTTGAGCTACAACTTACCGAACTGACCTTTTTGTTAAAGAATACTTTTGGTTTTGTGGATAGGTGTGAGAGACTGTTTGTCCAATTACACAGTTTACTTGTAAAATATGCTCCATTTTATAAATAACAAATTTGTAACTCAAACACGTTCCCGGACAATATTAATAATTTTAATTTTGATTCAATTTAAATATTGCATTAAGGTCACTTACTTGATGACCGTGCATTGAAGAGTTGATCTATCAATGGATGTCAGTTGTCCATCATAATATCCTTGCAATTTATAATATTAAGACTGATGTACTTTATTTACTTTTGTAGATAATATCGAAAAAATATGTAATGCATTGGTTGGCCGTTGAAGCAAAGACAAATTGGTGAAATATAATATCTCCAAACGTTTATATAGCCTAAAATCTTTGGATAATTAAAATTTGTGGGCACCTGCTGCCATTTAAAACACAAAATTTAAACGATTATGATCAAATTTAAATAAAACGTGTCTAAATTAATATCTAGTTAGGTTACATGACAATGAATATGGGAGTCGTAAAGAAAGAGGAATTTGAAACCCATAACTATCATTAAAATAATTGTAAACCCTTTAGTAGATCTTAACAATTTTAATAGAAGATGTATTGTTATACACAAAGGTTAAAGCTGTCCAGTTTATAAGCGAGGAACTTTGAGCATCCTATATTTTCCCCATGCTGGCTAATCATTAATATTTGTTCAGTTTTCACTAAATCTTCTTTTACCTAGTTTACCAATTTGTATATACAAAAAATACGTTTTTAAAAATCAAGAAGAATACAAAGATGAGTTTTGTAGTGCTTTGTAAAATGGTATAACATGCCTTTTTAACGGTTTATGGAAGAGAAATAAAATTTCTGAGTTACATCAGGCAAACTCTGTCCTATTTCCTGATTTAATCAGTAAAACATTATTTATTTTAATGGATTTTAATCGTAGAATGTTTTCCTTTTTCTAATAAATTGCTACAATTATTTAATTATACACAAATAATAAACTATTTTAAATTTGTGTTTAGAAAAATTAAATCTTAAGTGATATTTCCAAGATGAAAAAAAGCATAAGTACAATGTGTGAAGTTTAACATTATTCTTATAAGTGGTTAAATTAAATATGGCGGAAGGGGAAACAGTATAAATTTACGCCAATACAGCGTAACTGGAATTTTGGTCAAAGAAAATCATCCCAAAATGAAGGATTAAAAGAATCTTTGGTCTCTCAATCAAAACAAATAATGAGGATGATGGCTGGTAGCAGTGTGGAAGTCCTTGCTAGGTCACCGGCTGATGACTCACCGCCAGAAGGTGAAAGCATCGCAACTTTAATCGATTGGTGTTGCTTTGGAACTGGGTTGTGGAGTAAGGTTGTTTGTCAATAATGAAACCAATGAACTATGAAGTAAATATTTTGCGGTTGTTGAAAACAAGTTAAGTCCACTCGTTTTGTATGTCACCTTCAAAACAGAATTTCTCAACTGTTGCTTAAAATTTCCTTTTACTGTTTAGAACTCTCGATGTTTTGATTGTTTGTTCGCTTAACGCTGAAATAACATTTGTTACGTTGACACTTGTTGAGTATAATTTCTTTGTGCCTGTCATATTTCTTAAGTTGCATGAACGTGTCTAGATCATTACACTATTCAATGACACATAATTCTTTTTAACTCGCAAATTAACTAAAAACGTTATCGACGAAAATCTCAACATTGATTGTTTCCCTCCATCACAATCCATTTTTATCTCCAGAGTTAGTAAAAAAGACGCCAACATTTGTTTCGTTCATATCGTAGCCCTACACAGGGCTGTCATCGAAGTACTGCCCAATGACAGCTTGTCATTGGTTTTCTACCTGAAACCTTGATTTTCTTTTACTTATGTTTATGGATACTGGTTTAGGTTACTGATTTTTATAATTTATCAAAATTTCATCAAAAATGGTAGAGCCTATTGATAATTAAGCCTTTTATAATACTTCTACATGTGTTTTCGATGTTGTTGTTGTTGTTGTTGTCGGGCAGTATATGTTATTAAGGTCTTCGAGGCTACTGTAATGACATAGTTTTAGCCAATTGTGAGAAAAAAATATTTTTTGTGTTTTAGTTATAAGACGAAAATAGTATATTTCTTCACTAGGACCAAAAGTAAAGCTTTTCATACAAGCTCAAGTTTTAAATGAGCGAGGATCGAAAAGCTTCTTTTGGTCCAAGTGATGAACTATATTTTTCGTTATAGCCTACCGCAAATAATATAAGAACACAATTTCACAAAAACTAAAATGTTATAACCTATTTACCTTCAAATCGATGGTAACAGCTGTTTTAACGGTTATTTACAATCGAGAGTATCTGTTGTTTTTATAGATGCTTTACAATCGTTAATTAATTCCTATAAACGAAGTAACAGCTGATGACCTCAGCTGATGTTGGTAGGTCCTAGGACTGAAAAGAACAACTTTAGCGTCTCAATGCATGTATTGAAAACAGCTGTTTTTGAAGCAGTATGACGAAAATATATTTTTTGTGTTTTACTTCCAAAATTTATATTTTCTTAATTTTGGTTATAATGATTCTTTGTTACAAGGACAATCATACAATATAAGAGTTTGTTTATACTAGTATTAGAGCTACAAAATTAAAACTACAAACAGAGGAAATGCACTGGATTACAACGTGTTACCTATTATAGCCCGATTCCAGCTATCATACTGGTATTAGCATACATTTGTTGGGATATTTAAACACATCTGTATAACACATATCCAGTCTCAAAATATTCTATAACAATATAGTGAGTGGTTTATTTGTAATACTGTATATAAATAAAAATCTATAATTTCAAATCTATTCTAAATTTTGTATTTAAGTCTCAAAATGTTACAAATTACCGTTTATTTTTGGAATGTACAATTTTAAATTCTCACTATTTTACATAGGGCCTACATATTCATGACGATTTCAATGAAATCTAAAAAAGTATTGCTTTGGTAACGCAAAAAAAAAAACAAAAACGGAAGAAACAAACAATTGTGATTCCAAAGAAATGAATCTTGACCACCATAGTTAAAGACTATCATAAAAAAAACAGGTTTGGTTAGGTTAGGTATGGTTAGGTTAGGTTAGGTTAGGTTAGGTTAGGTTTGGTTTGGTTTGGTTAGGTTAGGTTAGGTTTGGTTTGGTTAAGTTTGGTTAGGTTAGGTTTGGTTTGGTTAGGTTAGGTAAGGTTAGGTTAGGTTAGGTTAGGTTAGGTTAGGTTAGGTTATGATAGGTTAGGTTAGGATAGGTTAGGTTAGGTTAGGTTATGATAGGTTAGGTTAGGATAGGTTAGGTTAGGTTAGGATAGGATAGGTTAGGTTAGGTTAGGTTTGTAATTGTCGCATTGAAGTTATTGTTGGGTGTTGTGTATACCAGTTAGATGTATAGACATAATTTTATTACAAACTTGTTGAAGTAATTCGTCAAAAACATATTTTGTGGGGGGAAAAAATCAGGGAGAAAGAGTGAAATTCGCCTAAAAACAATTTCTAATTTATTATAATTGGTTTATTACAAATAATAAAACCGTTGTAAACATTGGCTAAAAGATGTATTGGAAACACGTGCCAAGAGAAGAGAGTATATATGCGTGTACATGATGTAACTTTCTACAAATAGTGAACACTTTCGCCAAAATGTCAGCCTTACGGACACACGGAAGATGTGACTAAACCTTGGGCAAGTGGCCAAGCGCAATGTTACCAACATGTTAAATTAAAAAAAACTCAACAACCTTTGATAAACAATTGTAAGAGTGATGTGGCAAGGACACTTTGATAATAAATTCAAGTGTTTTAGTCTAAGTCCGTCCTTCTGACGTATTTATCACTTAAAATACGTTTTAAATAGTTTAGGAATGACTACAGAAAATATTCGAGAGATGTGCGCAAAACCGTCCGATCTTTGTTTGCTTTTAACTCGTTTCCGTAACGGGATCTAAGCTTAGGTTAGGTTTGGTTAGGTTAGGTTTAGTTAGGTTAGGTTAGGTTAGGTTTAGTTAGGTTAGGTTTAGTTAGGTTAGGTTAGGTTAAGTTTGTAATTGTCGCATTGAAGTTATTGTTTAATCATTAAACACATTGTGCAAATGTCGGAATTTAGTTTTTCTTCGTCAATGAATAAGTCCGAAAAGAATTTATTTACCCAACTAATAATTTAACAGTGAGTCATGAAAACATTAAAAAGTTACACACATATATATATTCTCTTTCGAAGAAGAAGAAGAAGAAGAAGAAGAAGAAGAAGAAGAAGAAGAAGAAGAAGAAGAAGAAGAAGAAGAAGAAGAAGAAGAAGAAGGAGGAGGAGGAGGAGGAGGAGGAGGAGGAGGAGGAGGAGGAGATGAAGAAGAAGAAGAAGAAAACAAGCCTAATTCAGTTTTCCCAATTTTCACACAGTTTAATAATTACATATATTATACAATCATGATTTTAATTAGTATTTTAGCAACTAATTTTCGTTCAATCTTGTTTATTGTCCAGATTTTAAAAAAATTAACCGAAAAGTAAAGTACGAGTATATTCGTTTCTTTTATTCCACTTTTCTCTTATATGAAATTCATAATTATTTCCATATTGCGAAAGTTCTATAAAATAATACAAGTAAATATAGTCTACATTTATTTGTCAATATGTAAATGTGAACCTCCCCTAAAGTTAGCAATTATCAGATTGTAATTAAATTTAGTTTTTTAAATGTCCAGAACTTCAGGAATGCACTTCATCGTATGAAAAAAAATAAAAAAACAAACTAAAACACTTAAATTCAAACAATATTAGTGCGATTTCAAAATTAGCTTACGTTAGATGTAAACTGACTAAAAATTAACACAAGGAAGATTTGCCAAAATCATTGTAAAAAAGGAATCTTACTGTGTCGACATTTAAAAAATGTTTTGTTTTTATTTTGTAAAACCAGAGGTAAAATTAAGTTCAGAAAATACTGTGTATAATCAAAAAGGTCCCCTTTGTGAATTTTAAAAGATGATAATTGTGAAATTCTAAAATATTTTTATCACGACTGTAATGAAATTAAACATTTCTTACAATTATTGTAGGTTAACCAGATAAATGATGAAAACTTTATAAAAATCCAATTAAAACCATTATTAAACTGCATAAAATAAAATGCTACTTTTAAATATAATTAATAAATTGGGCTGCGAGAAGAGGAAATCCTGAATGAGGGCACAACAAGTTTTACTCCAAAGATAAAACAGTGTTCATAGTGCCTGTTGGTATTAAAGAAATGTGATGAAACGAGAAACAATGGAAATTAGTATCATTTCACGACACAGTCTGCGTGTTTCCAATTATTTACTATTTCAAGCTTATCACATTATCATCTTTATGCAACATGCAATACTCACTGACTGATTGTCACGCTCAGTGATTCATCATTTCAAAGACACTAGCAGGGAAAATAGAGGCTCCTCCAACACGGGAATACAACAAGCAGTACTCAACAATTGTTTATCATTTACAAAGCGAAACCATATTTCTTATCAAGATATGATTTTTAAGTCGTGAGTTTTTTTACATACAACCAACCATTTACAGACTTGCAAGACTGTGCTGAAAAATAAAACTAATGCATTTGGAATTTAATAAATAAAGCTTGAAATTATCCCCTATATTGGACCGATTTGACTTAAAAACCTTCCCATTTTTTAATAGCGTGTTTTTTTTATGACATCCTCTGTTCGTTTAGCAACATCGACTTCCAGGCTCAGGTACATAGATGGGCCAACTCGCTTAGCTTGTTTGCAAACTCCAAATTTCAAAATATTGAATATTTTGTAGGACCAAACCAAACATTAAAATTTTTTAATTTATGTTTCGTGCTTAACATCTTTAGTTTATAGCTGATGGACTAACGTAGAGTTGCTCTCGAACCTGTGACAAAATAATAGTCCTGTCTGCTGGCTGATATTTTATTACAATCGGAGTATACATAAATATAATACGTTCAAATATTTAGATTAATAGGCTACGTTTAAAATTTGAGGGACATCAAGATTAACTACATAAAGAGCTAGTCAAATTTGAACTCGGTGGTTTTAAATAAAATATATTTTACGAATTTTATTTAAATCTGCCAATAAATAATAGTATATTTCATCACTTGAACCAAAAGTGAAGCTTTTCGATACAAGCTCAACTTTAAATGAGCGAGGATCGAAAAGCTTCTTGTGCTCCAAGTGATGAACTATAATTTTCGTTATACTGCAAATAATATAAGAAAACAATTTCACTAAAATGTTATAACCTTCAAAAGTTTGGAGAAGTTACACAAGTTTGCAGCTATTACAGCTGTTTAGTTTGTGTTAGTATTTATAAAATCAATGGTAACAGCTGTTTTAACGGTTATTTACAATCGAGGGTATCGGTTGTTTTTTTTTTTAATATAGATTCTTTACAATCGTTAATTAATTCGTATAAACGAAGTAACAGCTGATGACCTCGAACTCAGCTGATGTTTTTAAGGCCTAGGACTAAAAAGAACAACTTTTACTTTAGCATCTCAATGCGTGTATTGAAAACAGCTGTTTTGGTAGCAGTATGATGAAAAATTAATTCTAATGTTAGGGTTATGAAATTTATAAATATCTCGTAAATGTATGTTGTTGAGAGTTAGGATAAACTCAATTGATTAATCTTAAAAATAAAATAGCAAATACCAGATAAATATTTACCTTGGAACAGATAATGTAATTTTATTTTTGTTTTAATTTTGTCAGACATTTTTCTAAGAGATCCATCTTTGATTAGTTTACAAATGCATTCAATGATATGGACAAGTCAATTAAATGATGAAACAAATGTTTCTTTAAAAAAACCGGTTTCATAAAAAAAAAAGTTTTTTATACATTCTAAACATGAATTTCAAGAGCTACTATATTCTTCTTCGCCAGGCCGTAAAACATAACATAAACCTTGTCAAACTGCCTTCGTGATATTGGAGGGAAAAGGTTGTCTGTTTTCTAGAAAGTTGAGTTGTTTTCCTTTTAACATAGTACACTATGTGGTTTCACTAGGAAATTTACTCAGTTTTGTCAGATAAGATGAAGTGGCAATGGTGAGATAACTCCGCTATATCAGTATTTCTAAGCCTTAGGCTATGTATCACTTCTTAGCTCACTCTTTAAATTCATTGATTAACCACAGTTTATTTATGTTTGTAAGCCTACAGATTGCACAATTACCTACTTTATTATGTAATATCACATATTTACGCAGAAAGTTTATATATCGAAATCTTGAAACAGAAGTTCCTTTGAAGATATTATTTTGACAATATTTTTAATATCCAACCGGAAATAGGAGAGAGTGACTATAAAACAAAAGTGGCAAATGTAAATTTGTCATTTTCAGTTCGACTAATAACACGTATTTGTCCTAATCTACCTAACCTAGATTAGTAAAAAAAGTAATAGATAGGAAGACACATCAATAGCCTTGTTTCTTATAAAAATCTGAACTAATTTAAACGGAGTAAAAACATTATTATTTTGGTTTCTCAAAAACATTCAGCCATAAACCATAAACCAAATTAGAAATAATATTTGACGTGAAATCCCCAAAAATGTCTAAAGAAAAAAAAACAAAAAAAACAAAGTCATATGAGAGATATAAATAGTTGGCATGCCTTGTCTACTTTTTGTAAATTAAAAAATAAATATATTGAAACATATTTAGATATTTAATTTGATTTATTTGTCCTATAAACTTGTTCTAAACATAAATACGTATTTTACTTAGGCCTAAATAGAGTTTTTATTAATGGCTAAGGTTCATTTTCGTTTTTTTTGTCAAACCTACTCTCTTAAACTATTGCTAGCGATTTGGCACATTTTTGTGTCTTTATTTTCACATTTTACCGGAATTTGAAATGACTCGATAGAGCTATATTTAAGAAATTATGTGTTTTAATAACTATTTCATAAACTATTTGATTATTGTTTTTTTTTTTTTTTTTTTTTTTTTACCGAAAACTCCCGACATTTTTTCGGAGACATGGCAACTATTTGGTCATTAGAGCCTAAATTTTAAACAAATTCATCAAAATCATTTACTGAAATATATATATATATATATATATATATATATATATATATATATATTGTACACGCCACAAGAAATTACCAAAACATCCCTAATATAGCAAATTTTATTAATGTTAGCTCCATTATTTTAGTATTGCATATATATATATATATATATATATATATATATATATCTTTTTAATCTAAAACGTATATCACCTTGAAAAACTTGATCTTATAACTTCCCTATATCATGTAAGAAAGTAAAGGGGGATATTAGCATCATTTAAGGACATCATGTTTCAGTTTTGTAGAATTTTAATTAATTTTTCTTTTCTTATTTCTGTGTTTTTATTACAAAGTAAATTGGTTATATATATTATTAGGAATATTACATTTCTTAACCACATAAACTACATTTTATAACTACTTTAATTCGTTGTTTAAGTGGACATATTGCGATTATCTTTTGATAATCTATACAATGCCTGAATCAGTTGTAAAATTCCTCAAACCATGAAATAACTGCACAAATGAAGAGAAGAGGAAATCGGTAGCTAGTGGCCCAGGTAAGAGGATTTTGTCGTAAACATAATCTGTCCTTAAATGTTTAGTGAACCTCGTAATAATTAAACCTTACCTAATTAATTCCTAATTAGAAGGAAGAAAAGAGCTTAAAATCAAGACCCCCCCCCCTAGCTTTCGAATATTTTAATAGCGTCAGAGTCGGAAAAGAACAATAGTTGGTCAAGAGAGACCGGATAGGAAAGAGGGAAGACTAAAAGGTGTTGACCCCGCGGGATCGCCAAACACGTATTCACTAAAATGAGCCCCCGAGGAAAGACATGATACTATTATAGAGATGTATGTAGGATAAAATTTTCGTTGGTTTTATAAAACTTTATTTACAAATAAAAAAACGTTAAATATTGAACAAAATATTCAAAATAAAAAATATGTACAAATGAAAAACAATGTTAGAGCAATCTTATTTACGTACGACTGAAACCAATGGTACTATTCTCGTCCAATTGACGCCTAGAATGGGTTTAACTGTTTTCAGTGGCACTAGACTACTTTATTAGTGCCAAAGCTTAACACGTGGGGGGGGGGGATACGGTAGTACCTCGTCATACAGCATCCCAGCTGCCGTGTGTGATTTATTTTAAACTATTTCTGATGCAAACATACTTTGTTCTACGTTATAGTCATGAAACTGGAGAGACCTTTCCATTTAGAAGTTTGAATTACAGCTTACTGAACTCAGGACAAGAAAGGACGAGTTTAAATTTTATGAGATGGTGGTTTGACCTGATCTAACGTTGTCCTGATCCGTTGAAAGCACTGAACATGTTAGCGGAGGAATATGGCGATACTATTCGTGGTTACTTTACAGTTGAAAGAAACGATAAAGCAGACTAGATGGGTAAACTTGATTATGAGAAGACACTACCCAAAATACCAATTATACAGGGTTAAAAGAATGGTGGGGTTTCATAATTCATACAAAGACGGTAGAGAAATTTTGTGGTGTTGTATTGGTATCGCTGATAGCCTACAAGCCAAAGTTTGTTTAACAGCTGTTGTAACCTCAAAATTAGTCCTTGCATTGTTGTGGTAGTGTGTTTTCTGGAGTGTTCTGTGTGGAATGTGAAAGGGCCTATCTTTTTAGTTGAAAAAAAAACAAAACAATTAATTGAATTGTGTATCTCGATATGTTAATAAATTATTGTTTTCCTCAGCTGGATGAACTCTAAAACATTCAACAACTTCATTTCCAACAAGATGGCGCACCCCCGCACTTTAGTCACAGACACTTCATTTAGTGTCACAGACACTTTGAATGAAAAGTTTGGACATCGATGGATAGGCCTCCCAGGAGTCTAGACCTGACACCTTGCGATTTCTTCTTGTGGGTAAATAAAAAACCATTGTTTATCGAGATAAAATTCGTGACTTAAACACTTAAAGAACAGGATTAATGCAACAATGACAACCGTTAACAAAGACATGTTAACTAACATTTGTGCAGAACTTGATTATCGATTGGAAAATTGCCGAGTGACTAATGACGCACATATTGAAATTTATTAGTTATGTAAAAAAACTGTTTCAGACGACGATTTAAATAAATAAACAACATCAGCTGTAAGTAATTCTGTTTTCATTTAAATCATATTCAAAACCCTACTATTCTTTTATGATAACCCTGTATTATAAATAACATGAGAAATGGGCTCGAGAAGAGAACCAAGGTAGATAGAATAAATACAAGGACGGATTGTAGACAAACTAGGAAACTTCTGAGTCCGAAACTTAAAGCTGATAAAGAAAAGGCACTCATCAGGTGCTGACCAGGGACGAACAAAGTCTGTTCCTTGGACAGACATCTTAACATAATAGGAAAAAGGGTTTGGAATAGGTGCGAGAGGATTGTAATATCAAGTCATTTATTATGTGCGCTAGAACCTCCAAAAGTGGGAACAAACTGCGCATGCTATTATATCTATATCTGAAATTCGATTAAATTTGTATGAAACGTGAACGTTAATGACAAAAACTGCAGAAATAAAATCGTATAGACTACATATAAGCTGAGTGTATCCAATTTAATTCCCTTTTTTGTTTAATTCGCAGATATTATAAAATCACTTATCTCAGTTGTTAACGTTTATCTGATGTCACTTCCCTTCCGACTTGAAGTGAATCTATGTGCCATGAGTTCATCGCTTGAAATACGTAAGCTAACTGTACTCGTTGCGCAGTTACAACTCCCAACAATATGGATTTAATGCTTCCTTATTTTATTTATTATACATTACTCACTCCCGGAAAAAAGTGTTTACAAACACTTTATAAAACTTGGAATACAGAGTTTCGTTCAATTTATCTAGTAGTATTTTGTATGGCATGAGTTCATCTCTTGAAATATATAGCTAACTGTACTCGTTGCGTAGTCAGGTAAAGCATAACTGCCAAGAAAATAGATATTGCGCTTTCTTATTCATTATACTGTTTTTAGTTCTCTTTATAGGATCCGAGACTAAAAAGTGAGATATTGAAAGTTTGCAACTATTTAATAATTTACACAATTTACTCAAAAACCGATTAGAAAACATTTAGAAAAATAGGTTTTTTCAGTTAATTCTATAACAGAGGAATAAAAATGCTTTTACACATCGTGAATGTACAAAACTGAAGTGAATCAACGGAGTCAATCAGAGAAAAGTGCCCAATTCGTAAGATTAGTATTTTGGAGTGAAAATTTTGATGGTTCTCCAAAGGTTCCTAAGAACAATTTTAAATAGGCAGCACTTTTGTCAAACAATATCTCACGACTGAATGACCAAAACAATATTTAAATTTTGATGCGGTGATTAGGCCTACCTACTTCCAGGAAGGTTTGGAGTAAAATAGGAACAATGTAAAAAGTGACTGTTATGCCCTAGCCCAATAAAGAGTTCAACATTTTAAAATTTCATACACAACGAGTACCCTATGGAGTATTTTGAACTACATCATTAAAGGGTAAAAAACAAAAAGAGAATGTGAAAATGAATTTTAACATACTATCTGGTCGTCGATATTGTTAAATATTCAAACGTTAGATGTGGTTTGAGTGTCTCAGTCATATCTGGTCGTCGATATTGTTAAATATTCAAACGTTAGATGTGGTTTGAGTGTCTCAGCCATATCTGGTCGTCGATATTGTTAAATATTCAAACGTTATATGTGGTTTGAGTGTCTCAGTCATATCTGGTCGTCGATATTGTTAAATATGGAAACGTTAGATGTGGTTTGAGTGTCTCAGCCATATCTGGTCGTCGATATTGTTAAATATTCAAACGTTATATGTGGTTTGAGTGTCTCAGTCATATCTGGTCGTCGATATTGTTAAATATGGAAACGTTAGATGTGGTTTGAGTGTCTCAGCCATATCTGGTCGTCGATATTGTTAAATATTCAAACGTTATATGTGGTTTGAGTGTCTAAGTCATATCTGGGCGTCGATATTGTTAAATATGGAAACGTTAGATGTGGTTTGAGTGTCTCAGCCATATCTGGTAATCGATATTGTTAAATATTCAAACGTTAGATGTGGTTTGAGTGTCTCAGTCATATCTGGTCGTCGATATTGTTAAATATTCAAACGTTATATGTGGTTTGAGTTTCTCAGTCACAATATTATTAGATTTTTAAAAGTGCATGGCTAATTTGATTGTGTGCATTCTTTTAAAATTAGGTAGCCCAAATTCTCTGAATTTTGAAATTCAATGAAAAGTGTTCAATGGATGGATGTATGAATTGCTTCAAATTTAAGAAATTGTAGACTTGTTCTGATTATTAATTTTTTTAAATGATAGCAATTGTGTATTTCGGAAACTGAATATAGTAGTTGTTCTCTGTATAATATCTACAATTGAAACTAATTTCAAATTTTGAACATTTCTAATCATTCTGAAAAACTCAATTTTGGATTTTTTTTAAATTTTGTTTAAAACCCCGAGTTCGAGTTGACATCGATTTTTATATAGGCCTACGGTAAGTAATTAATTGTAAAGTCATTTGTATGACACTATTTAATATAGTAGTAAGGCTTAAATACGCCCAGCGCTATAGTTGGTTTCACTTTGAGTTGGCAATGTATATTCACGGCGTAAGACCTCACTATTACCTATCTAAAAAAAATTATACTACAGATAATAGAACAGGGTCTATAAAAAAAAAATTAAATATATGATTTTTAGATACACTTTTCTCAAAAACTAATGGTTTCTGAGATAAAAACTAATGTTTACATGAAAAAATGATTCAGCAACTCTTTGGATATACAAACTAATTGCATTAGGAACATATTTACTTGCATATTTATATAGATACATATTTTTTGAAAATTATATCTTGCATATTTGTATACATGTGTATACTTTTTATATAATTATTTTATATTCAACATGACTTTTTTTTTAGTGTACGATGTAGGGGTATATACAGTATACACAAAAATGTTCATTGATATTGATAAAAATAATACAAAGTATATAACTTCTAATTATATTAAGAATAAACCATGTTAGTGTTTATTTCTTGTCTTGTAACACAAATCTAGTCAAGCTATAAAGGCGCATTGACGAATCTGTAAGTTAGTGTAATATTGTATCACTCTCGTTGCAGTTAAAATTTCATTGAAATTGTAACATCGGTCGCTATGTTATGAAAAATAACCTCCTGAAATGAATACTAGCTCTATTTTACTCAAAGATAATTTAGTTGTTTGACTAACGCGCTGAGTGTTGTATTATGTGCGCTCACGAAGTGTCTAGCGGGAGACAATGACCTAGGAGTGGTGGTTCTTAGTCATCGGTAGGGAATGCCGTGGTCCAGTACACAGTATTCTACCATACTTGTAGTTCTAACTCCTTTGTTGGGGCGGAGCAAAACACTAGAGTGTTGCATCTTGTACCCTAAATTGTACTGTGAGGTTATTTAACATTAGGAAAAAAAATTAGTTTTCTACGATAATTTAAAATTTTATTAACACTTCTTTTATTACCATATTATATGTAAATAAATTTAGTTAAGTTTAATTTTTGAAAATAAGTACTTTTTGGTAAAAACCATTTTAACCTGAATTTTTGTGTACTTTTTCAAATCTTAACCCTTGTATTGCATTTTGTACCATAAATTTTGTACTGTGGTGGTTATTTAATCTTAGGGGGTAACTAAGTTTTCTACGATAATTTAAAATTTTGTTGGCATTTCTTTTATTACCATATTATATGTAAATAAATTTAGTTAAGTTTAATTTTTCAAAACAAGTACCTACTTTTAGATAAAAACCATTTTAACCTGAATTTTTGTGTACTTTTTCAAATCTTAACCCTTGTATTGCATTTTGTACCATAAATTTTGTACTGTGGTGGTTATTTAATCTTAGGGGGTAACTAAGTTTTCTACGATAATTTAAAATTTTGTTGGCATTTCTTTTATTACCATATTATATGTAAATAAATTTAGTTAAGATTAAAACAATTTTAACCTGAATTTTTAAGTACTTTTCCAAATCTTAACCCTTGTATTACATTTTGTACCATAAGTTTTGTACTGTGGAGGTTATTTAATCTTAGGGGGGGGGGGAACTAGTTATCTAAGTTATTTTAAAATTTTGTTAACAATCCTTTTATTACCATAACTTATTATATGTAAATAAATTTAGTTAAGTTTAATTTTTCAAAACAAGTACTTTTAGATAAAAACAATTTTAACCTGAATTTTTAAGTACTTTTTCAAATCTTAACCCTTGTATTGCATTTTGTACCATAAGTTTTGTACTGTGGTGGTTATTTAATCTTAGGGGGAACTAAGTTTTCTACGATAATTTAAAATTTTGTTCGCATTTCTTTTATTACCATATTATATGTAAATAAATTTAGTTAAGATTAAAACAATTTTAACCTGAATTTTTAAGTACTTTTCCAAATCTTAACCCTTGTAATACATTTTGTACCATAAGTTTTGTACTGTGGTGGTTATTTAATCTTTGGGGGGAAAACTAGTTTTCTAAGTTAATTTAAAATTTTATTAACACTCCTTTTATTACCATATTATATGTAAATAAATTTAGTTAAGATTAATAAAATTTTTCAAAATAAGTATTTTTAGATAAAAACAATTTTAACCTGAATTTTTGTGTACTTTTCCAAATCTGACAACTCAAATTCGTAGTTTCATAATTAATTATTTAAAAATAAAAATACAATTTCGTCTTGAAAACATGTTTGGAGAACTCGTAGAAACATTTAACCGCCTGTTTTATGTCCGATTCCCATTAAACCAATTTTCATGTGATTAGCACAGTTTGTTATATTTCCATTTCTTGCAAATACAAGGTTTTTTTGTGTCTTTCCCCCACAAATATGACAGCTTTATCTTTTCTTGTGGGTTATATTTATCAAATATTTACTTCTCTATACAATTTTTGCTCATGAACTACCATATCTATAGCGTTTTTTACAGATTTTGACACTTGCTTTTCCGTTTCTCTTTTCGGAAGTGGATTTGACAAAATCATGAGCAACATTTTGCTGAATTTTTTTTTTTGTTCTTAACAAAACATTCTTCCTAATATTTTTCTTTATTTTATATTAACATTCCTGTTTACATCGGAAAAATCCAAAATTAATGAAAATTTTATATAAGTTTAAACTAGAAGAGGATATTTTAATAAAAAATGTACAACAAAATAAATTGTTGTGATCCCACAGTGTTAAAGCAAAGGTTAATCTAATTTATTGGCCTATTATGGTATTTACACAGATAGTTTTACCAATTATATGACAAGCGTATTAAAGTCCATTTAAATACTAGCTATGTTTTTATCGTTGTGTTACGGGTGTGGTAGTACTAAAGTATCCTAGCAAGCTTTACACCTTCCCTTCAAGTAATCTTGGGTTAGATCCCTCTCATCTTTCTTGAACAACTCTTGTTCTCTTCTGACCCTGACGTTATTAAGTTACACTACAGGTACTAAAATATACGAACAAAATCATTACCGCCATTTTGAAATTTACCACGGTTTTCCAAAACAAATGAATCAGTTTCTAGGTTGAAAAGTGGTGTACAAATAATAAAGTTCACAAGCCACTCCATGGCGGGAATCTATTTTGTTGATTCCTTACTTTGGATATTAGTAAACAAACAAGGGCCTCCTATCGCGCAGGCTGAATCATCGACACAAGCAATGTCATGTAAATAACGTTACAAGAAAAACCACAGCAGTTACACGAATACTAAGAAGTATGACTCAAATTTATTTTGAAATAAATATAATTTTCCCCTCAGGGAGGATAATAATAACATGTGGTTCTAAGAAGTCACAAGTCCGGTTCCTCAACATTCATGGTGGAAAACTAGTTCTACGTTATTACTACATTGTGTGACATTGATATATCGACATGATAGGTTTTTCCCTTTAATTAAAAAAATAATTATATTTCATCACTAAGACCAAAGTTAAGCTTTTCGATATAAGATCAAATTCATGGAAAATGAGCGAGGAAAGAAAAGCTTCTTTTGGTCCAAGTGATGAACTGCAAACAATATAAGAAAACAACTTCACAAAAACTAAAATGTTATAACCTATTTAACTTCAAATCGATGGTAACAGCTGTTTTAACGGTTATTTACAATCGAGAGTATCGGTTGTTTTTATAGATGCTTTACAATCGTTAATTAATTTCTATAAATAGACGAAGTAACAGCTGATGACTTCGACCTCAGCTGATGTTTTTAGGTCCTAAGAGTAAAAAGAACAACTTTAGCATCTCAATGAATGTAACAGCTGTTTTTGAAGCAGTATAACGAAAAAATTATATTTGATATTAGAATAATTAAAAATCATAAAAAAGCAGTCTATCAGTTTATATGAAGATTATGTTCATATAAAGCACAGAATTTGCAATGTTTGGTATTTTTCACACCATGTCTTAAAATAGGAGTAATTTCTATTTAAAATAATCAGTGTTCAAACTGTCCGAGACGTAAATATGCACAGAAATACAGAAATAAAACACGTAGAAACTCCATCATCAAGGTCGCATGTCCAACTATCAGAAAATGAACTTGTTCAAATTAGAACAAATATAAAACTCCAAATTCCAATTTTCTTCATTTTTCTTTGAAATGTAGGTTTTTCAGTGCACAAACAACTGATCTCCTGAAAACACCAATTGGGAGTTATTTGTTAAAAATGGGGAATGAAGCACGAGAGCCATCGTAAAGTTGGAATATCTTAAAATTGGCAGAAGTGATTTCAACTAAATTTTGATAAAATGTGTAGTTTTATAACCAAAACCAATGTGATAAATTCCAAGATCATGAAAATTATTTGTGAGTAATTTGGATGGAAAAACAATCTGATGGTCGATTGTCAATTCTATAACGGCTCCTATTTTTTACCAATAACTTCCCAAAATGTCTCGTTTGGGTCTTTAGAGGGAGGGTACCTTTAGCGAAATTGTTTCCAAATCGTTAAGAGTCGATATTGTGAATATTAAAATTTAACATGGAGATCGATTTTTAGCTTGTTACAGTTTGTATAAATCAAAAGCTATAGACAAAAAAAAATCTGTTTATAAAAAAACCGTTATTTTGACAATTGTCGAATTTTCAAAATGTCAAGACAAATTTTTTTTTATGTGGGCAAACAAACGGGGAAGTCGAAAATACTATTTAGGGATCATTTGGTTATTAATACCGATCGATTTTTTGAGATGTTCTTTAACCAACAAAAAGTCTCTTTCCGCGATATAAAATGAATATTGGTAACTCTGTTTGTGATAGGTAATAATCCAATCAGCTGATAATATTTACTCAACAATGCAATGGTTTCAAGTTAATACCATGTGTTCTGTGGCTTAGTTGAAACGTCAAAAGAAAGAGTGTAGTCCACTAAAACATTTTTTAAAGTCTTGGTAAGTTAACAAACACAATTAGATACAATAATGTTTATTATCCAATTTATAGATAACATAATACCGAATTCCCTAAAAAATTTTAAAATAATTATAAATTGTAAAAAAAACAACTACATTTTGAATAAATATTATAAGCTAATTGGAATTGTAACTTATAAAATGAGCTTAATCATTGTCGCTCAGTTATCACTATGTTGACATAACTCTGTGGTATCTATGTGCAAGGATATCTCATTGCAATGTTGAGGTTGCTGCACGTTCCTCTTCTGATAATCCTGTAATCAGATCAAAGAAAACAAAGAACCATCCTCTTTGGGCTTACTCATAGCTACGACCTTGTGCGTCTAAACAGAGCAACTTTGTTATGATATCAATATTTGGATTAAAAACATTATGTGGGAGTTTCGTGGGAAATTACCTGTTTTGAGATTGTTTTAGGCTCACCCCGAACACAAAACGATTAAAAAATGATATCAGTCTATCGTTTATGCAGTGATTTATAGCCCAACTGACAAGTTATCTGTTGCATGTAAGCTACCAACAGTGATTTTTTCAGAAACTGAAATAACACAGCGGTTTTAAGAGGTTAGAAAAAACCTGCAATACCAATTTTGAACAAAATCATTTTGT
Organism: Aphrophora alni; assembly: GCA_963513935.1. Taxonomy (NCBI): domain Eukaryota; kingdom Metazoa; phylum Arthropoda; class Insecta; order Hemiptera; family Aphrophoridae; genus Aphrophora; species Aphrophora alni. Next base: position 147,195,548 of record OY740769.1, on the reverse strand, counting down.
GTGTGTTATAAATAAAGTATACTGATATGAAACTCGTCAGGAGTTAAAACAAAGCAATAATAAAATCGTTAATAATATAATATTAAGTCAATTTAAATTACCACAGGTGATGTAAGACAAAATGCTTGTCACTACTTCAATGCATGCTGATTATAATCTGTATATCAAACTACACGATGGAAAGTAAAGAAGTTATCGCTAAAATTTAATGTTTTGGCACAATGAGGAAACATGAAATTTTAAATCCACTGACTGTCTTGATAAATTTTCATAGGAATGGTGAACGTTTTCTATATTATCCTACCAACTAAAAATATTTTCGTAGTACTGCTTCAAAAACAGCTGTTTTTAATACATGTATTGAGATGCTAAAGTTGTTCTTTTTACTCCTAGGACCTAAAAACATCAGCTGAGGTCGAAGTCATCAGCTGTTACTTCATTTATACAAATTAATTAACGATTGTAAAGCATCTATAAAAACAACCGATACTCTCGATTGTAAATAACCGTTAAAACAGCTGTTACCATCGATTTGAAGGTAAATAGGTTATAACATTTTAGTTTTTGTGAAATTGTTTTCTTATATTATTTGCAGTACAACGAAAAATATAGTACATCACTTGGACTAAAAGAAGCTTTTCAATTTTTACAAGTTAACTTTGAGCTTGTATCGAAAAGCTTCACTTTTGGTCCTAGTGTTGTAATATACTATTCTGTTTGGGTATTATATACAATTACCAGAAATCATCAATTTATTCCTGAAATCATACCTTTCGAAATAGGCAGAGCTTAAATAGCGATTTATGATTATTTAGTTTGTTTTATATTTTGCATACAGTATATTAGTTTTGTAATCTATACAAAAATAATATCAAATATCCAAATACGGGCAGTAGAAACAACAATACAACCATACATTTCTTAACCTAAAGAATAAAACACACTTTTGTCTTGTAAAATAGTTACATTAAAAATTTACAAATTGTATTTCAAGATTCTATATTTTTTAACTGGCGTGAGGTCACTCACATTAAAGAAAGACATGCTGTAAAATAAGAAGTACAGCAACAAAGAATCGTACAGAAAAAGTAAAATGTGGAATTTTTACTCGTAAATCCCAGACCTATAGATAACTGAGAATAGTGTTTCGTCATTGTATAATGTCATTAACTCTAAGGAAAACACATTTAATACTTTATAGTTGTTATTAATAGACATTGGATCCAGCTGCACTTTAGCCTCTGTGGATTTATCAAATCATAATCAACAGGAAAGAAATTACAACTTAGAAAATGAAATCAGTGCGTGAGCTACAGTTGGCCGTATGCGACCACTTCATTGCATCTAGAAAGTCCTATATCGGACAATAATGTATTACTACCGACAACTGAACGTTAAGTGGATTAGGAAACTACCTGACTACTGATTATCAACGTAATCAAAAGTATCACCCACCTCCTCCTTTATGTGTTGTTCAAAATTGGATACAAAATCCAAACTGTACTTTCTGCTAACTTTATTAGCACTTTCTTTTTAAAAGGTTATGGATTACTGAGAGAAATGGAGCCAATCAAATTTGACGGGTGGTAAAATTTTGAAACAGAGCGATGCAAACACATATTTCATATAAGACACAGAGCAGTTTTTAATAAACAAATTATTGTGGTTTAATGCTCCTTGGAGTAGTTACAATATGCAGTGGTAATTCAGATACAGCAATAATAATTTTAAAATATTAAAATAGAAAAAAATATTTAAAATTAATAATTTTAACTGGAGAACTCTGTTTTTAAATTACCGCCCATCATAACTTTTACAATTGTATATCACTCCCCCCCCCTACTCCCTTTCAGTACCATTTAAAATATTTCAGTTGATCCTCACAACTCTCACCAGGGGTGTAGAAAAATGCCAAAAAAATAAGAGTTTGTAGTACCCAAACTAACATCCATGAAGTATGGATTTTGAATTCCAATTATTAAAAAATAAAATAGGGGTGGGTTACCACACTGAATGTTCGGCCAGTATGTGTTGACGCTTCTAATTCTGTTTTTGGCAGTTTAAAAGTCACCTGAAGCTGCTATATCTCTTACTTTTCTCACAAACATTACGAATGTAAATACATTAACCTCACAGGCAGGTTGGGAGCTTATTTAACAAATGTGGTTTCGTTAACCTCATCTTTCAATTATGATTATTTATGAACCGAGTTTATTTCACGTTTAGTTGTCAATGTAATCCATTCATTAATGAGAACTATTAGCCACAATGAAAATGTAGAGTTACCGCATAAACCTAATTTCATTTTTTAAACAAGGTTCCCTGTTTGTTTTATTTTTTAAAGTTTTTTCTATCAGAATACATATAATTTGATTTTTTTTTTCCTTGTTGCCTCACTGCATACACAATACCAACTAAAAGTAAAAAAGAGTATAAAATATTATGTAATAAGCTAAATACAGAAAAAAAAGTAGAATGAAAAAGAAAGAAATGTTTTAAGGTTTATTAATGATCTTAAAGTTACATTAATTAAGGAATTCGAAAAATTGGTTTTTGACGTGACGTCTCCAAATAGCTATACAATTTTAAATAAAAAGTGGAATGTGGGTTTCTTGTATCTACGTAGTAAAATTCAGAAATAACCATCAAACTAAAAACAACGTCAAATCATTGATATTTTATTTCCAAATATAATTGTATCCATAACTGTAGATACATAATGTTTTTAAAATATTTAAAGAAAATTCGTTTTCTACTCGCAAAATACATTCACTTTGATATATCATTGTGTATCGAGTCTGCAAAAAATTTTAGAATGGGCTGTTAAACGTTGAGAAAGGGAACCAAAAGAAAGTAATAAACCCCATATTGTGTTAAACTTGCTTTTAAACTACTCTCAAAAGTTTTGTAAAATAAAATACTCAAGACATTTCAAATAAATTAATCATTCTTAGTTATATAATTAATACGAGAGTGATTGTCGAGATATCGTGTCTAATCTTATGATATCAAAATTGATAAGAAACTGTTGCTTTACACAAGCATGACATGCAAACCAACACATTTGCCGGTTTAATAATAATCTCGTAATGAATTGGAAACTACGTTCATGAGGATAACTCATCTTTTGTGGAACTCGTAGTTATGGAAGTTCTCGTAACTGGTTAAATTAATAATCAAACATCGTGATCTGGCATTACGTGGCTGTGTTTAAAAAAATAATTCTCAATAATACAGTCAACTCTTTCGTTGATATACAGTAGCCTCAGACTAGGAGTGTGTCTGATGTAATGGGCGTGTCCTCCCTCGGTACAACCCATTCCAAGAAAACTAGGTACACAAATTATTATTTAGCTAATTTAATTCTTAAAGTTTAAGTACAAGTTAATTCTTAAATGTTTAATTTTGTAAACGTTTTATTCTTATTTACCCACCGATAAAAGAAACGAAAGTAGGGCAGGTGTTTACATTTTGAGGTCTATATTTTTTAATTGGGGTTGTATCGCTGAAAGCAAAAGCAACAAATGAAGTGTGGGAGCCTCCTCTTTTCCTCTCTACCCCAGACACATTCCTACCTTGAGGATACTGTACTGCGCATCATCCCACTGTTCCAAAACATAGTAGAGTTAGTTTAAAAAGTTGTAGGGTCTCTGTAAACACTATACACAAAAGTGGGATAATATAATTGTTTCAATGGAATCACTGCGGAGAGAATTTTTACAACCTGTAGAATTAAAATCTGCTTATTTTTAAGCACGTGAGCCTGTATGACTAGGTACTATACGATTTGTCGCTAGGGTATCGGTAGTTTAAATGTGTTTTAAACTTTTTAAAATTATTAAAAGAACTTCCATTTTGAAATTTTTACTTAGATTTTTTTTAAATTCCATGAGTTTCTATACATGTCTCCCAACCCAAATCTTTATAAATTGTTTATTGTCTAACCACTATCGTGCCTACAAAAACAAAACACTCAGAAAAATCGGTTGATACTAATTCCCTAGGTTGGTAAAAAAAGTGAATATCAATTAAAAAACAAGGATATAATGATTTGATTGAAACTCTCTTATACAATAGGAATGTTGTACTACAACAAAGCTATTGGTATCTCTCCCATGACAACCAAATACACACTATATTCTTTGAATTTCAAGACTACAAATTCGTTAAATGTACATATTCTTTTAATATTTTGTTATGTTATATTTTATTGTACATTAGAAGATCTAGGTTTTGGCTAACCAACAAATTTCCTTTACAAGTTTCAAAAGAGCTGTCGTTGTAAATCACAACAAAGTATCTTATTTGCTCTCCTTCATTAAGAAGTGATACATATAACACATTACAATATATAAAGTAAATTTGAAAGATTGTAAATTTTGGGAATAAACTTAATACATATATTATGTCCAATGAATTTCATTTAGGATATTTTTATACATGAATATAACAAACAACCAGAAACAAAGATAATAATATACTGTAATACTATTACTATAATAGCCTATATCTTAAAAACTAAATCTACAGTATAATCAAATATTTAGGACGTATACATATGAAAGACAAAATATTATGAAAATAAATAATGTACACAATTGGAAAGGACAAAGTGACGACCAGCAAACTTCTTTGGTTATCATTTGTATGATATAATAAATGTTTATAATAAAAAAAAAATTCAAAGAACTATTTATTTCATTATGTTTGTTGGTACCAAATTTTTCCTTTTAAAAGGAAAAATATCAAAACAACCTATCAGATAAAATGGACAAAAAAGCACGATGTAGCCTACAATCATTTTAATTAATTCTACAAAAAAATCGATAAAATTAAAAACAATAGGAATTGTAAGTGTGAAAGGTCATACAATATAATCTCCCTTAGACCTTTGCATGTGTGATATTTAGTGGCAATTTTATACGTAGAACAATGTTTGTATTAAAAAAAAATACTATACACAACTGAAGTCTTAAAGATTTTTATTTCGCAGAAGTTCAAAACCCTAAAAAGGCAAATTCGTCAATATTTATTAATGTAAAATAAATATTGGAAATGTAAATAATAACTGGTATTCATAAAATTATTAATACATTTGAAAGTATTTCAAAAAATCAAATTAATAAAAATAATAATATTGTAACAATATTTATAGTAGGAAATAAAAGAAAATATTTAAGTACGAACATATTGACAAATAATATAATAAACTTACCGAGCAGTAAAGCGGGCTCTCTATTGTCCTCCACAAGAGTGGTCAGTATGAGAAATAGGGGATGAGAAGTCGGCAGGTGATCGACGTCCGCGGTAGAATCATCGTAGACGACCACTTCTTTAAACGTTCTCTTCTTCAGCAAGTCTTTTCCTTCTCTGGTAGTCGCCAGATCGGCCAGAGTAGCTTTACCTTGTTGCAATCTTCTACGATTAAATCTATCCGAACAATTGACATTAATTGATCCTCGGATATGGTTGACATTGTAAGCTATGAAAGGTCGACAATCCACAACTAAGAAATTACTCTGAGATCTGTTCCGAGTGGTTCGCTCCAATTTGGTAACGAGTGAATCCGGGTCGAGAGGTCGAACTCGTTTCATAATAAGAGAACGTTGCAGAGTGGCACTCTCGGCACACGGACTGGACGGTAGACTGACGGACTCCAGTTTGCAACGTTTGGTAGGCACAGATGACGGGGGTCCGGGCTCGCTTAGACTACGATTCAAAGCCAGTCTGAGCCCTTCCCGCGGACAACACAGGCTCGACAGCATCCCGACGTCACTACCTATATCGGGATCAAGAAAATAGCATTAGCCTTGCAACTATATATAGAACTACTTACTCACTACATTGGGGAGAAGTAAACTGAATTGTATGCAATGTAAACAAGTCTCTGTATGCACCAAAATATATATAAAATCAACCATTTCTGAAGATTAATCACGATCAAAGTTCATATAATTATTTAGTCTTTTTTTCTTCTGGTTACTGACGAACCATAATTTATTTTAGTTGTGAAGGTAATTATATAGCAGAGTAACCTCACTTCAAAATCTATTTTTATGGGTTTTATTCGTCAAATAAATGTTGGAAAAATACTTTATTATCGAAAAAAAAAGTGTCGGAAAGATGATTACATAATATAATTACACAAGATTACACAAGAAAATCTTAATCAGAGTCAAATTCTGCAGCAAATTCAGTAGAAGAGGAATTTATTGAATTTAAATGTATTTCACTCGTAATTCGCCATAAATGATGAAAACGAATATTATAATCATTGTACTTTCTTTTAAACATAAATTCAAAGACAAATAATTATTCTGGGTTTCTATGATTTGTGTTGATTTGTACTTTTAAAAGTACATCAGGCTATTAGGCGTATAAACTAGTTCACCTCTGGGTCTTAGGAGGTTAAGGTGGCGCCGTATTTTCCTTGTTTTATTTTTTTATCCTCTACTACATACCTTACTTCATAAGAATAAATAATGTTTTCTTTGCTGTAAATATGTAGGGCTGTATTATTATATGTCACGAAAGGTTTGGCCAGGTTGCTATATATATAAAACCACCTGGCCAAACCTTCCGTACGTTTATTGAAGTGAATGTCATGAGTATGAAAGATAACACAGAGTTAATTTTTTCACGAAAAACAACTTGTGTAGTTATATTATGTAATCATCTTTCCGACACTTTTTTTTCGATAATAAAATATTTTTCCAACATTTATTTGACGAATAAAACCCATAAAAATTGATTTTGAAGTGAGGCTACTCTGCTATATAATTACCCTTACGTTCTGATATATTTATGTTTATTCTATTATTTTCATTTGAGAAATTCAAAGTTCTAAGATTGTGCGAAACGTTATTTCACTTTTTGATTGACAATTCCTGTCAAGGAATTTATTACATAGACAGGGACCCTGGGGAGAAGGAACGAGAGAGGTTAACATAATGACATTTAGACAAACTTTCAAACAATTTTTGTTTCCATCCTGTTAGGGATGATCAACCCACTTTTATAAACCCGCGTCAACAATTCAGTTTACCATCATGCATAATAATTTAAAAATATATTATAAGTTCACTATGAATATTTGACTTCTAGAAAAGGTTATAACACATTTGGTTTTAGAAACGTAATTAAAAGGTGATTTAAAAATATATTACGGATACACAATCAATATGTGACATCTAAAACAGATTAAGTTCTGTTGGATAAAAACAAGATTAACCGATTTAAAAAATAATAATAACATTTAGAAACTATAACCTTTCAAATTGAAGCTGCATCTCAACTAGAAAAGTGTCAACTAATGTTTTAAAATTTTAATATATCATATGGACTACTCGCGTTGTAACAGGCATGTTATTATAGGAGATTCTTTAGCTTCCAGTTCCCAAATCTATTGACGCTCTTAGATTGGAGTTTATGTTTATATTTTGGCAAAACAGTAAGGACAAACTTGTTACTTTTACAATAATAAGAATGAAATAGAGAAGGATATCGTTGTTTTGGAAACACATACCATTTGTATTTGTGAGAAAATCGTGATTTGTTTTAAGACTATGTAAGTTCCACTGTTTACATGTTTAATGCAAAGTTTTTATCATTCTAAGACCATAACATCATCAGTAGGACTTCAAGAAAGATTGGTCCTCTAATCTGTCTAAGCCCTAAGCTGGAAATGCCGATGTGATTATGAATCACAGACGGACAGACGTAAGTCAAAACCTCTTTAGGTTTAGAGGCTAAGAACAAATAAACCTAAATTTATAAATAAATATTGAGCTTGAATTGTGAGATAATATTAAATAGAATAAAACTCGAACACAAGATCTCACAAAAATTATAGTTATAGTTTAGTTATTGTAGCTCATGTATCACTGAGGATGGTGACTTTTTTGTTGAAACGCGTTTGATTAAGTAAACGTAATGTTTGTGAGATCTTGTGTTCAATGCTCTAGTTTAGTTTTGTTTTATCTCCTTTAAACAACAAGGAAAAACAATTACAAATCTAATTGTCTCACCAATTACATTTTATATTGTAATTTAAGTATTTGTTATTTCCATAAAATCTAGCTGACGAATTCACGCTCTCAGATCTATAATTCGAAAACAGCTACAATCTTTTAGTCTGTACCTACATGCTTCACCATTAGTATTTAGAATTTGCAAAGCCAACACATTTAATTTATAATAAAATTATGAACCTACAACTTAATTTCCCAATTTTTTTTTCCCAAACGGAATGCCTATTTAACACACGCTTGTTTGTTGCGCTTATTTGCGATTTCATAAAAAAGAGAAACCTCTGTTAATAAATAGAAAGCGTTACCGTTTGCAATCCTAACCAAGGAGAAAGGTAAGGAAGGAGTCGGTGACTCAATGTACCGTGTCCTGAGGCCCGAATCTAATTTCCTGCCTTTAGTATTGCTGCTACTTTGGAATGTGAATGATAGTACGGATTGATTAACAAAATTGGAAAGGGATACCGCCACACCCAACATTTGTGTGTGAATATTAAAATTAAATTGCAGGATAAAGGGATAGAGGATAACGTTCAGTGTAAAGAAAGCATAAAAATATCACATTCTGTTTAAGTAATAATTAGATGGGTTAAAATATTAAATTTCGTAACTTCATTTAACAACAATATGAATTACGTGTTTTTGTAGCATTTAGAAGAGAAAAGGGAAAAGAAGAATACAAAATGAATATTTAAGTTCATAGTAAACCCAATTTAAAAAATAAAAATAAATTTTCAAAATACATAGCTTAGTGTGATAAAAAACCACATCCAAAACTGTTAAAATGTGTAGGAGGATGTCAACATTGAACATTATGAATTACTTTTCTTAGTTTCAAAGGATTAAAATGATTTGACATTTACAGGTAACATTGCCCTGGATGAGTATGACACGGGGGAGGGTTATACGTCATTGGACTTGGCAACTCCCGGATTAGGATCACATTGACTATTGACGTAACTCACAACGCTGTCGAGAAGCTAAATAAACACATCTCAAAATATGTTTTATGTACTTCGTAAATAGAAACTTTGATATTGCAGTTGATTTTACAAATGAACACAATAAACATAATAGTTCTTGATAATCTATATACTCGTTAAAGTATCCTTGTATAAACTATAACTTTACCAGTACTGATTGTCTACCCTCACTACTCCACCACAGCGGAAGTTTTGGAATAAATATCTACCTGAGATTCAAGAATCTTTTATTCAGATCAGGCTAAAGTGCTATAATAGAAATTAGTGTGTCTTATTAATAAGTGCGTTATTAAAAACGAGTTGATACTTTACATTTTACGATTTGCAATTCTAGCGGAAAATGACATCGTGTTAAGAAAACTAAATGAATATACACCAAATACGGCCTAGAAAACTAACACCTTAATAATCAAGCATTTGATAGTCGGAGGTAAAGTTCAAGATCTTTAGATGTGAACTGTATGCTTAAGGGAACAGAAAATGATTTGGGAATAAGATTAACATCAATTGAATAAACAAATTAATATATTATTAATTTTTCTATATGTGATCTTACTAAATAGGCTAATAAAGTGCTGAATGGTTACTATGGAGTGGAAAATTAACATAATACAATAAAGAAATACTGAGCAGAATTACAGTAGCCTCAGACTAGGAGTGTGTCTGGTGTAATGAGCGTGTCCTCCCTTCTACTTGCTTCCCTAGCCTGACTTGACGGTACAAACCATTCCAAGAAAACTAGATACACAAATTACTGCTTAGCTACATTTAATTCCTAAAGTTACAACTTCGTGACAGACTTTTGTAAACGTTTTGTTCTTATTTACACCGATAAAAGAAACGAAAGTAGAGTAGGCGTTTACACAGAAGCATTTGAGGTATATATTTTTTTACTGGGGTTGTACAGCTGAAAGTAAACACAACAAACAAATTGTGGTGGCTCCTCTTTTCCTCTCCACCCCAGACACATTCCTATTTTGAGGATACTGTAATTGTAAAGGCTTTAATGCATTCGGGCTGCAGTTGGGTGGTACTAAAAATACAATTCTTAAGTAGTCTAAAATGGATATTTCTACTTAAAATAGTCAAGATTGATATTTTGATCAATCATAAAATTTTCTAAACTTTGTATTAGTCAGAAAATAAAAGGGTGGAAGAAAAACAGAGATACCTAAATAAACAAATTCGTTACTGTATTTTTACATAGGTAATGAAGATATAATCTTTAAGGCATTGGTTTCGTCATGGCCAATCAAATTCCTAGACTTTTATCTGGCAACCTAACGTTTACTCACAAAGTATTCTTCCTATCAAAAGTGTTTAACTGTAACAAGTAATCATTGTACATTGAGGGTTTATGTTTATGTAATTCATTAGCTCTAATGAACGTATGACTACATGATCAAATCTGATAAGTGAGTAATAACTGATTTCGATTTATCAACAAGTTCTCATTCCCATAAAGTTTAAAATGTCCTACAGGATGATTCAACAGTATGACTAGCCTCTACTGATATACGTTACATGATTCATACATCTGGCTATGTGTAAATCCTTGTTCATACTTTATGACTCAATTAATTGTAGCAATCGTCATATTGTTATCCTACTACAGGGTAGTCAGTAGTTTGGTATTTTGCGGTGAGTTTTAAGTGAGATCATAAGTATAAAAGCATTCACAGGATGACGTGTGGGAAGTGAAGAGGATATCTTCATGTTTTGAAACACGCTTTCCTCGGTCTCTGGCCCGGTAGTTCGATGCATTACTTGGAAGAACAAATCCCCTAAGTTTTAAACCGCTCCACTATTTGTTTCAATCTGTATAAAATTCAGGATATATAATAGTTTCCCTACGTTTTCACTTTATAAAATAAGAAATCTTTTACCAGTTACTACCACTGAAATTTTATAGAAGTGGGGGGGGGGGTAAAAACCAAACGACCCCCCGAGTTGCGAAAATTTTTACTTGTTAATTTGTTTTCCTATTTTGAGTTTTTGCTGTTAAAAAACACGTTTATTAGCGAAAATTACTTTTTATTTTGTAGAAGATAAATTTTTACCTCGTGGATAAAGTTTCACATATCGTAGCTGTTGTCGGATTTACATCTTCCATCATTTTGATATTTACAATCCATTTTTTTTTCGTTAGCGAATTAATCCAAAGATTCGTAAAGCCTAAACAATATAACGATATACTAAAAAATAAAGTTGGACAAAATTATTCTACAGTTCGAGATCCATACAAAATGAAAAATCTAATTTCAAGCACTGCAATAGTTTCCTTACGTCAAAAGTAAAACATTAATTATATTTTCATGTGTATAAGAGAAAGTTTTCCAAGTATCCATATATTATTCATAAGGTTCCTGCAATATAAAACTTAAAACGTTATACAAATAACTAGTTTATTTATAACTATAAGTTTATACTACAAATAATAGTGGTTTATTTATTAAAATGGAATACAGTACCTACGGTCCTTCACATAAATAGTTCAAAAGGTGATAATAACAAATTATAAACTATGATACAGAATCAACTAAAATGGTGCAGTGATAAATTTTTTTTTTTAAATTAAGTCTGAAATTTAATAAATTGACTAACAAGTACCTTTAAATGGCTAAATAAAAATGCATCATTTGAAATGGCTCTATAAATGAAGATAAATATTATAAATGCATCCTTCCTCAAATGGATTCCATTGCTAAGCTTGACAAATACAGAAAGTTATCAACAACAGAGTTAGATGACTAATCCATGACAGTGCCAGATAAAAAGTGACCAAACGGGTTTTGAACTGGGCAAAGCAAGAAGAGAAAACCCTTGAAAATCATTACGCAGGAGATTAAACTGAAATATAACACTGACGCTATAAGTGTTATTCAACTAACTCAGAGCTCGGTGACGCTATACGTGATAATAGCATTGCAAGCGATATTAAACTGAAATATAACACTGACGCTATAAGTGTTATTCAACTAACTCAGAGCTCGGTGACGCTATACGTGATAATACCATTGCAAGCGATATTAAACTTAAATATAACACTGACGCTATAAGTGTTATTCAACTAACTCAGAGCTCGGTGACGCTATACGTGATAATAGCATTGCACGCTATATTAAACTGAAATATAACACTGACGCTATAAGTGTTATTCAACTAACTCAGAGCTCGGTGACGCTATACGTGATAATAGCATTGCACGCTATATTAAACTGAGATATAACACTGACGCTATAAGTGTCATAAAATCTACAGATACATAACATACCAATACGCTACCAGTCATGTCATAAAATCTACAGATACATAACATACCAATACGCTACCAGTCAAGTCATAAAATCTACAGATACATAACATACCAATACGCTACCAGTCAAGTCATAAAATCTACAGATACATAACATACCAATACGCTACCAGTCAAGTCATAAAATCTACAGATACATAACATACCAATACGCTACCAGTCATGTCATAAAATCTACAGATACATAACATACCAATACGCTACCAGTCAAGTCATAAAATCTACAGATACATAACATACCAATACGCTACCAGTCAAGTCATAAAATCTACAGATACATAACATACCAATACGCTACCAGTCAAGTCATAAAATCTACAGATACATAACATATCAATACGCTACCAGTCAAGTCATAAAATCTACAGATACATAACATACCAATACGCTACCAGTCAAGTCATAAAATCTACAGATACATAACATACCAATACGCTACCAGTCAAGTCATAAAATCTACAGATACATAACATACCAATACGCTACCAGTCAAGTCATAAAATCTACAGATACATAACATACCAATACGCTACCAGTCAAGTCATAAAATCTACAGATTTCTAATTAATATTTCTGTTCAGAACAAATCCCAAAGTCTATGTTTAGTATTCATAGTTTACGACAAACCAAGTTTATATTCTCAGTTAATGTTGTTCGCAGAGCCGTCAAATGATCCTGAACATTTTCTTACAAAGTTTAAACTATTCTGCATTCGAATATTGTTCTACATTAAAGTCAAATTTCTTATCAATTTTGATTTAGATAACTTATATAAATCGTGATAAAGAAGTGAGAGGTCGGCTAACTTTTAAAGGGAAGATGGGATCTGTTTTTTTTAAGTAAACCTAATTATTATTAGTGATGGGAAGAAAATTATATTTCGATACTGCTAAAAGATAACCTACGGTTCAAAGCTTTGAAGATTTATTACTATAATTAGAAGAAAAAAAGACTTTATCGACTGAGTGTTTGTAACACCACACAAGAAACTGTTCAATTTTTTTAAACGGCATCTTCATAGTAAAACCTTATACTCCTGCTTTTCAATATTTATAGATTACAATTAAGATTTGTTTTTCGCCATTCGTAATATTTATATATTAAATAATAAATAAATGTAAGACTTTCCGTCCACAATAATAAAGTAGTATGTACCGGGACAATTAACAATCGTGTCGACTCATGAGTCACGTTTTAATTTAATTTAATAAATACTCGTTTCAAATCCGTGTTTGTGTTTTTGTTAATCTGTAACTACTATGTTGTTTTTTGAGTGTTCAATGACAACGGAGGAGCTTCTCCAATAATAAACTTGATAATGGATAATGGTAACTTGATAATGGCTGAATAGCCGAAACGGCCGTCTTAAAAAAAAACGACCAAACAGAATAATGTGGACGGTGAGTCTTACATTTATTTATTATTTATTACAATTAATATTTCGAATAAAAATTATGGCCACGGTTAACTCCATTTTGTTTCTCTTTGTTATGGTGGTTTCCTCATTAGCTTTACGAGCAAAAAATATATAAATTGAGAGGGGAGAAAACTTGATAACTTTTTTGTTTTAAATATATTTAAAACAAACTACATAACAAAATGGAATGATGTCCGAATATCCGGGTGTGTTGTCTATATAGCCCAAACGGAGGGATCAATTTTCATGTCCTTTTCACTTCCTTCGGTAGGTATAACATAGTTATGGGGTACAAAATCTAAATTTTGATTATTTCTTTTAAATTTCTTCACCACATATGACATAAAAAATGCTGTTTTTGTCATCTTTATTAAACCAGGAAGTATTTTCATATTTACTGATCCTAAACAAAATATTCTAACTAACAAATCCTTAACAGATTCTTGAAATACATTTTTTAAATTCCTTAAGTAGCCTACATGCGCAAGGACCAAGCGACCCCGGCATCAGCACACTGAGTTGTTGGCAGATTTATGTCTTTTTGAAAATGCCATCAAAATGAGTTTATAATAAATTGTTCAAAAGTTTGACACACTAAATAACAAACTTTCGGTCAACAAGAGCGATAAAGGATAGGCCTATCACCTAAATTTGTCTCAACATCACGATAGATGATAAAGTAAAATTAAAACTCAATAAAAACTTAACGTACTTGTGCAATGTTTGTTTGTAAACAATGATATCATCTATACAAACAAATATGGTAGTTATTGCCACTTGTTTACGCGCAATCACAATGACCTTGGCCGACGTTGTGCACGTTGAACCGCATCAATAATATTTAATTAATATACGTAAGTCATATTTTACGTCATTAAAACGTTGGCAACACAGGTTTGGGTTTCCCAATAACAATTTGAATGAAAATTAAATAAACATGCATATTCTAAGAAATTACATGTGTCGTAAGATGAGTAGATATGGGAAAGTAAAAGTCACTTTGTTAGAATAGCAAAGTTTTGTCATAGATATTTGCAGGAAGCCGAAAAACTACAGATAACAATATGTTGCGATACAAGGGATGTGCAGAGATAACTTTGGACACATGGTTGGCAGATTAACATTGAATGTCACCCCTACCTGTGCCAACTACTTCGTCTAATATTTTTATTTGTACTTACAACACATCTTAACTTTGAATACAAAACTTATTTCAAAAATGAGCAAAACAACTTTTACCGGTGGTCCCACTGTCTATTTTCACGAGGAGAATTCTAGCAGATTGTTATCACCTGACAATTGTAAGATCTCTAACAACTACACACCTTCCCTCATTTAATATAAAAGCGGCGGTACTGTCTATTTTCACGAGGAGAATTCTAGCAGATTGTTATCACCTGACAATTGTAAGATCTCTAACAACTACACACCTTCCCTCATTTGATATTAAAGCGGCGGTGCTGTCTATTTTCACGAGGAGAATTCTAGCAGATTGTTATCATCTGACAATTGTAAGATCTCTAACAACTACACACCTTCCCTCATTTGATATTAAAGCGGTGGTGCTGTCTATTTTCACGAGGAGAATTCTAGCAGATTGTTATCACCTGACAATTGTAAGATCTCTAACAACTGCACACCTTCCATCATTTGATATTAAAGCGGTGGTGCTGTCTATTTTCACGAGGAGAATTCTAGCAGATTGTTATCACCTGACAATTGTAAGATCTCTAACAACTACACACCTTCCCTCATTTGATATTAAAGCGGTGGTGCTGTCTATTTTCACGAGGAGAATTCTAGCAGATTGTTATCACCTGACAATTGTAAGATCTCTAACAACTGCACACCTTCCCTCATTTGATATTAAAGCGGTGGTGCTGTCTATTTTCACGAGGAGAATTCTAGCAGATTGTTATCACCTGACAATTGTAAGATCTCTAACAACTACACACCTTCCCTCATTTAATATTAAAGCGGTGGTGCTGTCTATTTTCACGAGGAGAATTCTAGCAGATTGTTATCACCTGACAATTGTAAGATCTCTAACAACTACACACCTTCCCTCATTTGATATTAAAGCGGTGGTACTGTCTATTTTCACGAGGAGAATTCTAGCAGATTGTTATCACCTGACAATTGTAAGATCTCTAACGACTACACACCTTCCCTCATTTGATATTAAAGCGGCGGTGCTGTCTATTTTCACGAGGAGAATTCTAGCAGATTGTTATCACCTGACAATTGTAAGATCTCTAACGACTACACACCTTCCCTCATTTGATATTAAAGCGGTGGTATTGTCTATTTTCACGAGGAGAATTCTAGCAGTTTGTTATCACCTGACAATTGTAAGATCTCTAATAACTACACACCTTCCCTCATTTGATATTAAAGCGGCGGTACTGTCTATTTTCACGAGGAGAATTCTAGCAGATTGTTATCACCTGACAATTGTAAGATCTCTAACGACTACACACCTTCCCTCATTTGATATTAAAGCGGCGGTGCTGTCTATTTTCACGAGGAGAATTCTAGCAGTTTGTTATCACCTGACAATTGTAAGATCTCTAACAACTACACACCTTCCCTCATTTGATATTAAAGCGGTGGTGCTGTCTATTTTCACATTGAGAATTCTAGCAGATTGTTATCATCTGACAATTGTAAGATCTCTAACAACTACACACCTTCCCTCATTTGATATTAAAGCGGTGGTGCTGTCTATTTTCACGAGGAGAATTCTAGCAGATTGTTATCACCTGACAATTGTAAGATCTCTAATAACTACACACCTTCCCTCATTTGATATTAAAGCGGCGGTGCTGTCTATTTTCACGAGGAGAATTCTAGCAGATTGTTATCACCTGACAATTGTAAGATCTCTAACAACTACACACCTGCCCTCATTTGATATTAAAGGGGCGGTACTGTCTATTTTCACGAGGAGAATTCTAGCAGATTGTTATCACCTGACAATTGTAAGATCTCTAACGACTACACACCTTCCCTCATTTGATATTAAAGCGGCGGTTGCTGTCTATTTTCACGAGGAGAATTCTAGCAGATTGTTATCACCTGACAATTGTAAGATCTCTAACAACTACACACCTTCCCTCATTTGATATTAAAGGGGCGGTACTGTCTATTTTCACGAGGAGAATTCTAGCAGATTGTTATCACCTGACAATTGTAAGATCTCTAACAACTACACACCTGCCCTCATTTGATATTAAAGCGGCGGTACTGTCTATTTTCACGAGGAGAATTCTAGCAGATTGTTATCACCTGACAATTGTAAGATCTCTAACAACTACACACCTTCCCTCATTTGATATTAAAGGGGCGGTACTGTCTATTTTCACGAGGAGAATTCTAGCAGATTGTTATCACCTGACAATTGTAAGATCTCTAACAACTACACACCTGCCCTCATTTGATATTAAAGGGGCGGTACTGTCTATTTTCACGAGGAGAATTCTAGCAGATTGTTATCACCTGACAATTGTAAGATCTCTAACAACTACACACCTGCCCTCATTTGATATTAAAGGGGCGGTACTGTCTATTTTCACGAGGAGAATTCTAGCAGATTGTTATCACCTGACAATTTAAGATCTCTAACGACTACACACCTTCCCTCATTTGATATTAAAGCGGCGGTTGCTGTCTATTTTCACGAGGAGAATTCTAGCAGATTGTTATCACCTGACAATTGTAAGATCTCTAACAACTACACACCTGCCCTCATTTGATATTAAAGCGGCGGTACTGTCTATTTTCACGAGGAGAATTCTAGCAGATTGTTATCACCTGACAATTGTAAGATCTCTAACAACTACACACCTTCCCTCATTTGATATTAAAGGGGCGGTACTGTCTATTTTCACGAGGAGAATTCTTGCAGATTGTTATCACCTGACAATTGTAAGATCTCTAACAACTACACACCTTCCCTCATTTGATATTAAAGGGGCGGTACTGTCTATTTTCACGAGGAGAATTCTTGCAGATTGTTATCACCTGACAATTGTAAGATCTCTAACGACTACACACTTTCCCTCATTTGATATTAAAGCGGCGGTGCTGTCTATTTTCACGAGGAGAATTCTAGCAGTTTGTTATCACCTGACAATTGTAAGATCTCTAACAACTACACACCTTCCCTCATTTGATATTAAAGCGGTGGTGCTGTCTATTTTCACGAGGAGAATTCTTGCAGATTGTTAACACCTGACAATTGTAAGATCTCTAACAACTACACACCTTCCCTCATTTGATATTAAAGGGGCGGTACTGTCTATTTTCACGAGGAGAATTCTAGCAGATTGTTATCACCTGACAATTGTAAGATCTCTAACAACTACACACCTTCCCTCATTTGATATTAAAGGGGCGGTACTGTCTATTTTCACGAGGAGAATTCTTGCAGATTGTTATCACCTGACAATTGTAAGATCTCTAACAACTACACACCTTCCCTCATTTGATATTAAAGCGGTGGTGCTGTCTATTTTCACGAGGAGAATTCTTGCAGATTGTTAACACCTGACAATTGTAAGATCTCTAACAACTACACACCTTCCCTCATTTGATATTAAAGGGGCGGTACTGTCTATTTTCACGAGGAGAATTCTTGCAGATTGTTATCACCTGACAATTGTAAGATCTCTAACAACTACACACCTTCCCTCATTTGATATTAAAGGGGCGGTACTGTCTATTTTCACGAGGAGAATTCTTGCAGATTGTTATCACCTGACAATTGTAAGATCTCTAACAACTACACACCTTCCCTCATTTGATATTAAAGGGGCGGTACTGTCTATTTTCACGAGGAGAATTCTAGCAGATTGTTATCATCTGACAATTAATTATGTTAAGATCTCTAACAACTTTTACTTCATAAGCTCTACACACCCTTACCCCATTAAACATCACAAACCGCTTGAATTAAGCTTCTCGCCCACTATTCGTATACATCATTGATAGGTGATTTCATCACGTAAAGTCCTCTGGGGCTCACTTTAGTGAGTACGCGCTTTTTTCATGTACTCTTAGGTTATATTTCTTCTCTTTTATCTTTCCTATCAGATTTGGGGCTAGCAGTTTTTATTATGTTCCTTTCTATTAACTTATTTTATAAGGCTATGATGACTGAGAGGTTTGTGCATTAAACAAGAAATTTTTAAATTTTGAGATGAAATATGGGCGTTTTAAAATACAAATGGGAATGTCATTTAAGAATTATGTTGCAGTTATATTTTCAATAATTATATAAATACTGACCTTTATAACTTGGACAAACTCTTATTTGTTTGTGTTGTGTAGTTTTGTTGGATTGTTTAATATTAATTATGTGTTTTTATTTTATCCATTTGCAGAGTAAAATTATAGGTTCTTATCTTCCCGCCTTTGAAAATTTATAGACAAGCTTTAATTTCCAAAATAATGATAACTTCTCGTTTCAAACCAAATTGGAGAATGTCCGAACGTCCCTATGTACCGTTGGGCTGACATTAATCTAGTTTTTACTCTGCCTTCGATGTTCTAGTTGTACGCTAGAAAATCAGATTTTTACAAAATTATTTAAAACCTCCGAGTAGTTTTTTTTAAATCTCTAAAACATTTCCAACAAACATCTTTTGTTAATATTTTGAACAAATTCCTTTCTTTTTAATTTAATTAGACTTGTGTCTAATCATTTTGGAAGCTAGATATAGAGTTCCACCACTTTATCAAACTTTTAAAATTTGGTTGGAGGAAGCAAATTATTTGAGAACGTTTTCCTTTGGCCAGAGTAAGAAAACAAAAATTCAAATATAGGGTTTTATAACGCACAAAGATATCTTCAAAAAATAAATTATTGAAATCATCTGCGATGAGGGCATACGGACTTGGTTCTTTTATCCTCTGATTTATTTATTGATTTTGTCTGAAACGAAAAATTATTTATTCGTAATTTCCATCAAACTTTGAGTACCGTTTACAACATGAGCTGCTACCATAAGTAGCACAGAGGCTAAAATATGGATCTCACGTTTATTCGGATATACTCGTTTTGAGTTGCTGAGTTAATAAATTCCTTTTTTGGAATGATGTCCAACTATCGTCTGTCGTATCTCTACAACCTAAAAGCGTGGATCTGTCGTATCTCTACAACCTAAAAACGTGGATCTGTCGTATCTCTACAACCTAAAAGCGGTGGATCTGTCGTATCTCTACAACATAAAAGCGTGGATCTGTCGTATCTCTACAACCCAAAAGCGTGGATCTGTCGTATCTCTACAACCTAAAAGCGTGGATCTGTCGTATCTCTACAACATAAAAGCGTGGATCTGTCGTATCTCTACAACCCAAAAGCGTGGATCTGTCGTATCTCTACAACATAAAAGCGTGGATCTGTCGTATCTCTACAACATAAAAGCGTGGATCTGTCGTATCTCTACAATCTAAAAGCGTAGACTAATTTTAATAAAATTCGCTAGGTGGGCAATTTTGGTCAATCTGGAGTTATTTTGTTAAAAACTAAAAACTAATTAGTTAATTTACTTTGCTCAAGTTTTTTTCGAATCTTGGTTTTAGTTGTTAATCGGGGTAAGCAAAAGTTTTTTTGGCCTATTAGTAAATGACTTAATTGAAAGGTATCAGTATTTTTGAAAACATTTCAAAACAATTTTCATATTTCTGTAAAAAAAAATCATTAAACGACTATACTGAATTTACTGTTTATTTAATTTTCTCAAAAACTAATAAGTATTTCAGTGGATATATTACTTTACAAATTGAACCTTTTTCTTGGTTATTTTATGTTGGTGAAATAACAATTTTAAAATTGTCAAAGTAACTGTTAGATGATTTTCTTAAAGTTTTCACGGCCGCCATTTTGAAATTTGCTGACAAAATTCGATTGGTAACAAATTTAATTAAGATCTTTATGAGGTGTACATTTTTCACTACATTTGGAAAATGTTTTGAGAATAGACAACTTGTTTTCATACAGCAGATATACAGTCGTATATATACTATTGTTTACGAATGTTTATTTTGGAGCCTTGGGGTCCTAAGAAAAGGAATTTGGTCTTTACTTTCTGACAAGGATATTTTATTTGGCTTATTTTCTATTATAAATTCATAAACAGTTGACCAGAAGTAATACATTCCTTCAAACTTACTGAAACTTAAAATAATTTATTCTGAAAGTAAAGCCGCGTGATGGAAGTTGAAGCGGGTCGGACCAGCCATGTTGGCGACTGGCTGTTTCTACTGATGACACATTAGCCTCTGCTAACTTTAGATGCTTAGTCACTCGCCCAACTCCGCATCTACAAGGGCTGTATACTGTGCTTTGCATCTTTATCCAAAATACTAACGTGAATTTGATATTTAGTTTTGTATTTAACAATAAATTTACGACTTTCCGTTAACCGTAGAGAATACTCAAAATTGATTAGTTTTTTTATAATTTAAAAGTCCGCAATTTTCCACAAAAACTATTTTATTTGTTACAATACATACAAGACGATGTTTTAATGACCAAGTCATCGTTCACGGTTGCTACATACACACAAACCCTATTGACACTGGAAAAATCATCCAGATTACTCCAATACTCAGATAAAGTGTTTATTTTTATTGTAGAAAAATTGTGTTTTCATTTATTTGGTTATTAAAGAAGACTAACGCCTATCGACGTATATCCAGTCAATGGTTTACATTGTACTGTAATATTATGGTTTCAAATCCAACATTTGGTAAAAATTTAGCGTGAAGAGATTTTTAAAGTAACTTTTTGTAAAGTTTTTTGAGGCTTTTCTGGTTGGCGGGAGGGAATAAAAAAAAATTTAACATTTGACTTCATTTGAGATTATAAGGTTGATTTTAATATACTATACTATTATACATAATAATATATAGTTGATTTGAAATTTTTAATATATAGGTTCGAGTTCATATATTTAAATTTCACAATATATCTCTAATTTTGTAAATGAAAATTGCTTTTAACTAATGAACTATTTTAAACCTAAAATAGATCTTAATAAATCATAAAAGTTGACAATAAATAAAGAATTTTAGGAGTGGCTTTACGGCAGACAACACAAGTCTTATCAAATTTATGGATTCTCTTCCATTATACAAGCACACATCACCAAGAAGAAGAAATTGTAGACGCATAAACTTGGCGCCAAACCACCTGTTCCTATGAATTATTCATAAACTACAAGCTCATTCACAAAATAGTTCTCTTTCTGTCCAATTAAATCCGAGAGTTTCTCGATGAAAAACGTGATCAGTGTTTAAAATTTAAATGTATTTTGAAAAATAGGGCCACTGGTTGAGTGCACAGACTCAGACCACCAGTGCTTTCACACCTGATGCAAACAATAGATTTGTGTGAATAAAGCTCTAAATGTTATTCATAAATAATTAAATCGCTACTCGAAATGATAGCGTCATTTAAATAAAACAGTGTACTGTTAATGACAGCTACAATCAAACAATGTCAAATTTGAGATCAACGTAGAAAAGTAATTATGAAGATATTTTTTTTAACCAAAACATTTCTGGCGCTTACATTTAGAAATATACAGGGTGTTTCGCGAGAGGTTAGCACAACTTCAGAAGATGATAGATCTAAAAAAAAAGCAAAATTATTCATATGAACATAGCTTCGTTTTCCGTCTGTTTAAAAGGTTGCCATTTTGAATAGTAAATAATAAAGTGTTGGAACTTGGTACACTGATACAAAATATAGCATAAAAAACCAAATACGCAAACCAAATTAAAACTCATAATCTTAACAATTTCAAAAGTTATCATTAATTGGCCGACAGACGGAAAATGAACCTTTTCCGGACCTATGTTCAATGAATAATTTGCTTTTTTTTTAGATCTCCTATCATCTTCTGCAGTTGTACCAACCTCTCGCGAAACACCCTGTAGATAAAAAAACGGATATTTAGTTAAGTTTGGTTAAGCGTAACAAAATATTTTTGGAAAAGGAGTTTCATAAAGAGACGACAAAAGTTAACTTACGAAGTACAGTAATAGCAATATAATTTCACAAAGTTAGTTTTATAGTGATCTGTAGCTTATAAACACGTGTCTGATACACAAAGCGGAAAAAATGTCTCTTCTATGATTATATAAAACATTAAGATTCATGAAATTCAACTAAAAATATGGCACACTGTAAATCATTCATATGTTTTGATTAGTTCAACGTACAAGTGTAATGCGTTTATTTATATAATTAAACAGTTCATTATTCTGGAGGTGTGCTACTTGTTACAAGTCTATAGTTAATCTCGGTCCTGACGTCAAGGTTGTTCCTTGGATTGATTAATCCTGAATCAACAACTTACCACATCTGTCATGAGCATGTTTCTATTGGTTCTTCAGTGGTGTGACTGACAGGATCCAGTCAACTTTTGTTCATTCTACAAGTTTCACATTGTCTCTTTTTTCCTGACATGTCCATACATACACATGAATGTGGAAGTTTAACTGTACATAGGTATTAATTACTACAATGGTAACTGCTGTTTGATTTCGACCAAATTTGGTAAATAGAATATCTTTTTACAAGGACAAATTTGTTAACCAGAAGGAGGACGTAGTAGAACCGTTTCAAAATCACTCGTCCTCGTATTTTTTCCTAATAATTTAACATTAAATTAGGTAAAAATATGCTGTATTGCGTATCGATGATAAAAATATAATGAAGTTATAATCGAGTCGTTTAATTTACATCATAGTATATTTAAAAAAAAATTAAACAATTCGGTGGTAAAATATTTGGTTAAATTTCTACAAGTTATGACACACATTTTACAACCTCATCAAATCAGTTAATTGAGTGACTGTTCAGTTTTGAATAATATATACAGTAATGGTTAATTTACTCCTAAATAAGAGTAAATGCTTATAGGAACCAATTATCTTTGGAAATATTGAATCATTAACTTCTATTACGATATTAAATGACAAATTAGTGTAGAACCAATGTTCACTATTGTTGTTTTAGCCTGATCTCAACTAATAGAGGAAGGTCAGTGGAAGAGGAACACAACAAAGTGCGGCACGTGACTTCAAGTATTAGGCACTGCGGAAGTGTCGTCTTACTTCATCCTCTGTTACGTTATCGCAAGCTTACTGCATTGATAAGCAGTTGTACCAACATCTCGCACAGGTAACCACACCACTTCCCTTTCACTTCTCTTGGACATGACATAAACATGCAGAGATGCATTGCTCAACTATGCAGAGTCTAAAATTTCAAAATGAGAACAACAGATTCACCATCGTAGTACAGTAGCTTCGACAGGATTGTTTTGTCTGTTTGTGTTTTTAATAGTGATCGCAACGTCCTAACAACTTAATATTGGCGTGTTCAGATTCACAGGTGCTCATAACTGTTACTTCTCACTAATAAACCGCGTAGTTAGCCTTAATCGCTAAGTTCTTAACGTTTATTTAGGCTTACAAAAAGTCGACGTGTGTATTTGTATGTACTACATTCGTGACAGTTGGCTCAGCCCTGTAGGGGATCATTATTGGTTGGATCAACCCTATAGGGGATCCTTATTAGTTGGATCAACCCTATAGGGGATCCTTATTGGTTGAATCAACCCTATCGGGGATCCTTATTAGTTGGATCAACCCTGTAGGGCGTGTAGGGGATACTTATTGGTTGGATCAACCCTATAGGGGATCCTTATTGGTTGACTAGGCCCTGTAGGGGATCCGTAATGGTTGGCTTAACCCTATATAGGGAATCCTTATTGATTGCCTCGGCCCTGTAGGGAATCCTTATTGATTGCCTCGGCCCTGTAGGGAATCCTTATTGATTGCCTCGGCCCTGTAGGGAATCCTTATTGGTTGGCTCACCCTACATAGGGAATCCTTATTGATTGCCTCGGCCCTGTAGGGAATCCTTATCGATTGCCTCGGCCCTGTAAGGGATTCTTATTGGTTGAATCACCCTACATAGGGAATCCTTATTGATTGCCTCGGCCCTGTAGGGAATCCTTATTGATTGCCTCGGCCCTGTAAGGAATCCTTATTGGTTGGCTCACCCTACATAGGGAATCCTTATTGGTTGAATCACCCTACATAGGGAATCCTTATTGATTGCCTCGGCCCTGTAAGGGATTCTTATTGGTTGGCTCACCCTACATAGGGAATCCTTATTGATTGCCTCGGCCCTGTAGGGAATCCTTATCGATTGCCTCGGCCCTGTAGGGAATCCTTATTGGTTGAATCACCCTACATAGGGAATCCTTATTGATTGCCTCGGCCCTGTAGGGAATCCTTATCGATTGCCTCGGCCCTGTAAGGGATTCTTATTGGTTGGCTCACCCTACATAGGGAATCCTTATTGATTGCCTCGGCCCTGTAGGGAATCCTTATTGATTGCCTCGGCCCTGTAGGGAATACTTATTGATTGCCTCGGCCCTGTAGGGAATCCTTATTGATTGCCTCGGCCCTGTAAGGGATTCTTATTGGTTGACTCACCCTACATAGGGAATCCTTATTGGTTGCCTCGGCCCTGTAGGGAATCCTTATCGATTGCCTCGGCCCTGTAAGGGATTCTTATTGGTTGGCTCACCCTACATAGGGAATCCTTATTGATTGCCTCGGCCCTGTAGGGAATCCTTATTGATTGCCTCGGCCCTGTAGGGAATACTTATTGATTGCCTCGGCCCTGTAGGGAATCCTTATTGATTGCCTCGGCCCTGTAGGGAATACTTATTGATGGCCTCGGCCCTGTAGGGAATCCTTATTGATTGCCTCGGCCCTGTAAGGGATTCTTATTGGTTGGCTCACCCTACATAGGGAATCCTTATTGATTGCCTCGGCCCTGTAGGGAATCCTTATTGATTGCCTCGGCCCTGTAGGGAATACTTATTGATGGCCTCGGCCCTGTAGGGAATCCTTATTGATTGCCTCGGCCCTGTAAGGGATTCTTATTGGTTGTATCACCCTACATAGGGAATCCTTATTGATTGCCTCGGCCCTGTAGGGAAACCTTATTGATTGCCTCGGCCCTGTAAGGGATTCTTATTGGTTGACTCACGCTATATAGGGAATCCTTATTGATTGCCTCGGCCCTGTAGGGGATGCTTATTGGTTGGATCCTTAGGGTTACTATATAGGGAATCCTTATTGATTGCCTCGGCCCTGTAGGAGATGCTTATTGGTTGGATCCTTAGGGTTACTATATAGGGAATCCTTATTGATTGCCTCGGCCCTGTAGGGGATCCTTATTGGTTGGCTCACCCTACATAGGGAATCCTTACTGATTGCCTCGGCTCTGTAGGGGATGCTTATTGGTTGGATCCTTAGGGTTACTATATAGGGAATCCTTATTCATCCCAATCGCTCTTATTTGTTTAAGAGAACAAATAGCATAAATGAAATAAGAACAATTATTATTAAATAACTGAAATGAATGCAGGTAATTATAGAACTAACTAACAAAATAATAATTATATCCCACGCAGGAACTTATATTAGTGAGTACAGGGTGTGACAATCCTGAGGTCCTATCAAGGTTCTTTAGACCAATTCTTGTTATAGGACTAGAGGGTCTCAATTTTATGCGCTTCAATTCTTTTTTTAAGGCGATAATGTCCGCGAGTTTGAAAAAGGAAAGGACTTCCATTTTTCGTAGTTTTCGTATGATCGTCATCTTTCCAAAAATCTGTAAAAATCGTTCTTGAATTATCGGTAAAAAGCGAACAAATGTACAATGAGGTTGTTATAAAATTTTGTCCTTCAGATTTTAGTAAAATGTAAAGTTTAATTACTCAACCCGTGTGCAACATCCTAAATAGAAAAATATAACGATTCTGAAATAATTAACAAAAATAAACATTCTCATTAAAAACTTGATTTTAAATATCAAAGAAGGTGTTCATGGTTCATTTCCACTTTTTGACTAACATTTTTGGTAATGAATAGTTTTAGTAGGTTTTTATTTGATTTTGGAGATGAGTGAGTGTAAAAGTTTGTGCAATGTTTTACACTGTTTATTCATTATGGCTAGTAGTATGAAAATCCTTTTTGATTTCATAAGTGAATGGACTTCATACGTTGCCACTAAACGCGAAACGCAGTATAGAACCATTTCGACAATATTCATTGAAGACTAAAAGAGTCTCTGTGCATCCTTTGATAAAACTGAATTTTTGACAATCGTGAGTAACATTCCTTCCGGAAATATAAAATGACTAATCAGGGCGAATTATCTCAGGATGGAAGGGGGTTTGCGTTGACAACACACTCGTGTCCTAACGTGAGGCATGGTCGGACTATTTCATTACGAAATTATTAGTATTAGACGGAAAATAGAAAGTACAAATGACATTTAGTAAACATTCATCTATTTAAACAGACGTTACTCCAGCTTGCACATAATCCAACAAACAAAACATATTGCCATGAGTTAGTGTAAAAGGGAAAGTTGAAAATTGACTCTGCCAGAGAAGTTTGTTTATATCACACAATATAGGCCTCTCTTGACATAGACAATAGGTTAGAAATTACAACACAAACAATGTATTTTAAAATTTCCACTATCTTCACAGGTAGTAAAGACCATTTTTTTTACCAATTTTATTGTTATTCATATTTATACTAGAAAACGTTTGTAATACTCGTAAAAAATGTAAAACTAGATTTTCTATGCTCAATTGGACTTTGAAGTGAAATTGAGCCTTCGATTTTCGTGTTTTTTTTTTTGTTCTTTGCAATACTGACTCCAAAATTATTTTTCAAACTTTTTTTAAATTACACTACTAAATTCTATGAACCTTCCTGAATATAATTATATTTAGAAGTTGGTTTTCCATAAATATTACAATTTTTGGTGATTTTTTGAAAATAAGCTGGCCAATTTCTCTTTTTTCGTAAAATATTTTTTTTAATTTTGAAAACGTAACAATTTTTTTTTCCGAAATATATTCACAAATATAACACTAAACTTTTGTATATCTTAGAAAAAGGTGGTAAGCTATTGATTTTGGATGATACAGGTTTTTCTGAAAAATGATAACTTCGTTTTTTGACATATAACATACTCCAAAACCGTTTCAATTTTTTTTTTTTTAATTACATAGATGAATTCTATGCATCTTTCTGAGAAAAATTATGTCTTATAAGTTAGGTTTTGTATAAAAATAATATATTTTATTAATTTTTAAACAAACGAAGAATTTAAAAACAAATTAACATTGCTAAGTTTTGTCTGATCTAGAGTTAATTTGAATTTTAAGGTTGAATTATTTACAAAACAAAGATGGAAAGACAACATTATGGTTTATCACATCTTAGGGCAAATGCACTAACGTATATTTCAACTAAAAAAACCCCCCCTCTTATTTGATATCTCACATGATTTTTTTAAATGGATTTTCATATTGTTGTTTATATCTGGAATGTTCACAATTCCCATCCCCCCCTCCCAGATGTTGCTTGAGGATGCACTTTAAACAGCAAGTTTCTATATTTCAACGTAACCGTAAAAAAAGAAAATTTAATCAAATATACTCCTTATTGGATTTAAAAAGATTAAAAATTAAAAGAAATACCACTGAATACCACCAGTGATTAAACAACCCTCTCGTCACTAAAACATCGTTCTAATGAAAAAATTTAAACATTGTTGAGTAGTATCCAAGTCACAATTATTTATTATTATTTGTCGTGTGACTTTATTCTTGTGTAAATGACGCGTTTCGGAACTATGTTCTATCATCAGAAGTCTTCTCGCAGAGGTCATCAAACACAAGACGTACGGTGTGCACCGACCTAGCTACCTAATTATGCGTTACCTCGCCGCACAACGTCTTGTTGCCATCATATATACAGGGTGTTACAAAAAGGTTGGGCTGGCTATGCATTTTCATATTCTATGTGTGATTCTAAGCTGAAAATAAAGAATACATTTTTTTCAATTTCCACTTTGTTTAGCAGTTAGACGCCATTTTGTTTTTTTACAAAAACTCACTGTAACTCTGGAAATAGATAAGATATCGAGTTGAAATTTGGAATAAGCATTTTACATGTTACGATTAACAAGTGTACAAAGCACAAAGAATTTATTTTTATAATTTTTTAAATGGTGGCCGTTACAAATTTTTAACGTGGAATATCTTGAAAACCGTTAACTTTACAAAAAAATTTACAAGAGACAAAATATTTTTTGTCGATAACTCGGTTATCTTTTGACCTAATGAAACTACAAAACAGCATTGTGTCTGTTGTTAAAAAATAAAAATATTTTTAATATATATAATAGAGCTTTTGTGTTTTTGTGTAATCTTGTGATTTGTCACATATTAATATTTGACGACTTCTGTGAGCGAGAAGAATTCTGATGATGGAATATAGTTCCGAAACGCGTCATTTATACAAGAACAAAGTCACACGACTAATAATATTATTATAAGTAGTTATTACAAATGGAAGAAAGTACGTACGTCTAGTTGTTCATTACAACAGAAAATCAAAAATTTATTATTTCTATTTAATTGGATATAAAATTCCTATTATACTATTGTAAAGTTAAAGTTTTACTATAGGTAGAAGAGAGAGGGCAGCATGTAGTTGACAATAATTTTTAGCTCCAGTAGCCTTACAAAACACTAAAGAAAAAATAAATAGTGTATGGTATACTACATACGAAAGCTTTATAATTTAATGTTCTGTTTAAAGTTAACTTTTTTTAAATTATTTAGATCGACTTATTATTGTTAATTTTAAGGATTGTACAACATGACTAATTTTAACTGTTTTTATTGGGTGTGGTTTTAAACGTTGTGCACTCATGACAAATTTAAAATTTCGTCATTGTTTGATGTGATTAAATATTTGTCGAACATACACTGTTATAAAAAACCTAGGAATTTCAAATAAGCCCTAAAAATAAGCACTACAGTAATATTGAAAATTAAAATCATCCTGAAAGAAACAAGTAGACTACCACAACTAATATAAACATAAGCCCCAATTTAAACAAAATTTATACAACCATAAACTCAATTTAAAAAAATATACCTAAACTAGCTACAAACTGGAAAAAAAACTACCTATAACACAACTAAAACGTTTCTGATTTATTTATAAGATAACCACAAAAATAAATTAAAACACCTAATACAAGCATAATCACAAAATTAAACATAAAACTATCGATAACCATACATACATATCATTAAACTGAAACAAAAACACAAAAATATAACATATAACCTCAATTTAAAAAAAGAATAATTTAAAGATTATCTCAAATTTAAACAAAGAAACTTACAAATATTAAAAAATAACCTCATAAAAAACATACTACAAGTAATACACACAAAACCTCAAAATGTAATGAAAATTAGTAACAACCAAAATAAACATAACCTAATTAACTGAAACAAAAACTTTACGACATATAATATAAACATAACCTTAAACTTGTACAAAGTAATAGAAACTAAATAATGAAATGATAATTTTATTTTTTTATGAAAACATACAAACTGTACAATACTGCTAAAGAATTGTCCCGGCCACAATTAATTGTAATAAGTCCGATCCTGTTTAATCTACTTGGCACAATTTATATAAACATATCCTACAAACTTAAATAAATTATTTAGTTCAAAGTGTTTTTTTATACTAAAATTAATATAAAAAACACTTTGAACTTAATCAAAACCATTTTCACAACTTACAAATGTTATTAAAAAACTGCAACTACAAATTACCAAGACTAAAATAAACACAACCATTGAATAATAAGAAATTGAAAATAAACTCAAATTGAAACAAAGCAATTACTACCTATAATATTATCATAAACCGAAACAACTAATACAAACTCAATCTGAAACTGAATATGTTTTACATAAACATAACCTCAATAAAACCAGAATTTCTATAAAAAAATATAAACATAACCTCAAACTTAAAAAGAAAACATTTTTAAACTAAAACAAAGTAAAAACTAACCAATAATAAAATAAAGATAATCTTAAAATTAAATACGCACCATGATGGCGACAATAGAATGTAAGAGACTAAGCTAAACTAAAACCTACTAAACAGTGTTGTAGAGCTAAGAATCCAACACTTAGGGCTTACGTCATGTTCATATATACCAACCTATCGCAACAGACAACTCCACCCAATAAGATGCTCTTTCTCTACAATCTACAGCCTACGGTACTTGAAAATAAAATATAAAAACAATAGAGAGAGATTGTTTTGTTTGTTTAGATTAGACAACTCAATACACAAGAGTGTGGCAAAAATCCCAAACCCGTTCATATTTTTTTTTAAAGTAATATAGTCAGAAAAATTGCTTAATGAGAAATGATTTTAGGGGAAATTTCCAGTATCTTCACGAGGCGGTGAAAAGTATAATAATTATTTTAATGTATTTAAAGGTTCATCACACATAAAATATTGACGAAAACAGATTTTTAATTTTTCAACTAAAACGGGCTGGAGGCGATATGGGAAGGATCGAGGCCTTATATCAAATGTATTTTCGATCAATAATTTTGTAGATGAAAACTGAAGTAAATATGCGATTTATAAAATCTCAAATCAAAAGAATGACGTTTCCTCCATATTGTTGACAAATAGAGTATAAATTAATAACAATTAACACTACCTAGGTTTTTTAAAATAAGTTATCTAAATAATTTCCACTTGAAAAGTAATTAAATCGTTTTCAATTATAACTTTTCAGACTAATTCAATCGTATTCAACTCCCACTCTATATAAATAAATTTGCAGAGATATGTAAAATAACATTTGTATTTCTAAATAAAACCATCGCTCAATTTAGCTGATGTTCATGTTTCCCGCTTCGCTCATGTCGCCAACTTGGCTCTAATGACCTCCACTATAAGAAAGAAACTGGATTTTCAGATATATCAATTGTTATTGAAACGTCAAAGTTACCTTTTCCCCTTTATTTTTCAACAACTAAACTTTCATTTAAAAAAAATAAAAAAATTGTCAATATCAAGTTCTCTGAATGTCCCTACAATATAATAACAACAGAATATTGTAAAAATTCGTATAAAACATACGACAAATATTGGATTATCTCATGTTTAAGGGACAAAGTAAGTATTAGAGAAATCCACTTACTTTGTGATACATGTCACAAGTTTCAGTTCGGATTTACGATAATTTACAGACACAAAAATTAAATCGAAACCCATATTGCAGTGCGTAGGAACAACAATGGTATTAGCATTTTACAGGTGCAAATTAAATGTGTGTATGTGCGTCATTTCTGTTGTCAGCAAATTTGTTCTTATCTTGGTTTTTATGACGTAGTGTAGTTATAATGGGATTTAATTGAGGAAATTTCACAACATTATTTGTGACATGTCACTCTACACTCTTCCCATATTTAAGAAATTAAAACACGTTTAAGCGAACAGTCAATATACAATTTGTTTTTTTGTTTTTAAAGCAAACACTTCTCGGTCATTAAAACCTTTTAAAAAATAAGGAAAGAGCGTAAAACAAAGATCCTCTACCTGTTGAACAGAGTCAGGTTTGGAAACTAGCAAGAGTTGGGCAAGAGAGACCTGATTGGAAAGATAAAAAGGGGGATCAACCCAACTCAAGACTAGATACAGCTAGGGTCGTACTCACTATAAGTGAGTCCAGTTTACTGTGCAACTTTAATTATAAATACTCAAGTTGATCAGATAAAAGTTTTCACTCCGAAAACAATGAAATTGCCACTGGAATAAAATTTGTCCTTTAGCTTAGGCTGAACGACAATTTAAAAATCAAAGAAATTTTAAGATGAGCCGAAAATTAATTCTAATGTAATAATAAATTATTTAACTACAAAAGAATATATGTAAAAAATTGTAATTAAAAAAAAAAAAGTTCAACTTTTTGCGGATAAGCCTATAGTCTTTTGAGGGTACCTGACTCCAAAAAAAAAAAAGGTGTTTTTAACAATGTTTAAATCACCTCTGTGCACCAAAGTGTGTGTAATCTAAACTCTTGAATAGATTTGGTTAATTTTTTGGTATATGAGGCATATTTTGGACATATTCAGATCATTTTTGGATATTTTCAAATTTAATACTAAAGGGGATAAGCTCACGATCAAATTGAGATTTTTCCTAAATCAGCTCTAACAAGCTTGATTAAATAGTTCCAAAATTAAAACTCTATAGACCCAAATCCTAAATCATCGGCAGCCATGACAACAAAAATTTGACTATCGATAGTTACCATCAAAAAACGAAATGAACCATACACATCGTCCTAAAAACATGAACCATACACATCGTCCTAAAAACATGAACCATACCCATCGTCCTAAAAACATGAACCATACACATCGTCCTAAAAACATGAACCACACGCATCGTCCTAAAAACAACCATACACATCGTCCTAAAAACATGAACCATACACATCGTCCTAAAAACATGAACCATACACATCGTCCTAAAAACATGAACCATACACATCGTCCTAAAAACATGAACCATACACATCGTCCTAAAACAACCATACACATCGTCCTAAAAACATGAACCATACACATCGTCCTAAAAATAAAATGAACCATACACATCGCCCTAAAAACATGAACCATACACATCGTCCTAAAACAACCATACACATCGTCCTAAAAACATGAACCATACACATCGTCCTAAAAACAAAATGAACCATACACATCGTCCTAAAAACATAAACCATACACATCGTCCTAAAACAACCATACACATCGTCCTAAAAACATGAACCATACACATTGTCCTAAAAACGAAATGAACCATACACATCGTCCTAAAAACATGAACCATACACATCGTCCTAAAAACATGAACCATACACATTGTCCTAAAAACGAAATGAACCATACACATCGTCCTAAAAACATGAACCATACACATCGTCCTAAAAACATGAACCATACACATCGTCCTAAAAACATGAACCATACACATCGTCCTAAAAACATGAACCATACACATCGTCCTAAAAACATGAACCATACACATCGTCCTAAAAACATGAACCATACACATCGTCCTAAAAACATGAACCATACACGTCGTCCTAAAAACATGAACCATACACATCGTCCTAAAAACATGAACCATACACATCGTCCTAAAAACATGAACCATACACATCGTCCTAAAAACATGAACCATACACATCGTCCTAAAAACATGAACCACACACATCGTCCTAAAAACATGAACCATACACATCGTCCTAAAAACATGAACCATACACATCGTCCTAAAAACATGAACCATACACGTCGTCCTAAAAACATGAACCATACACATCGTCCTAAAAACATGAACCATACACATCGTCCTAAAAACATGAACCATACACATCGTCCTAAAAACATGAACCATACACGTCGTCCTAAAAACATGAACCATACACATCGTCCTAAAAACATCGATTAGGCCTATTACAAAATTAGCCATACGTGTTTCAAATTGTTTGTGAAAAGTGAAGTACCGTAAATAAATATAGTTTATAAATTGTCAATGACTGTGAGAATGGTGCATGACCAAAACCTATGTGCTAATAAATAAATAGCAGTTCATGTATTGAAAAATACCAACATCGAAACTTTTGTTATATGGCGTCCTTCTAAATGGTCTTTATGGTTTAATTTACTTTTTATCCCTCAATATAATTTTTGGGAATTTGGCGACGAATTTCATTGTTTAGTTGTGTTTGTGTGAGTGTGCGTGTGGGGGGAAGCTAGTGTAAAGTTACCAATTTCTCTCCCTAATGTTAGCGTATCTAAACTTTTAAATAACAAAATACTAACTTCCTGCATGTGGGACTAAACGAGCGCTCAAAATTTCTTCTAAATAATATGAGCTTACGGAATTACGTATGTTGATAAATTATTTACATAATTAAATACATTAACATAGCCTTGATTTATAGTAAACCAAAGTTATTTCTTGCAATACCATTTTCAATTTTATTTACTATAAAAAGAAAAAATCGTGCAAGGTAAAGTTATAGCTTACTGGGCTATATCCACTTAATTGTTTGGAAACTAACATGAAGGTGATCGAAAAAGTATTTCCTGAAATATTTGTCACTCATAAGAAAGTGGATTTGTGCGTTTCATACTAGGCCTATAAAAAAATAATTAATTACGGTATTTCTTGTTCTTAAAATACTTTGGTCAAAAATATTTAAAAATTGTTGTTTGTCCTCTATTGTTAACACATTTATTCTAATTCTAAAGATATTTAGTTGGGAGTGGAACAAGTGTAGACTCTAGACGCCCACATTGAAGGCAGCTCAGCAGCTGCTTGCTGGTCCTTGACAAGGCAAACCGGAATTCCTTTCCCGACCCGACCCTTTAGCTTCAACCAGCTTGACGCCGCCGCTTAGACTTTCATGCAGTATTGAACCTGCAAATTTAATATTCTCTATTTGAAAGTTCATGGAGATTTGTAATGACAGTTAACGTACGAAGATGTAATGAGAACTGCACAAAATTCTCTTTTTTTACAAGTAGGCCTACACTTTTTTTAACTTCACTCTGTTTTATGCTCTTACATTTTAATAAAAGTTCTTATCTTACTATGGCTGCAATTTGTAACAATAACTTTAACTCGGCTGACAATTTAACAGGAATTTTCATTTCATAAGCTTGAGCATGGGCGTCATCGCCGGGGGGGACGCGTCCCCCCCAATAATTGATGTAAAAATATTTTTGCTAAAAACGAATGATTTACTTAAAACCTTAAAAAGTAAACATCGGGCTTTGTCTTTACTAGGGTTTTTAACATTACATTTCTGTTACAAACGCATAAATAAATGCATAAAAACGATGTTTTGAGAAGTTTAATTTTAAAAAATTTCCTTACCCCCAGACCCCCGGCATATGTCCCCCCGAATAATGAACTGATGATGACGCCCATGCTGCTTGAGTAGGTTGTTATGTATGCCCACATAATAAGCCTCACAATCTGTAAATTTCAATTGAAAGACTCATGTGGTGTGAAAATTGGCAGTATTATTTTATATTTATTTAGGGATTTGTAGTGCAAACTACAGTAGTCTCTTTCTTTCAAGATGTTTTTGACAGTATTGAGTACTATTTTCGTCTTTATCGCAGCATTGAATTGTATTGTTTTTTTTTTTTTTTTTTAAATTATAAAACATGTTTATAGACTAAATACCCTTGGAGTATTTCGCTGTACAGATATATACAAATAAATATGTAAATTCTTCAAAAGTATCTTTTGCAACAAAAATATATTTTTCTTTTGAAAATACGATACAATCGATTTTTGAAAAGAGAAAAAGTTCTTTGTATTCTGAAAGTTACCTCCATATTGGAGGTTTAAACAAATAGCTAAAGATCGATAAATAAACCAGATAACAATGTTATCAACTAAAATTAAAAAAAAAATTGGACTGAAGTACTGTAGCTTCAAAACATCTCTCTCTCTCTCTCTCTCTCTCTCTCTCTCTCTCTCTCTCTCTCTCTCTCTCTCTCTCTCTCTCTCTCTCTCTCTCTCTCTCTCTCTCTCTCTCTCTCTCTCTCTCTCTGTCCGTAAAAATCGCAAAAAATAACTTTCACAAAACTAAACTCGGTGGTTTGTGGATTGCAGACTCCTGGTCTGGTTTGGCCTACAATCATTGTAAATGTCCAAGCTCAAAAGTATCTAAATATAAACCTTAATTCTAGCTTTGGTGTTAACAGCTTATTTAAGAAAGTGTGGTTAGAATTAATTAGGTTGCTCATGTTGGTAACAACCTGTCCACGGTCTATCTCTAGCTATAACTTATGGTTGTAAGTAGTAGGCCTGGTGCCTGATAAATAAATTCATTTTTTAAGTTAGGCCTAATAGTTACAAAAAGGCTTATAATAATCTATGAACATAGTTCCTTTTCAAAACAAATTATGTTAGCCAATAGGTGTGAAAATAAAGTAAACTTGTACAGCTTTGTTTTTCTATATTATTATAATTGGGGTAAGAGTTATATAGAATGGTTTATAACATAGTTGCCTAAATGAAATTTGTTGACACATTAAAAGTATGACCTTCAAATATCACAATTTTTTGACGAAATGTTTCAAGATGTAAGCCATATAATATTATTCTAAAATAAATAACTTCTTTGGTATTTAAAAGTCAAAAAAAGTGATCTTCAGTCTAGTTAATTATGAATAAAATATCACAATTACACAACACTAAAACACATATAAAACCATATCTTAAATGTTAATTGTTAGCCTTATATTTTTTTAATAAATTTTAATATACATCCTGAAAGTATGGTACTGATTAGAAGACTATAATTGATTACCCTGAAGATGCAGCGAAACATGTAGCTAAGTATGAAAAATTTTAAACTACAATCGACTAGCAAAAATGTATTTATAAAAAAATATGTTCAGCTTTTAACTTGTAGAACGTATTTCATATTGTTTTTTCAAAAATTACCAATCAATTATTTGGTTAACCAACTTGTTCAACCAATAGTAAACCCGAGCTTTAGTAAAACAACCGCTCAAAAATAAGAGCGTTCACTAGTTATTATAACATTATATCACACAAATAGTATATATAAATGACAACAAAATATTTACCATAAACCTTAAAAAGAAAATCATTCAATATAACAAAATAGAGTTACCTGTTTAAGTTATCCAATAAAGTTAAAACAATTCCTGTTGGGAAATCTAGGCTATTTGCCCTCGATCAGCTGCTACACGTTTTAGAAGAAATAAAAACTTCATTTCAAAAAGAATTAACAAGATTTAGAGAACGGTTGTTTACAAATTTACTTTTACACACTACAACATGAATTTACACAAATAGTATAAACATTAATAACAATAAAGCCATAAATAATGGCTTTGTTGTTATTTATTAACGAGGAATGTGACCAGCATTGCAAAGTGAGGTTATTACAACCGTTAATGCTAACATGGTGATGGTTACTGAATGTTTGAGGCTACGATGCGATGAGTCACCGAGTGAAGCGGGTTGCAGACTTAGCGGGAGCAACCGCGGGGGGAAATGGAATCGACACGTTCATTTGCTGGAGCTATTTATGTGAATTTAGAAACTACCTAATTAATGCTTATTGTGTATTGAGTGCATTAATTGTATGTAATTCTCAACTACACCCGGAGAAAATAGCGTTGTTTATTTGTATAATGGATAAGCTACAAGATTCAAAGAAATACATTCACATTACAATGTTAATATTTGTTCGGTGTACCAGTAATTGGGAGCTGTGAGTAATCAATATAGACAGTTTTTTTTTGACATATGTTTTCCGCTGTTTTCCTGGGGGGGGGGAAATGAATGAAAGGATTATTAGAGAAAATGGGTACATTTTTTTATTACATTTTACGAGGTTTAAAGGCAAACATTTGTGGTGCACAACTTGAACCCCAAGGAATATGTTGGCTGTAAAAACGTTACATTCTGATAAACTCCATTTTTTATGGATTTTATCTGAAACTAAAAGTCATCAAGTTTTCTTTTCGAAATTTTAAATGTCATTCATAAACTTTGAAAGAGGGAACAACATACCAGCATTTTACTATGAAAATGTTCATAAAAAAAAAAAAAAACAATTATTATTACAGTTAATTATAAGACAGCTTTTGTTACATTATCGTTTTTTCACAAACCTAACATAAATAAATTTAAAACATCGTCAAGATTTATATGAGTTTTCATGGGTTTCGAATTTTAAATCTATGGCGTATGTTGAAGTTCCAATATATCTATTTTTATTTTTTAATAGGTATATGGATGCTAAAGGCAGTCGTAATTCACTATAATAGAAGCTTGAAATAAACGTACAATTTGGAGGGGGAAAGAAGTGGCTCGATTAATTTCTGGTTCAGACTTTTTAGGTCATTTCAAGGTCAACTTTGTTTTTGTAAGTTGAATTTTTTTTTTTTTTTAGTCAGATTGTGCCTAGAAACAATCAACTTTTCTGTGCAATGATTTTTTATACGATTATTACTTTTTGAAATATTAAACTTTTATGAGGAAACAAGAAGTTAAACAAATTAATAAATAGCTTATAGTAATATTTTTAATAACAAAAAAAACAGTTTATTATTAGGATTCTTTCAATATTTCAGTCTCTATATCATGCAACATTCAGAAAAGTTTATACAGTGAATTATAATTATGTAATAAAATGTATTAATAATAAACCTTTATTGACCTTAGTATGATTTGAGTGATGTTAGATAAGGTTTACCAACCTAACAACCTCAAACCCTTTAATATAAACAACCGTTGTCTTTGGAGGCAAATATTTGTTTTTGTTTTTTAAACTCTGTCTTCCCTCATAAACGTTTAAATATTTTAATAAGTCGATGGAAAAACAAAGTTTCGAAATAAAATACTAAGTCCACTGTCTATAGACTGTGTGCATGTTGCAGCTGAGGATGATGACTTAGTCATCGAAACGTCAGTCGTCTTGTATTTGTGTTGCAAAATAAAGTGATTTTTGCAAAAAGTTGTGTTTAATTTATTTGGTTATTCCAAACTAAAGTTGTTTGTTTCTTGGGCAGAATCTTAATATGCTAAAAAAAATATGTGTTACTTTTTAAACAAAAAACAAAGTTGACTGACATGACAGACCAAGTTAATAAAGTTCCCTAGATCGTTTTACACAATACTCAAACCTCCTCAAAATCTTACAACTTTAGTCTGAGACATTTGTTTGTAAAATGTTTAGTTTTCAAAACAGGTTCGGTAGAAGTTTTTAGGTGAACATTCGGTTATTTAGTCATTGGTTCACTTTGAGATATTCCCTAATTAGGAGATATTTATAGCGTTGTTTCGTTTAGGGACCAAGAAACATAGTTTACATTTTGATTATTAAATCAGTCGGTTAATAAAGATTTGTATCTTCTTACAAAACTTGCTACATCAACAGACCCATTCTGGCAGTTTCGTTGGAATTTATTAGGACAAATATGGATGAAACAAATTCTAGAAGGCTCATTTTGTAGGCCTAATTTTCCCCAGCACACAACTTTAAGACTGTCCCTCAAGGAGGAATTTCTGTCCAAATATTAACTGTTTAGACTGTGAATCAGTCAGAAAGTTAGTCACTCAGTCAGCCACTCAATCAGTCAACATTACATGTGTAACTTGGATGCAAACGTCAGCACTGTATTATCATTCAGCACTGTTTACGATTTTCGTAATGGTCAAAGTAAACAAACTTAAAAAACACACACCTCAATGTCACATGCGCTTTCATGCAAAACTAACCTTTACATATTTACCAGAATATCATAAATTGTGAATATCTCTCCCATACATTTTCTAAGAGACCACATTTGAGAAGAAATTCATCCAATTCGTTAATGCCGATTTTAGAAAATTCTTTTTTTTTTTCATACGAGGTAACTACAAAAATTGACTCGATAAATTAAAAAAACAGTGCCTCTAAAAATCTTTGTCAAAATCGACAGAGGAGATGATCAGAGAGATAGACAGGCCGACACTGTTGGACATCGAAGCTGTTTTTACCCTCTTCTCGAGAATAATTAACTTTCTTTAACAATACCAACATCTAACAGAGTTTAATGGACTTATTTTCACAATTAGCAGCCAATTAATAAAGGAATTATTACGAAATTACTTATTAGGACTAGGTTAAAGCTAATCCTACTTTGATTAAAAAAAAAAAATCAATTTACAAACTAGACAATGTTTAAAGACAATTAGCAGAGTAATAAAATTATCCATTGTTATTCTATCTAACTTCAAGAAATAAAAAACTACAACAATGGTTTTTAAAGCCAGGTCCCAAAATATCATCAGGTTAAGGTTATAAAACACAAGTATTTTTTTTTCCAAATTCACCACCTCCTTCCATATTACCGAGTTTAATGACTTTTTTATTTACAACTCTCTATCCACATGTGTATTATTACTTATTAGTTAAAAACAAAAATCATTTTACAACTTTAAAAATATATTTTTAAAATGGTAGTTAAAACATGTTTAGCAAACTACAGCAATCAAAACAAATACACACTTACAACAGCTGTTCATCAGGATTTAATAATTCAACATAAAAGGATAATCACATGTGTAATACATTCTGGAAATTGATTAAATTTGATTTTGGCCTAAAATTTTCAATGAAAGGGCCTATATAATTTCATATTGTTCTAGACCTTAATAAATACCCTATTGTCTGTTAACCTCTGCTAATCATCTGTGAACTACTGGTATATACTAACCTAACCTAACCTAACCTAACCTAACCAAACCTAACCTAACCTAACCTAAACAAATACACAATTACGACAGCTGTTCATCAGGATTTAATAATTCAACATAAAAGGATAATCACATGTGTAACCATTCTGGAAATTGATTAAATTTGATTTTGGCCTAAAATTTTAAATGAAAGGGCCTATATAATTTCATATTGTTCTAGTCCCTAATAAATTCCCTATTGTCTGTTAACCTCTGCTAATCATCTGTGAACTACTGGTATATACTAACCTAACCTAACCTAACCTAACCTAACCTAACCAAACCTAACCTAACCAAACCTAACCTAACCTAACCAAACCTAACCTAACCTCTGCTAATCATCTGTAAACTACTGGTATATACTAACCTAACCTAACCCAACCTAACCTAACCTAACCAAACCTAACCTAACCAAACCTAACCAAACCAAACCTAACCTAACCAAACCTAACCAAACCTAACTTAACCAAACCTAACCTAACCTAACCTAACCTAACCTAACCTAACCTAACCTAACCTAACCTAACCTAACCTAACCATACCAAACCTAACCTAACCAAACCAAACCCAACCTAACCAAACCTAACCAAACCTAACCTAACCAAACCTAACCTAACCTAACCAAACCTAACCTCTGCTAATCACCTGTGAACTACTGGTATTTGTGTTTAAATTTAAATTATTCTCGGTTAAAGTAATGCACAACAATTCACGCTATTGGTGATGGAATGAGAGCATACAAATTCCCATTCAACAGCCACATTCCGTTTTAACCAGGTTTTCCCATGTATGATTTTTCCTTCCTACCAATTTAGATGCGGTTGATAGTTAACATCTGTTATCGTAAAGGGGTGGGGGATATGGTTTCAGTTACCGGATAAACTGATTAGGTCTCCCCTAGAGCCTTGAGGTTTCCGGTGCGCTGTAAAGTTTAGTTTTGATAATAGAGATAGATAGCGTGTTTGTAGTTGTGTTCATTCATACATTTGTCTTGTAGAGGGGAGAAACGATGACTTTTGTTGGGCACTTTATGGACTTTAAAATCTTAATGTAAATGTTAGTTTTTCAAATCTAATTAAAATATTTCTTTTCACTGTACAAATACCTAAAATACTGAACAGAGAATTCTGTAGTACTGTATAGAGGAAATGGCGAATTATAAATAGGTCCAAGAAAAATTATTCAAATAAAATTTGATATAAGAAATAACTTTATTCGTCATTTTTTTTAGTTTATACTTTTCTTCGTTTCATTCATATTTTTCGTTGAGATTTTTTGCATAATCATTATTTAAGTTCGCGAGTATTGCAAAATACTAAAAATCTTTATACAAACAATTTATTGTCTTCTAAATGTTAGGAATCTCTTTTGAGAGCGAAATAACATCTATCATTTCTACCTTAAAGTACAGAATAGTAGGCTACACAACCTTTTAGCACAGAAAACAGATTGTCACTCCTCTCTTGTCTGCCCTAAGGAGTTAAAACTGGAGACGCACAAGAATGAAAACAATAGGACAAGTTTATTCATCGAGAAAATTGGTTTTTAAATTTCAAATTGGTAGAAATTTTGAACAGTTTTTTGTTTATAGCTTTTAATCTGTCAATCCTACTGCAACTCATAATGTGCCTATTATACAGGGTGTCTTGCAACCATATGAACAAACTTTGTCACGTTATTCAGCATGTCAAAAGAAACAAAAAATGTAATATAACATGTGTCCTATCTCATTCCGTTTTCGGTCTATCTGTCTGTATGTGTTTATTTTTTTTAAACCTTAATATCTTTGAAACTATTTGAGGGAAAATCATGATACTTGGTATGATTGTTACTGTAAGTAGTTTATAAATGCAAATAAAATTTCGTTTTCATACAACTTTCCGTTTCAAGATGGCGGCGGTTCAAAATATTCAAAGTTAGATAATTAATAAACTACAAATTTTATCAAAAAATGTTGACACAAAAAGTTAGACAATTTTAAGACAAATAAAATGATGTATAATTTATTCTTATTGACTGAAGTATAACTAAGAACATTACATTTTGGTTAACATGGGTTACCATGGTTATTAAAACGTCCATTAGAAAAGACCAAACAACAAAACAGCTGATTACAAGTAAAGTGGTGTCAACGTCTGAACAGAGGGTTATTAGATTTTTTATAATCGTTGCTCAAAATGGCGTCCTCGAACTTGGTTGCAGAGTTGAAAGCGCTTTAAGGATGACTCTCTGACTTTTTCTAAAACATCACTTTCTTGAATGGTTGCAGTAGCTTCAACGATTCTTGCTACAAGATCCAGAGCATCAGTTACAGGAGTTGCATATACCAATTGTTTCATATGTCCCCACAGAAAGAAATCAATAGGTGTGAGATCTGGGGATTGTGGAGGCCATGGGATCGGACCACCACGTCAAATCCAATGATCTCTGAACACTTCATCCCAAGGGCGTACCCAGGATCAAAACTAGGGGGGGGGGCAAGCCATGGTTATTCAATATACAATTGATTATTAAAATAGTTATTTTCAAGAATTGTATTAAATTCCAGCAACAAAATGTATAATAAAGATTTTTTTTGCTTCCAGGGGGGGGGCAGCTGCCCCCCTGCTCCTCGCTGGATACGCCCATGCAGTTCATCCAGATATTGTCTGACAATATTGGAGAAATGGGCTGGTGCTCCGTCGTGTTAAAACCACATCGTTTGTCTTAGTTGAATTCGAACATTTTCTAAAAGTTTTGGCAA
This sequence comes from Aphrophora alni, assembly GCA_963513935.1. Classification (NCBI taxonomy): domain Eukaryota; kingdom Metazoa; phylum Arthropoda; class Insecta; order Hemiptera; family Aphrophoridae; genus Aphrophora; species Aphrophora alni. The sequence continues at coordinate 147,151,750 of OY740769.1, read as the reverse complement.
GATGTCCCTCAAAAAAACTAAATACGTTGTCTACCTGGTAATATGTAAGGCCCAATTAAATACCCATCAATTATTCCAGCCCTAACATTGACAGAGAATTTGTTTTGAAACTTACGTTGAACAATCGCATGAGGACTCTCAAAAGCCCGTCTATGTGAGAAACGTTCTGCATACAATCTACTAGCTAATCTTGAATTACCCCCAGCAACTCCAAACATAAAATGTATGTCAGCATATTCTTGAAATGTAAAACGGTTCATCATGTTAAACAATTACTACACTTACACCACAAACAGAGAGCACTATGTAGCTCAACAATGAGTAGGTTGTTTACTTGGATTCAGCTATTTACTTGTAATCAGCTGTTTTGTTAAAATAAGCTGATTTGTTGAAATCATCTGTTTTGTTTGTTCTTTACTAATGGACGTTTTAATAACCATGGTAACCCATGTTAACCAAAATGTAATTTTCTTAGTTATACTTCAGTCAATAAGAATAAATTATACATCATTTTATTTGTCTTAAAATTGTCTAACTTTTTGTGTCATAACATTTTTTGATAAAACTTGTAGTTTATTAATTATTTAACTTTGAATATTCTGAACTGCCACCATCTCAAAACGGAAAGTTGTATGAAAACGAAATTTTATTGGCATTTATAAACTACCTACAGTAACAATCATACCAAGTATCATGATTTCCCCTCAAATAGTTTCAAAGATATTAAGGTTTAAAAAAAAAACACATACAGACAGATAGACCGAAAACGGAATGAGATAGGACACATGTTATATTACATTTTTTTGTTTCTTTTGACATGCTGAATAACGTGACAAAGTTTGTTCATATGGTTGCAAGACACCCTGTATAGTTTTATCCCGTTTTATTTTCTACAATACAAAATAAGAGAGTTTAGTATAGACTACCAACCTCAAAATAAGAAAACAATTAATTAGTAATTATAGAAAGGGATTATCACACTGTCTGTCATGAAAATGATTAAAATCTCTCCTTTAGATTCTTTTGTAAAATAAATGATTTTTCAAAAATTCAAAATCAGAAAAGAGAGTTAAATATACTGTTCTATAATTTTTATTCCTAGTAGTGGTTATATATCGTGTCACATAGTGGTGGACAGATGGAATAGTTAAGTTGGTACTATAACCTCTGAGTCACCAATAGTAGTCAAGGGTATGTTTTGAACACCAACAGAGACATTAACTCTGTAAAGAGCAAAAGCAAAGGGAGAGATAACTCAACGGAAATGATGTTTTGCAACGGATATTGAATTTACGATACGTTAGGGTATATTTTTTATATTTAACATCTCTGTGTAACCTAGGTAGAATTAACCCCAATCTAGTGTTTCTATAAGAGAAGAAGTAAAATAATGGCGGCCACGCAGGGAACCACTTGTTGCAGAAATAATCATTGCTTTTATTAGAGTCAGGGCCGGATTTAGCATTTTCGCGCCCCTAGGCCCAATAATTTTTTCCGCCCCCTAGTCTGATTACTTCCCCAAAAACCTTTATTAAAAAATTATATCAAGCCTATGTTGTAACGAAGTTGATGCGTAATGTTGAAAAATAGTTTAACTTTACCAACAATTATTTGTTCCAATGAACTTCAAAACCAGAATGATTTTTTGTAATCAATTAAAAAAATATGTTAAGTTATGGCTATTTATTTTTATTTCTAGATATTTTTTTCTCTCGGCCGTGCGCCCCCTGGGAGCTTGCGCCCATAGGCCCGGGCCTTCAGGGCCTATTGGGAAATCTGGCCCTGATTAGAGTATTACAACAAACAGTTGTATTGAACAATTCAACAGTAATTACGTCTGTTTTTATAATATCTTGGACAGATCCGTTAACCAATAAGATCAATACAACATTATAAAATTTAGTTTACTTTTATTTTTGCAATAATTCACATTTTTAATTATACCCATATAGTGAACTTGCTATTTCTACATTGCCTCTAACAATCGTTACAATTTTAGAAATCGGAGCTCGTTGTCAGCGAAAAGCGTTGTATTCCAAACTATAAAATAACAGATTTTCCAGTATCAATGAAGTGTTACCTATCATTTTAATTACAATGAAGTGTTTAATTATGTATTATTTTTATATAGAAATATATTAACAACATCTATTCTTGGTATCCATCAAATTACTTTATTGGTTCAAGTGTAGAATGTATTAAAGATGCAGAATGCCTCTGTATTATGGGACAGTGTTTTTGGCTGCCCCGTATATAACTAGCTACATTCAAAGTGACGTAGGATGGCCTATGGAGGGGGGAGTGTAGAGGAAGGTAAGAATAGGTAGGTCGACCCGGAAGGGTCTGAAGTGTTTGTTTCGGGAAATGGTTGGGGACGCTTTTTGGCCCTGAAGAGAGCCAGTCAGCCACTAAAGGTTTAGAGCACCATATAAAGTGGGACTCTAGGGATGCCAGGGGCAGGATTGTGAGTTTTTACAGGGCGGGTAGGTATGTGGATGGTAGTTAGTGGGCGGTATGGAATTACACTTGACATGAGTCGGTGCGGGCTATCTTTTGGCGGGCTTAGGAGAAGTAGTTGCTGCCGGTTTTTGAGTCCGGAGCTTGGCTAGTCGGTGGGCCTCTCGCAGAGAGCTATACGCCTTTCCTTCTTCGTCAGAGAGCTATACGCCTTTCCTTCTTCGTCAGAGAGCTATACGCCTTTCCTTCTTCGTCAGAGAGCTATACGCCTTTCCTTCTTCGTCAGAGAGCTATACGCCTTTCCTTCTTCGTCAGAGAGCTATACGCCTTTTCTTCTTCGTCAGAGAGCTATACGCCTTTCCTTCTTCGTCAGAGAGCTATACACCTTTCCTTCTTCGTTAGAGAGCTATACGCCTTTCCTTCTTCGTCAGAGAGCTATACGCCTTTCCTTCTTCGTCAGAGAGCTATACGCCTTTCCTTCTTAGTCAGAGAGCTATACACCTTTCCTTCTTCGTCAGAGAGCTATACGCCTTTCCTTCTTCGTCAGAGAGCTATACGCCTTTCCTTCTTCGTCAGAGAGCTATACGCCTTTCCTTCTTCGTCAGAGAGCTATACGCCTTTCCTTCTTCGTCAGAGAGCTATACGCCTTTCCTTCTTCGTCAGAGAGCTATACGCCTTTCCTTCTTCGTCAGAGAGCTATACACCTTTCCTTCTTCGTTAGAGAGCTATACGCCTTTTCTTCTTCGTCAGAGAGCTATACGCCTTTCCTTCTTCGTCAGAGAGCTATACGCCTTTCCTTCTTCGTTAGAGAGCTATACGCCTTTTCTTCTTCGTCAGAGAGCTATACGCCTTTCCTTCTTCGTCAGAGAGCTATACGCCTTTCCTTCTTCGTCAGAGAGCTATACACCTTTCCTTCTTCGTCAGAGAGCTATACGCCTTTCCTTCTTCGTCAGAGAGCTATACACCTTTCCTTCTTCGTCAGAGAGCTATACACCTTTCCTTCTTCGTCAGAGAGCTATACGCCTTTCCTTCTTCGTCAGAGAGCTATACACCTTTCCTTCTTCGTCAGAGAGCTATACACCTTTCCTTCTTCGTCAGAGAGCTATACACCTTTCCTTCTTCGTCAGAGAGCTATACGCCTTTTCTTCTTCGTCAGAGAGCTATACGCCTTTTCTTCTTCGTCAGAGAGCTATACGCCTTTCCTTCTTCGTTAGAGAGCTATACGCCTTTTCTTCTTCGTCAGAGAGCTATACGCCTTTCCTTCTTCGTCAGAGAGCTATACGCCTTTCCTTCTTCGTCAGAGAGCTATACACTTTCCTTCTTCGTCAGAGAGCTATACGCCTTTCCTTCTTTGTCAGAGAGCTATACGCCTTTCCTTCTTCGTTAGATAGCTATACGCCTTTCCTTTTTCGTCTTCGACGTGGGGGGCGTCACCACTACCCCAAGGTAGGATCTCTTCCAATTTCCTTTCCAGGAGGCAAGCGGGTTAGGTGTTGGAATAGGTGGTAACAGGGTGGTTCTCAAATCAACAAAACTTGTATGGGGTGCATGCGGGCACTCTACAGTTAGGTCTTTCAATTTCCTTCGCGTCAGCTTGTGGGTGTTGGTCCGTCTCTGGTTGGAAGAGTTAGTACAGTTGAGATGTTTCTAGATGTAGTGGTGTTGGCTCCCGGAGGAGAAGTGATTTTCTGTGAGTTTTGGTCGGTACTTTTACAATTTCCAGCTATTGTTCGTGTCAGAACAATGAGCTGACCATTGTAACCTATCTGTGCTACGATGTACGAGGTGAGCTCGTGATTGGTTTGGAGTGTTGAAGGAGCGCCATTGTGGCGTGATCGCAGTTTTTAGCGCTCTCGTCACCTAACGAAGTTGCTTGGCTACGGGGTTTATGTGGTGGTATTGGTCGAAGCAAAGCCGTTTAAGGGCGGGGAATAATTGTCTGGCTGGCGTGTGTGTGTCGGCAGAAAACTAGTCAGGTGAACTAGTTCCCTGTGTAGGTGACGTTATCAAAAGGACTGCCCTTTTAAACACTTCATGGCCTTTAGTGACGTAATAGTAAAAATCTGAAATACCTACATAAAATACACAAAATTATACCGACAATATAATTTTAGACCAAAGTTAAAACAGGAATGCTAAAGGATGACGAAGATGCTAAAATTCACTATCTCATCGCGTCAGAGATCTGTGCTGTATAGCCTATTGTTTAAACTTCAATTTTAATTAGAACCCATTGTTGAACCCAACACACAATTACACTGGTAATGTAATTTAAGTTATCAGAATAAGTTTAAATCATAATGTAAAACATGTAATAATACACAACGTGGAAACAAACATGGTAGCTTGGAGGTCAAATGGTATTAACTTTTTTGACAGTCTATTGTTTCAAAAGGTTCTGTTGGTGTTTTTAAACAGTCTATTGTTTTATTTGAAAGTCGAAATGTACCATAGTTTCTATTATTTAAAATACAAAAAATTTAGAATATTAAATTAGTTTATTAATAAAGGAATGTTTAAGTAGCAAGTTGGGTTCTAAAAGTGATGTTTTGAGATATTATATAGGGAGTGGAAACCAGAAGGATGATAGGGTGGGGGAAAGAAAGATTTTTGTTAAATGCAAGCATTACATACAGAGAATGGTTTTAAAGTAAAGAATTGAGTCTAGAATTGATGTTTTAAGCAAGAGTGGAACTTCAAGACATTCTTATAGCAAATGAGGTCTAAAAAGAGAAATTTTTAGTTGCGACTCAGGCGGGGGGGGGGGTTTAAGTGCTGAGTGGGATATGTAAAAAGCGAATGAAGTGTAAGAAACATTTTTGGTGGGTAATTAGGTTTTAGAACAAATGTTTCTGTGGATTATTGAGGGTAGAAGAGATGTTTTAAGTTGTGATTGTAATTAAAAATGTTCAAGTAGCCTAGATGGTAGGATTTGGAAGCAATGTATTTAAGTGTGAGTGTAAATTAAAGGGATGTTGAAGTAGCGAAAGGTGTTCAGAAAAGATGTCTCAAATTATGAAGCTATCGGAGTCTAGAAGAGATGTTTTAAATGTGATCAGGACTTACATTTTAATGTAGCGGGTAGGGTTTAAAAGATGATATTAAAACTTTAATGTAATAGCAGATATTTCTTGTTGAAACTCCATATTCAAGGATAAAATAAAGCAAAAGCCCAAGGTTGCCCGATGATGCCGCAAGGCGAAACAATTGTAGCTCATTTATACTATTAAATATTTGAAACTTTATGCTTTTGCTTTATTTTATCCTTGATGATATTAAAAGTTAAACGATGTTTAAGTAGAAAGAGGGGGGTTTGAAAAGTTGTTTTAATTTGTTAAAATTAAAAGGAGGTTAAGAAACGAGTTGGCCCTAGAGAAGATGTTTTAAATATAAGTGGGGGTTTCAAGTAATGTTTACAAAGCGACTGGAAGTTAGATCGATATTTTAAGTGTGACTTGTAGGAGATTTTTAATAAGTGTGCAGAGCCTAATGTTACTAATATAATATGATGTGAAAATTACATCAATGTTTTAGCAATGACTACATAAATACTATAAGACACGACATAGGATATGGAAATAGTCTACGCTTTACGGGTGCTGTTCGTCACAAGTTTGACACACAGCTATCAGAAAGCGCTAGCAGCAGGTGCTTGACTGTACGCATCCCACTTGGTTAAGACTGTACAACTGTTGACCCCTCTCTCACAAACCTTCTCACTTACTTCCGTCAGCATAGTCAGTGTTGTCAGTTCGTGCGCTGAGATAAGCGATTCTCGACCTTCCCTCGCATCTCTGGTCCCATATGTGGCATCAGTGCGTTTTCTCTTACCCGCCTGAAACATTGTTTGACCGTAGAGCCACCTAGCGCCAGTCACATCAACTTCAGATTCTCTAGCAGAGCGACCTAGCGGGTATTGGTCAACTCAAGAATAAGCGTAGAATATTTAACATGGCCATGTCGTGTCTTATAGTATTTATGTAGTCATTGGTTTTAGTGTGTTTAAAGATTTCTTGGTTCACTTTTTAAAAAAAAGAAAAGTTCTAAAAATTTTGTAAAATTATTTAGCAAATTTGCTGTCAGTAAACCCTATAACTTTCCGATTATAATGAACTTGTTCAAACTATTATTTTCAATATGATAAAGGATGTTCGAAGAAACAACTCTTCCCACTTTATGACGTCACTCAAGGTTAAATATATAATTAATATTAACTGTAAACGTCGATAACAGTTAAATTGCAATCTATAAAACCAACAAGGGAACAATAAATGACTATGTTGTATTTATATGCAAATGACACATCTCTATCGATTAGGGTGGGCGAGTTGAGTCAATCCGGGTTTTAATGCGTTTGTTGTGTAACAGAAACACAATGTCAAAGGATCTTGAGGTTGAAGCGGAGGGTACTTTGCTAACCCTTGTATAGGTTATATGTCGAAACTCACTTGATTTTAACACATAACAATCAAAAGTTAATGAAAACGGGATTTTGTACTATTCAAATTTTATGAATTATTTAAGATTTTATGAAATTCACCCTGTTCATCGCCTTATATATTGAAAAAAAATCCGCCCACTTGGAAATCGGGATATTGTGTAAGTCCTTAATTAGTCCGGATTCAACATGTGCATTATTTAGTTTTTTAAACTCAGGACAGCATATTATAGAATCCATTATCAGTTTAATCTCTTTAGCTAGTTGGGTGATCACCTAATCATCTTCCTTCGTCCATATAAATAATAACTGATCATCCTATACGATCTAGCATTTTCAATAGTAGGCACTTTCATATTGTTTATTAATTTTTCCTATCGAATATTTAATTTTGTTAAAATTTTACGTTTCCCCAAATACTCCCATTAAAATGTATCGTATCTTTAAACAGTTCAAGTGAAGGCGTATCGTACCCTGTTCTCCTTCCTTTAAATATAATTTACCTTATTATACGTAGTATTACACAAAATTAAAATCATTTATTTTTTATTTGGTGCTGTAAATTTTGTTGGCATACATCCAAAAGGGTGATGCTTAACCAAAGTATAGCCAACAAACATAACTATGATCCTCTCTAATCAATCCTACAGACTGAGCTCAGGCTACATCTCACATATTTTAAGTTATTGACAAAACAAATGTCATTGTAATGGGATGGAAATAGCAAATCTAATGAAAATTCACGATGAAAAACATTACACAAACACAAAACCAAATAGTAATTGAAATCATGTTTGTCGCAATCTGCCCAAAAATTTGTTGAAAGAAAAAGAAAACGTAAATTTTCTTATTGAATTTCCCCTCACCTATTTCTTATAGTAGATCAGGGGTCACTCAACTTTATTAACTTATTTATTTAATTTTTGAATTATATTTTTATATGTAAATAAAGTATATAAGCTTGCTTTATATGTGCTAAACTTGTTCACAGCGTAAATACTATTGGATTTAAAATAGAGTTTTTAATTACAGGGATGAAGTTTCTTTTTGTTTTTTTATAAATAATTATTAAATTGTAATTTCTTTTGACACACTAGATCAGTAATCTACACATTGCACCAAAATTTAAACAACATCAGTACAACAAATTTTTATAATTTCATCTGATAACGAACGAACCCCCCCCCCCCCCATTTATAGGGTGATAGCAACCAATAAGTTTAAAGGTTAGGCTATATTAAGCAAATTTAATCAAAGCCCATTTTTAGAAAATCGGAATTTTAATTTTAGCTATTTCCTATTTTTGAGGTATCGAAAAAAATTAAAACCGTTATAACCGAAATATAAACACATATTAATGTGGTGATGAATATGGGTCAATTCGTTAGGCTACACAGGCTTCAGATACCAGAGACAGACTTTATTTACAAAATGGATTGTTCCGCGGAAAACTAAACAGATATTTTAACCCATAAAATAAACTTCTCTATACTACATCTGTCAGAAAGTAAAAATAATGGGTGCCACCCAATATTCAACAAACTGCTGCTCCCTAATCGATATGCAACCCACATTGATGTGTGGACACTCACATAAACACCCCGAACAATTTCTTTCTTTTGATAGGCCCCTTTCATTCTCCACTGATTGTGAACAGAGCATTTCTTTCTTGGGTTCACAATACAATATAATATACAATAGGCCAACTCATAATAATTGCATAATATAATCGTTTATTTATTGCGTTAAGTATCGTTCTAAATAGTAGAGTAAAACAACAAAGACAGATGGATATACTTTTTAGTTTCTTTCCGTTACAATAAGTAGATCAGTAAAAAAAAACAGAAGTTTTTTTTTAATAACATTATATAAGTATGGTATTCTGAAAAAATATTTACACAAATACATTTAAATACAAATCTTAATCTATTTATTCCATGATTTGGATGTGTTTGTGGTCCCTTGAAACAGTAATATAATCACAACTACCCAAAGGTAACTAACAGATAAACTGATTTGCTCTGTTTAGAATAATATCCATACATTTTATCCTGAAGATGGCAGCGTTCCAAACAGGTCATTCCGTAGGTTTTCGTCCAATCCCGCCCTTGGTAGACTATGATTTAACTTTGCTCTTGGTGTCTATTTGTACACTATGTAGTCAAACTTGGTGTCCAAGTGCTATCTGTCGACGTGACGTCACGTCATATTTTGAGGTTATAGATTTATTCAAAGTGGACAGTAACTAAGATTTACTCATTCTAATATTCTATTCAAAAGGTTAACGAAATCTCCTATAAAACTAGCTATTAAATAATAGACAAAAACAGCTAAGTGCCAAATCTTTCATGTAGGATGTGAGAATCATCCTACACTTAAAAAAAATCAAATTAATTTTACATAGTAAATAATATGAAATTCAGTAAATTTTAAGTTGAGAGACAATGTCCTATTGTTGTCTTGAGAGTGGGGGGGGGGGGTCTCACTAAATCACTAGATTGTTGAAATAGAGTACAGCGTCTCAGTGTTTGTTTTCATGTAATGGGATTTATAAATACTCATAAGATTTACTAAAATACAGGTAATGAGAAAGTTAATTGTTATTGTTTAACTGATAATTTGGTTGCCAATAATTTTGTTTTAATAAGCCTTTAAAATGAGGTGCCACTCAACCCACTTAACAAATTTTACCTCCTCTCTAAACATTACAAGATAATCAAAGACTTTTAACTATTTAGGGATTTCTATGAAAAAATTATATTCTTTTCGCAAGTCCTCAAAAATATATTATAATCAATAATGTTCCCAAAATATCTCCAAGTTTTGTGAAAAATCCATTTCATGAAAGCTTCGGTTAAATTTGTAACCGTCACGTCCAGTTCGTAAGTTTCAAAATAACGGCCTTTCAAATACCGGTAAATACAAAGAAAGATATTAAAATTAGATTTAGGTAAAAATATTCTTTCATGTATTATTGAAAAATAAGATACTTGTGGTTTCGTGTACCCACACTACTGTGGATACTATTTCAACCTTTTAAAATTGCTTTATTAAAATATAAGTTACTATGAACTATAATCAGACTGATTAAATCAAACATATCTCGTGCTACCTACATCGAGGCCGCAACATATGATTCCACTTCCATCTATGCTGACGTCAGAGTTGACTCATCAAACGTAACATAACCTCACTTCATGCCTTTTATTGGAGAACATTTTTACGAGTTAGATATACTTAGTAATAATTATAAATCAACTAGTGTGTATTTAAAAATTATAAATATGTTTTTAAAACTAACAAATCATAATCATCTTTACGTTATGTAAAACAAGCAATTAAGGCTGATAACAAAATCATTTATGTAAAACGTTAAACTAATTATATGTTTTTAAAATGATCATTGTAATAAAATATGCTGGCTACTTTAAAAATGATTTATAGCCTATGTGTTATTTGTACATAGTGGATTAAATGAACAGATTAAGACTGGGTCTGCCAGCTCCCTTAATTATACTCTAATTATTAAAAACAACCTTTCCAATTTATACAGCTTGATATGCAGAACAATTACTTATTTCTTGTTGTAGGTGAACAACCTCTAGGTTAACCTTCGAACTATCTATTTCTAGAATACTCTAATAGCATCAGGGTCGGAAGAGAATAAGAGTTGGTTAAGAAATTATAAATAAAAATAAACCAAGGGTCAAATCCAAGACTAGGCCTACATGGAAAACGGTGTGCACTGTGCTGTGCAGTATCCTCAAGTTAGAAATGTGTCTGGGGTGGAGAGGGAAAGAGTGACCCCAACACTTCGTTTGTTTTCAGCGGTACAACCCCAATAAAAAAATATAGACCTCAAATGCTTCTGTGTAAACGCCTACCCTATTTTCGTTTCTTTTATCGGTGTAAATAAGACTAAAACGTTTACAAAATTAAACTTTTAAGAATTAACTTGTACTTCAACTTTAAGAATTAAATGTAGCTAAGCAGTAATTTGTGTAGCTAGTTTTCTTGGAATGGGTTGTACCTTCAAGTCAGGTTAGGGAAACAAATAGAAGGGAGGACACGCCCCTTACACCAGACACACTCCTAGTCTGAGGGTACTGAGGGTACTAGGTCTCTAGAGTTTGCCATGCCTATACTCTGATGGTAAACAATTTACTTACAGTATTAATGCCACACTATCAAAACATAAACTATTTATTTTCTCATAATTGGTCTATAGATTTTGATTAGGACACTACTTAAAAGAATTATTTGGTCTCCCCTTCTTCCCAACAATCCTGATTCGGGAATTATCTGTAATACACACTCTTAATAAAATATTATTGGGATCGTCGTATTACAAAACACAGTTAGCTAATTTCGATGAAACTTTGGTAAAACGTAAAGGTTAATAATCCAAATCAAAGTTCTAAATTGTAAATAAATGAAAATTACAAATCGAGAATAATTGAAAATATTTATTTTCTCATAATTGGTCTATAGATTTTGATTAGGACACTACTTAAAAGAATTATTTGGTCTCCCCTTCTTCCCAACAATCCTGATTCGGGAATTATCTGTAATACACACTCTTAATAAAATATTATTGGGATCGTCGTATTACAAAACACAGTTAGCTAATTTCGATGAAACTTTGGTAAAACGTAAAGGTTAATAAACGAAATCAACGTTCTAAATTGTAAATAAATGAAAATTACAAATCGAGAATAATTGAAAATAAGGAACCGCGACCCTCAGAGGTTATTCATATATATATATATATATATATATATATATATATATATATATATATATATATATATATATATTTAGTGATTAGGAAAAGCTATAAAGTGATAATGGGTAAACTCCTAGTCTATGTTTTATGCATAAAACGTAGTACAAAAGGTAAAAACAAACAACTGTAACTGTAAGCCCCCTACACTACATACAACTTCAAATAGAAAATATCATTCAAACAACCTATTCTTGAGATAATGTGTCAGTCAAATTTACCTACAAATATCGTCCAAAACTGAATCATACCGTGAGAGACCAACCTAGTATCCAACTTTAAAAGTGCATCGGCCCACCTGTTCAGATATTGCGTGACAATAAAAAACAGTTTAATTGTGTTTCTTTAGGTTTAAAAGCCAAGCGGAACTTTGCGATATATTCTTTACTCCTTAATTTGAAAGTAATAAACGTATTCTATCGCATATAAATTTATAATCAACACAATTATACTATAAAAGTTTTCACGAATAAAATCATTCAAAGTAATGAAGCCTAATCGATTATTGTGAGGCAAAGTATTTAGGTTAGTTTATTAAATCAGCTGTGTAAACTAGAATAATGGAAACGCAGCAAAATAATGAGGCCGAAACCACACCATCTGACGGTGCATAAATATGATGAAATGTACCCCATCGTAAAAGAATAAAACAGATTATAATTCATGATAGTATATTTTCTAGTAGAAATGGTAAAAAAGGCACGTTATGCCAAGTATTTACTGCGGGTTTTAGAGTTTTATAAACAGGAAGGAAGAAAAAACCCTATTTTTGTGTTTTCGAGTTCTGAGTTTTGTATTTCTTATTAACAAAAACTAAGAAGACCAAAACAAAAGGATCAACCCCAAATTTTGACTCAGGAGAGTTCAAACAGAGTGTGTTCCGAAAGTAAGGAACCTGTCTTGACCATTAATTTATGCTATATATGATTTGTTTTTGTTGTTTAGCTACAACTCTGGAATCTGCGTTTTTTGGGATTTATGACTAATAGCTATATTTGGGACTTTATACATTAGAGCACACTTTAATTAAAGTCATTATCCTACAGCCGAATTTGAGAAGATCCGATAACTTTATGTTTTGATCTTTTAGCTAAAGCAACAACATTGTATCTGAATTTGTAGGCCCACACAACACAATAAAACCAAACTCGTACACTATTTTTGAACAAAACTACTGATGAATATTCTATATCTACATACACTAAATACAGTCAGACATTTTGTAAAACTATTTTTAGACTCAAAGTGACTAAACGTTTTTGTATCTACGAAAATGTCAACATTGATAATGTTCAGAGGTTATATATATATACTCGTATATCATAATAATCTTAATTTAAAAGGTTTATCTAAAAAAAAAAAACCACAAGGTTTAAAGTTGTTCAGAATAAAATTGCTTATGTTTTATAAAACCCCTTATTTATTGTTTATTATTTTTTTATTATTGAAAAATCAACAACATTTTGAATTTATCGTTTCGTTTTTATATATATATATATATATAGAGAAAGAGAGAGAGAGAGAGAGAGAGAGAGAGAGAGAGAGAGAGAGAGAGAGAGAGAGAGAGAGAGAGAGAGAGAGAGAGAGAGAGAGAGAGAGAGAGAGAGAGAGAGAGAGAGAGAGAGAGAGAGAGAGAGAGAGAGAGAGAGAGAGAGAGAAGAGAGAGAGAGAGAGAGAGAGAGAAATACAACTAAATGGCTATATTAGTATATTATTATATTAGTTTTTAAAATTGCATTGAACATAAAATTAATTTAAAGCCAAGTCGTAGGCCGATATTGTGTCAAATCAAATTATTAAACAAAATGCACAGACACCTTACAACCTATTGCTATTTTCCTAGGAACCTTTGCCTAATAAAAGACACAACTTTTCATTTCTTAAAATATGCCAATAAAAGCATCTGGCCTACATATAATTTCAAGCGCCATTATTCGTATTCAAGTTACGTATTTAAGCGTAATGTTGAACTAACAAATAAAGCAACGTGTTGGTTATTGTTTAATATAACAAATTGCAACTCTCAGGGTAATTGAATACAGATAGACACAATGATTGAGGTTAGCAATATGATTCATTGTGTAAGAAACCAAGAATGAAAGGATAGCAGAAAACTATAAATGATCCACGCGTCCTATCAACAATGGACAGTCATTGCTACGGTTCATTCATATATTATTATGGTGTGAAATCCCTATCTATAGTTCTATGGCTCGTTCTGTTGATTCACTTATTTATAATGAGACAAATTATACTGAATACAAGTTTCTCTCGTCTAGATCTGCGGCTAGTTGTACCGTTTTGGAATAATTCCATTTTCACAATTTCCAATGAACTAAAAACATATAAATTTGTATTTTTTATATGTATGTAATTTCTAATTGACGAATTGTTCTGAATAGGTATCTTCTTTAATTGTAGCCCCTTGGAATAATTCTATTTTCATAACTTCAAATGTAATAAATTAAATATTAATATTATTTGAAGGTTAATATTGTGTGGTTTATGCTTTATATTTTATTAAATGACCATACACCTTCAGTATGACCTCAATATCATATATCTTCAAAACATTCAGGTTTTATTAAACTATTAAATTATAATACTTTGATTGATGAGAATCATTGTGCAAACAGCTGTTGTCTTTAACACACGACAGAAGTTAAATTCCAGCTGGGCATTATATGTTTTAATGATTTTATACTTTTCTAATCGTTTATCAGTTCTATTTCAGAAGCAATAGAGGCCATTAGACTTGAAGGCTGCAGAAGATGATATCGCTCTTGGTCAAATTATAAATGGTGCTAATTTACATTTAGTACAATGGTTAGAATTAGATAACACAAAACTGTCACTTTTATGTTTTCTGTAAATGTCAAATCAAAGTCTTTGTATTTTAATACTTAAAATATATAGAAACACAAGATATTTTTGTTTTGTTCTACTTCCATGAGAAAATTGGATGGAACTATGTTTGCTATTAATTTGAAGTGGAAAGTCATTAATACTATATTTATTTTGATCAACAAGTTGTTACTTGTTTTGTAAAAAATATCACCTATCTCACTCTCCCCCCCCCCCCCCCCCCCCCAATGTCAATGGCATGGGTTGGCGTGGCGTCCAGCAGATCAGTACCAGCTTGAAGGGCTAATAGACCACTATTTATGTTAGATTAGATTTTAGTTCAAGTTTAGCAGTAGATCACTCTGATGACTATAATCATCTTATTGAAATCTGCATTAGGGTATTTAAGGAAATAAACTCAATAATTAATGATGGTGTTAATGAACAATGTCATTTATATAGAGATTTTTAACGGAGGGTAAATCGCCTTCAAATAATCATAACGCAACCTGCGTAATTAACAAATTGACGATTAATGACAGAAGACGATTGTGTAGATAAGATTTTATACAGAGTGAATCAGAACACCTGTGCGACTAAACCAATGAGCTACAGCCTTCGTTTTAACTTAATAAATTTGACCCTAGAAAATTTATTAAAAATGTTTTCAAACCTAAATGAAATGCCCCAAAAGTACTTTTTAGGAGGGTGGTGATCGTTTTTTGAAAATTTTCAAATGTAGAGGTAGGTCGAGTGATTCCTCATTTAAAGGTCTCTGTTCACTGATCATTTTGGAAAATAGTTTTATCTTACTGTGTATCTACAGGGTGTTTCAAAATTTTTGAAAAGAGTATCTTTTCATGAATCTAGGATAAAAATTTGGTTTATGTAAGCTATGTTATGTGGCAACAATAAAACTAACTGTAAAACACTACTTTTTTGACGTTATTGTTTGACAAAGGATATCGCTATGGGTCAGGTTAGTAGGAGAGGTAGAGGGGTGCAGGGGACGAAGAGTTGGCTCTGAAGTTGTGTTTGTCAACCCGGGTGGCGACTGGTAGAGGATGGTAGCGATAGAATGTGTTACTCGAAGGCTTTATGCGTGTAATAGTGAAAGAAATACGGCACTCTTGGTAGCCCTGAAAAGGGCCAGTTGGTCTCAGGTGAGGTGAGGAGTGGTAAGATGAGATCTGGCCTCTGTGATATCCAAGATGGAGGTTTATTTTGTGGCTCACTTCCATAATTATCGTAGATATTATAGAAAATTGGCTTTCAATTGAAAAACAAATCAACAGCAGAAAAGTGATAAAACAGAACCGTCTTTGTCACTGTCAAACTGCCGATTCTTCCAAAAGATACAAAACAGAGATTAAATACAAAAGTTATTTTAGACAAAACGTGGATAAATGAAAACATCAGCAAAGACAAAGGTTGTTCAGATGACTCAGTTAAAGGTACTCTGGGCACTTCACTGGGAAAGGGAAAACTGTTAATAATTTGTGAAACAGGAAGTTTTACACCTGCTAGTGTGGATAAATCGACCACCTCTAGTGTTTCAATCAAAAAAGACCGGAGACTGCCAAAAAGACATGAATGCGGATGTTTTCGAGAAATATTTTTCTACCCCTGCCAAGGGCGTACCCAGGATCAAAACTAGGGGGGGGGGAGCCATGGTCATTCAGTATACAATTGATTATTAAAATAGTTATTTCAAGAATTGTATTAAATTCCAGCAACAAAATGTATAATAAAGATTTTTTTTTTTGCTTCCAGGGGGGCAGCTGCCCCCCTGCCCCTCGCTGGGTACGCCCATGACCCCTGCTCAACAAATGTTGAAGTGAAGGAACTGGTAACAAGTACCCTTTCCTGACGATCTTCGGAAGCCCGAGTTTTATCAGATTATTCGTCTCCACAAACCACCGCACAAACTCATGTATTGACACCAAAGCGCAAAATTGGGGTTTAGAGTAATTCGTTTCCCGCCATACCACTGTCACTACAACCCCAGTGAAAGGATATGTGAAGGAAAAACCACACTTTCAATCTGAAAATATAGAAAATCTGTTCATAAATATATCAAAAACCAACTATAGGTCTGATAAGGACTGGAGCAGCGAGGGCCTTGATCAAATGTTCAAGAGACCATCATTAATTTGACACCAGGTGAATGTCATTCATCAGAAAGTGTAGTGAAGAATATGATTTAGGCTCTTTAATACCTGTAGTAATTGAAAACTCACAAATATATTGTGAAAAATACCGTAGAAGTACTTCTTTCTTATTCAAAAACGTCCCTTTTTCCTACTAAATTAAAATCTCATGTATTTTGTCTATTACCCTCTAAATTTTGCATATCACATATTTTACTTATGTCATAAAAGTGTTTCTTTTACTATCGCCAAGGAAAATTTTCAAAAATAACGTATCTTATAACAAAGCATCATTTTCTAATGCAAGGGGCAATAAGTAAGTTAATATTACAGATATGTTGTTATATAAGAGGTTCTAAATATATGTGTTTTCCTAATTTAAAACTCCATGGCTTTTGTGCAGCTTAATGTGTTATGTTTATTTGAAATCAGTGGGTTGATTTTATAAATCATGCCAACAGTTTATATTATAATGCTAATAATAAGTCATAATGTTGTTTTTGCTGATGCTGTATAACCTGAGTTGCTATTTGGTACGTGATTTCAGTTCAGCAGGGCTTTTAGTGCTTTCCTTTTTTCCAATGTTTGTATAATTATGTTTTTATGTGTAAGCCTATACTTTAAGTTAGGACAAGTTAGATGAAATTTTCATCGTTTATGTATACGGTTTTATCACTTATATGACAATTATTCAACTTTCTTTCTTTAGGCTACTATTCTGCTTTTTTTTCATTCACATTATTTCTTCCTATGTTTTAACCCTAGATTACTACTCTTAGTTCATTGTTACGTGATCACTATTCATTCGTAAATTTTACTACTTTCTGTTTTTATTTTTATAATTATTTTTTAAACTTTACTTTAGTGTTGACTATTTTTTATATTAAATCCTTTATTGTTTATAAGTGTTTTTAAAAATATTTAACAATGACTCCTACATATTTTAACTGTAAAAAAAATGTCTTTTACCACCACTACAAGTACGTTTAAAAAAAAAATTAATCTGGAAAAAAAATCGAAAAAATTATAAATATTATTTTATTGGAAAAATTAATCGGATATTCATAAAATACATCATTTATAAGTGTTTAATTTATATAAAAAGAGAAAAATGATTTACAAAAAGTTCATTAGGTAGAATGCCAAAAATGCCAAAATTAGAGTCCTGTCTTCACCGAGAATCCCATTCCTTGCAGTTATTAACAATGGCTTGTTTGCAGTTGTTTTCAATCAAATTTTATGATATTCACATTCAGTTGGTATTACTCAACAATTAATTAAGAAGCCTTAAGTAAGTTGTTTTCGTATCAAAAGAGTTTGGAGTGGTTGAGTCACTAATTAGGCGGCTTGTCTGCGGCTAGACGTCCGAGTGTGTGAGAGGGGTTTCCTAGATAACCAGCCACCTTAATTCCTTTTACAAAGTCGGCTTATTTAGTTATTTCGTTGTTGTTGAAATTGAAATTTTTTATTAATTACAGATTTACTAACTATTGTAGTACGATTATCTAGTACAGACCCAACGGATCTGATGCGTATGGTAAAGTTTTAAATCTAAGTCTACGAGGTTCAATTTAAATAAAAAGTTTAGTCATAAATTAGATATGTCCAACTTTAACCATTTTAAATAACATTGCTCAAAAGTATAATTATAAAAGTTTTAATTACCCCGTTTGTATGTTAATTTTTAAACTACCAAACATTATATCGAAACAACAACAAAAATTATAACAATTTAAACAAGTTTAATTCCTATCAAATTTACTAATAGATTAGAGTTAAAAGTTTTTACTTCAATTTCGACAAAGAAAATGTTTCTAAAAAAAAGTCTCTAACAATTTGTATTATACACAGATATTTAAACTTGGCGAAAGTTTTGAATTTTTGTCCCATGTAAGCTACTAAATAACTAAAAAACCCTCTGGTTAATATTATTTTGCACAACAAAAGTAAAATTTATTATGTTTGGAAAAAACGCCAACACTTTGAAATATTTATTTTGAAGAAGCATAAGATTCGTCGCCATTTTTAAAAACAAAAATTCGTGCATTAAATTAAGTTTATAAAATTAGTTCTAATTCGTTCTGTAGCTTTTACCGTACGACAACCAAATCTCAACTATTGGGTTCATTTCTAAAAGTCTGTAAACTGTTATCCACAGATATTATGACCTTATTAAGCTGATCTCCAATTTATACCCATGACAGTGTAGAGGCCAGGCGGCCTTGTCTCGGTGAATCATTCACTAGACATGTTCCCCTTGTATACACTTCCTTCATTTTATCTTGTCTATTCTTCTTTAACCTTTTGTCTCAATGTCTTCCTTGTTCACAGAGAATTTAAATGAAGCAGGATGGAATTTGTTATGGAACTCAAGAATCAAGTAGAAGCGGCAACATACAAAATACACTTCTGTTTCTCAGGTTAGATCAACAAAGTAGTGCTAAGTAATCATTTCATATCCGACTGTCCAAAACGAAATTTTACTTTTGATTTTTTCTGACAGAATAAGCTTACATAGAAATATATTATTAGGACATCTCCATTTTTAAAACAATAAACAAAATTATCAAGTTAGCCAACCTGATAAATATAGAGATTTATTTTTTCACAAAATTTGGATCGTTTGAAAAAATGTGAAAACAAGTTACAGAGGGGACAAAATAAAATTTCTCCCAACAATTGTAAAGCAATAATTGTGTTTTTAATTTTCATAAAACGTAGTATATATTTATTTTGAATATTTTTTGTGTGCTATTTTTTAATGATTCAAATTGATTTTAAATAATGCAAATAACCGCCATTTTGAAATTTTTAATCGGACTATACGGGTTATCAGCTATTCGTGGCTTTTGCGAAGGAGATTAGGGAAAATCTTATATTTTTCAAGTATTCAGAGATCATACTGTATATAAAAACAAATGTAGAATTGTGAAGTAATGTTATTTTTTGAGTCTTGAGCACGTAAACATTAAATCCGTAGGCGGTTACTTTATTTTCAGCCATGGAACAAGAGATCGAAATATCGTATTTTCTATTAGAAAATTCTTTAAGGGATAGTTTAAAAAAAAACAAACAATGGCATACAGTTTACAAGTAACAGAAAGGAACATAACATCTCGGGACCTTTTCTGATTAATTAATATTAATTGTTAACTAAAAGATTATTACAATTAATTATAATAAGCCTTGTTGTTTATATAAGCTCAACATGTTATATGCATTTATGATTGTAAAGAAGTAGACAATTTTGATGAAAGTTATAAATAATATTCTTTGAATTGTTACTTACATTGGGATATTATTTCTGAGATAGGCCGCTTCTTGGGAAGTTGTTGGCTTGTTTGGGCCCAATCTTTGAGCCCCGCTACTTCAGGCAGCTTGCAGTATGACATTACACTCTTGCCTGTAATAATTATAAAAAGCAAAACAAAATATAATTACATTTATTTCTCATACAATTACTTAGAAATTAACGTGCCGTGCAATATGGAGTGGAATATTTTCACGGATTCTGTAATAGGACATAATTAAAATCTTATTACAATGGCTCTCCGCTCTTTGCTTAATAAAGTCAAATTTGAGCTTAGCAGCTTTAAAAACATATACATTAAAATTTTATTAAAATCTATCTACAAAACTTGTTTAAAATTTCTAAATGTTGTTGAGAATTTGAAGGATTGGCAACTCACTACGTAAACCCATGTCAAATTAAATTTTTTTAAATTTGTAGTTCTTGGACCATAGTCATAAAGATATGGGCGACATTTTAATTGATTTAGTTCAAAACAACAAAAAGAAAAACAATCTAGAATTTCCTGAGAGGTGTAATGTTTACAATTTTATTTCAAATTGGCCGACATTTTGAATGTGATGTGACTATTTTACAAATTCATTCAATATAGGTAGTCTATAGGTAGGACAATTAATTATTGAACCTGATTTGGTTCTTATAGAACAAATATTTATTTAAACATCAGCCTATAAAAGATGAACTTTAATTTGAAGGACCGGTATATAAATATATATTGTATTCTTGTTCTGGGCTAAATAAAACGGGATAAAATACTTTAGTATGTGCTTTAAAAAACAGATTTCCTTCATATCTCGAATATTGAGAAAGCTGTAAAACTTTATAAGGCACTTTATAAACTTTATAAGCTCACACTATTCGATTTTTGTAACAAACTTCTATTTTTTAATACATAAAAAGGGTAAAATCTACGTAACTCATTGGCTGAACGATAATTTCTAATTTAGGTCATTCTCCCAAGTAAAAAATTAATTCCTTTTTTCAAAATTTTTGTCTGAAATAACTTGTTAGTCAATTTAAAAACAAATATACTAAATTAATTGAAACCCTCTTGAATAACATAGCAATGTGTGTCACAAAGAAGTAATAATATGTCATTACAATCTTCCTTTATTACAAAATATAAACCACATCTATGTATTTGATACTTAAGCTCTTAGATTACATAAAATAATATTCGTTCAAATTTTAATGTACATAAATATGTTTATATATAAGTAGGTTCTTGTATGCATGATTTTAATAAATATTACGTTATTTAACTTGTGAATTCAGTTTATGGGTTTCAAAATGGCTACCGTTTAAATTGTTTTAATAAAAGAAAAAGACATTAAATTGTAGATAAATAAAATTAGATTTTTAGAATGTAAGGACAAAAACCTGGATTTGTAACAATAATCAAAGAAAATTCACTTTCTGTGAGACAAGTTCGATTCAATGTATTTCTGGAGAAAGGGAGACATTCAAAATCACCTGTCGGGGTACATTATAAACTAAATGTTCCATATATGTGCGTGTGTGGACATTAGTAAATGCTCAAGTGGTATGTCTCAATTTTTGTTTAAATTCTGGACAAGTTTGTTAACCAGAAAAATAGGTCACTAAATTTCGAAATGACGTCAGATTTTGAAATTTAAAAAAACCTTTACTATTATAACTTTTTGACTGTAGAGTCTCTAAAGTTCCACAACAGCTCATTTTTTACAATTTTAAAATGTACGCGAATTTGTTTTTTTACGATGACAAATAATTAAACACAAACTAATTAAGAACATAATCTCAATAGTTTATAATAGCTGTGATAGCTGGAATTTTAGTTGAATTTCAGTGACTTTTAACAAGTAAGTTATGTTTAACTAAAAATGAATTTGATTGTAATTCAAAATAAATTGTCAGAATATTAAAAGAAAGTGTCCGCTTAAAAGGATTTTCAGTTGTTTCTCTTTACCTAAGTCTTGGACGTGCCTGTAATAGCTCATTGTGTATATGTTGTTGATCTATTTATATTAATACTAAATTCTAAATAAAAAGAGCGAATATCCACAAAAACATCAAATGGAGCAGATATCCACAAAACGCCATAAGAATCGAATATCCACAAAAACACCATATGGAGTGAATATCCACAAAACAGTGTAAGATCATCTGTCCACGAAAACACCATAAGGAACGGAATATCCACAAACACCATATGGAGTGAATATCCACAAAACAGTATAAGATTGGTTATCCACGAAAACACCATAAGGAAATTGAATATCCACAACACCATATGGATTGAATATCCACAAAACAGTATAAGATCGGTTATCCACGAAAACACCACAAGGAACAGAATATCCACAAAACACCATATGTAGTGAATATCCACAAAACAGTATAAGATCGGTTATCCACGAAAACACCACAAGGAACAAGATATCCACAAAAACACCATATGAAGTGAATATCCACAAAACAGTATAAGATCGGTTGTCCACGAAAACACCATAAGGAACAGAATATCCACAAACACTATATGGAGTGAATATCCACAAAACAGTATAAGATCGGTTATCCACGAAAACACCACAAGGAACAGAATATCCACAAAACACTATATGTAGTGAATATCCACAAAACAGTATAATATCGGTTATCCACGAAAACACCACAAGGAACAAGATATCCACAAAAACACCATATGAAGTGAATATCCACAAAACAGTATAAGATCGGTTGTCCACGAAAATACCATAAGGAACAGAATATCCACAAACACCATATGGAGTGAATATCCACAAAACAGTATAAGATCGGTTATCCACGAAAACACCATAAGGAACAGAATATCCACAAACACCATATGGAGTGAATATCCACAAAACAGTATAAGATCGGTTATCCACGAAAACACCATAAGGAACAGAATATCCACAAAACACCATAAGAAGTGAATATCCACAAAACAGTATAAGATCGGTTATCCACGAAAACACCACAAGGAACAAGATATCCACAAAACACCATAAGAAGTGAATATCCACAAAACAGTATAAGATCGGTTGTTCACGAAAACACCATAAGGAACAGAATATCCACAAACACCATATGGAGTGAATATCCACAAAACAGTATAATATCGGTTATCCACGAAAACACCATAAGGAACAGAATATCCACAAACATCATATGGAGTGAATATCCACAAAAACAGTACAAGATCTGTTATCCAAAAAAAACACCATAAGGAGAAGGATATCCACAAAACCACCAAATGGAATTCACGTTTTTTCCATATTAGCTGCATTCCCAGTTATTTTATAATTTGCTTTAAGAAAATACAGTAATAAATATATGATGCATGGAGTGAAAGTGACAGTGACACTATTCTAAATTAAGAAATATGTAGACTTGCACTAATTTTTGAAGGTCATTGGGGGGAGGGAAATTTAATTGTACCACATTTCTCATAATTTGCGTACCCAGAAATCTTAAATGAACCTAAAATTTTGATACCGTATGACTGACTGATTTACTGAAACTCAATATTTATCGTCTAAAAACAGGAAGTTCGAATTTGAGGTCGGTTTCAATGTGTCTCCGACATTATTTTAAAAATATTGATTGAATTTATGACACAAGTATAATTTATGTTTGTTGGGATGTAGAAGTAATTGGTTCTACAAAATTATGTAACTCAGAATTTAAGATTGTCAACAAACAAACGAAGTGAATATCATACAAATTATAAATAACCGAAAACTGTAAATCCACGCAAAGACTTTGTTGTACAGAGGCCGAGGTCATCATACAAGCAAAACAAGTTTTCCCCCTGAGGACAGCAGCTAGTATCGTAGTTAAATGATTATATTTATTAATTTCTTGCACAACAACAGACCTTTTAAAAAACTCTTAGAATTACCTACTACATTGAGGAAGTTCTGAATACTAACTCGATAGTAACAGAATACAAATTGCTGACGTCACAGTGACTTTGCTAAATTTAAATGTAATACAGTGTGTGTATGTATAATTAATTAGAGGAGTTGTCCTATACAACAGACAATTCGTTGATAATGTTCTTTGTGAAGCCGTTTTAAAAATAAAAGTGCAGAATGATTGCACAATTAAGCTAGATATAAGTTGAAAATTAAATAACAATTACTATAGAAAATGATTACATTTTAAATTTCTTACATTTCCGTTAGTATAGAGTGATTAGAAATAGGTTGTTTGCGAAAATATTTATTTTGTTTCCCTTGAGTAAAGAAAGATTCAAAAACTGGACGACAGATTCTGTTCCAATTTGGAATGTAGACGTTTTTCACTGTATCAGGGTGTACCTCAAATATGATTATTAAAACTACAAATTTCAAGGTACCTCTGTTGTAAGAAAGGACAATACTAAACCACGTACGCGCGCACACTCGCACGCGCACACACACGCACAAACAAACGAAATAAATCGCGATTTTATTAAATCACTTCCAAATGTATCTGTAACCGTCTTTGGAAATCAAAAGGGACAATAGATTTTTATGAAACTTGGCACGTAGTGTGTCTTTAAAATAGATTATCATAATTCGATATTTATGAGTACATCTAATAAGAAAAATTACAAAATAACGTTAAAATAACTTTGATCACATTTTTTTCAAACGTAGTCTTTAATGGTCCAAATAGTTTTCTTACGTGGCTACTAAAATTTGATGTATTTCTTAAAACTGAAAAGAGTGAGAAAACCCGAAACATCTTAAATATTTGATAACATTTTTAAACCTAGAGCCTGAAGTCAGCAAACAATCCAAGGGTATTTTAACCTTAGAAAATATTCGAGGGGACTAATTACGAGTAAACTAAAAGAGCTAAAGTTTGTGTACAAAACACTGAATTGGTTGTAAAAGTAACACTCAGGAGCTTATTTATCAGATCTCTCTTGTTCTCATCCAACCCAGACAGATCATTTGAGGGCCAGAAGTCATTAATATATGTTCTCTTCTTCATTCGTCTTTAAATAACAAAGAAAAATGTGATACAAGTAAACGAACTAATTACCTCATTCCTGTGTGAGTGTTCTTTACATTTTATGTATATTATGAGGAATTGAAAAAACTCCATACATTTTAGTCAGATTTGCCTAACTGTTTATGAGGAATCAATGCTGACAGACATACTTTGGAAGTACACTTTTCAGGACTCATTGTGATCCAAAATAAGTCATTGTAATAATATCAATTTCAGTCAGATTTACCAGAGATGATCACGAATAAGGAATATTTTATCCATTTCATAAGGAGCAGTTTTTTAAAAGATTAATTATTACAGTATAATAGTATAGTAATTTGATGAGCTTTGATTATATCTCCTAAAAACAGTTTCACTGTCTTTATGACAAGATACGCGTTGTCAAGGGGATTATCTCAGCTCTGTGTGAGTCACTTCACTCACCACTCTCCACGGGGGTTGATTTAAACATGGTTTAATTGAAAGCACAGATGAATCATAACCACGATCATCTTCTGTTCATGATAGCAATTAATAATCCACACTTCAAGTTTCCATACAGACTCACAAGGTCTGACTGTCTACTATTAACAAAATTTAGTTATTTTCTAAAGACATTTTAATATTTTCCAAAATCGCTTTATTAAATTTTGTACAGACCTTGTTCTTGGACACCTATTGGTTACTTCATCCTGAAAGTTGATAATTTGTAATTATTAATGAAATCGTGATAAATTTACTGTGAGCGTCGCCATAGTTAATTTCAAACTAGAAAAACGAAATTAATCAATTGTTGATAATGTATAGATGTGTCCGAAACCGGCGTATCAAACTGTAAAGAACATTACGGTTAGGAGTAATCTCCCAAATGAATGGTGTATAAACATTGTACACGTATGGTAATAATATATGTCATCACTAGGAACAAAAGTGAAGCTTTCCAAATAAGCTCAAGTTTAACCTCGCAAAATGAGCGAGGATCGAAAACCTTCTTTTGGCCCAAGTGATGAAAAATTTGGGAACATCTGTTATTTTTGTAAGATTCATATCTGTAATTTTTATATATTTGTATGTAGCTATAAGAGGCCTTCAATAGTATATTTCATCACTAAAACCAAAAGTGAAGCTTTTCGATAAAAGCTCAAATGAGCGAGGATCGAAAAGCTTCTTTCGGTCCAAGTGATGAACTATATTTTTCGTTATACTGCAAATAATAAAAGAAAACAATTTCACAAAAACTAAAATGTTATAACCTATTTACCTTCAAATCGATGGTAACAGCTGTTTTAACGGTTATTTACAATCGAGAGTATCGGTTGTTTTCATAGATGCTTTACAATCGTTAATTAATTCGTATAATTGAAGTAACAGCTGATGAGCTCAACATCAGCTGATGTTTTTAGGTCC
This sequence comes from Aphrophora alni, assembly GCA_963513935.1. Lineage (NCBI taxonomy): Eukaryota > Metazoa > Arthropoda > Insecta > Hemiptera > Aphrophoridae > Aphrophora > Aphrophora alni. The sequence goes on along the minus strand of OY740769.1, from coordinate 147,125,375 downwards.
TAGGACTAAAGAGAACAACTTTAGCATCTCAATGGATGTATTGAAAACAGCTGTTTTTGAAGCAGTATGACGATAACACATTTTGTTGAAATAGCCAGATATAGATGTAGTGCGGAAACTTAAAAAAGAAAAGGAAAATTGAATCTGTGAAATCCCTAAATTTACACAGACAATATTGTTCATTTTTTTTTTAACGTGAATGTTTATGGTACTTACTCACGACGGTGCACAGTAATTATGTAATTATAACTGTAACTGTAAAAAGCATAATTATAAAAAGCATAGTTATACCAAATTTGGGGAGAAACTGACAATAATTCGGACTTCTTCAGTGGATAGAAATAAATTAGAATTTTAACAATTCATAAAAACATTTCTGTCTGTGCAGTATTTCTTAGTCAAAGTCCAAATACGGGGGAGAGAGAGAGAGAGAGAGAGAGAGAGAGAGAGAGAGAGAGAGAGAGAGAGAGAGAGAGAGAGAGAGAGAGAGAGAGAGAGAGAGAGAGAGAGGGGGGGGGGAGGGAGGGGAGAGAGAGGGGGGAGGGGAGAGAGAGAGAGGGGGGAGAGAGAGAGGGGGGAGGGAGAGAGAGAGAGGGGGAGGGAGAGAGGGGGAGAGAGAGAGAGAGAGAGAGTTATCATACGAGGAAGGATGTACAGTAAATAGAATTGCGGTAATTGTATATTTATATATATCTAATAAATCTTCTTGCTTTGATAGCTAAGGTTAAGATAAACTAATCTTTAATTACTTTTGTGTAGCCTACAAATTAAAATTATTTTATAGATAACAAAAAAACTATGCTTCACTCGCTCATATTAATATATAATCTTTTGTTTCCGTTTTATTAAGGAGGAATTAGTAAAATTAAAATTAAAATTGATATTTTTATCTCTAATTTTAATACAAATTTGTTTTTAAATTGATCTCAGGTTCTACAGCAAAACAGTATCTTTCCGCATATGTTTTCTATATGTTTTTCGGTAATTTTGGAGGGAATTAATTTTAATAAAACGTAACACACATATTTCTCAAGGTTAAAGCACCATACAAAGGGACAAACATAGCACATTAATAAAAACATCAGAATTTGCTTCCCAGTTAAGTTACAAACACAAATATACAATTTTCTCCTTTCTAACTTTAAATTATGAAAAATATTTCGTCTCCTATTCGATGAAATTTTAGTTTGAAAGATAAAACTCGAACACAAGATCTCATAAAAAATACGTTTTTTTTTAATCAAACGCGTTTCAACGAAAAAGTCGCCATCCTCAGTGTTACATGAGCTACAATAACTAAACTATAACTATAACATTTGTGAGATCTTGTGTTCGGATTTTATTCTATCTAATATTATTTCACAATTCAAGCTCAATATTTATTTATAAATTTAGGTTTATTGGTTCTTAGCCTCTAAACCTAAAGAGGTTTTGACTTTGTCCGTCTGTGATTCATAATCACTTACAGTTATTTATAGTGAGTAGGGTCAATAGTTATCAGTCAGATTACTTTTTTCATATCCAGGTCTTACAAGACAATTTGTTCTCTTACGCTATTGGCGTATTAGAGGGCTAAGGGTCTTTATTTTGTATCCCCCCTTTTTTATACGACAATAATGACCGAAAAGATCTTTTACCTAACCAACAAGGACAAAAGGAATCAATTTCAACAAAACTTACAAACACATTCCCATATTCAATGAGTTTATTATTCTCGTAAATAACCGGTATTAGTGGTGTCCTCTTAGTTTTTGTTAAAGTTACATAATAAAAACATATAGCCTACAGTAGAGCGAGAGAGATGAAGAAAACAGTGCAATTATATAGATACTACAATAATTAAATTAATGAGAAAATTTCAGAATTCAATAACATCATCATCATCCTAATTTAATAATTATAAATACTGTCCAAACATTTTAAATGTTTTTTTTTCTCAGTAGATTTTATTAAAATTTAGCTTCTTTAAAAGGCCTAGAAAAAAGTTTGTTTTCACAGCCAGGAAGGTGAAACCCGTTTTTAAGGTATTTTTAATACTTTTTCTTTAAGCAAACAAGTTGTGCTGCAATATGTTTTTGAGAAATTCCTTTTTTCTTTAAAAATTAAAACCTTTTAAGTTTTTACATTAAGTAATATTGTTTTAAATGGGAGTACTAAGTTCCTCGTTCAATATGGGTGTATACATTAAAGTTTTAAAACTATGCCAATGTATACAACAGTAACGGTACAAGGGGTTCGGAATTATAAAATTGTCCCTCTAAATATCTCATATTTGGTAGTGTTGATTAAATTTTTTTAATTATGATGGAACTCAGTTTTCCCAAGTGTTGTGAGATGTTGAACACAATTTTGTCACTTGTTTTGGTGTAATTCAACATAAATAATAATTTAGCTGGACCGGTAATTTTTTCATTACATGCAGCTCTTGTTCTAAATAAAAATTATAATAAACTAAATTTAACCAACAGATTCATTAGTGATTAAATAAATCTCTACCATAAAAATCTGTTCAGCAAAGTCAAGATTGTTGCTTGTTGCTAAGTACCTAAGGAAAGTCATAATAGGCCGGAAGATAAAGTTATCGGTACTATCTGTTAACGATACTACACAAAATTATCGATAACAATATAATTTATTATACAAGTAATTAATTGCACAATAATCTATCACCAAAAAACGAGTACCGGATGAATTACATAATAATTTATCATTCGTTATAAAGAAATAAATAACAATTGTAACGTAATTTTTTTTTCTATTGGTTTTAATACAGTTTTGCCAATTGGCTCCACATACTCTGAACATAAATCGCCTGTTATTATTTTCCCAAAGTTTTCCGGAAGTGTGTTAAGTGCTCAAAGTTAAGTGCTAAATGTTTGATGATAAGGCAGCACTTTTTTGTTAGAAGCTGTAATTTGTATGATATCTAGTTTTTTATTGGCGACATTCATTTATATTATTTTTTAACTTTTAACTACTCTACTCCTGAAATATTATTTTCGTTACTTAAAGTTTGCTACATTGATGTGGGTTATTAGGTACATTTAATCAAAATCAATTCAGCCGATTTTGACAATATCGACGCAGCCACGTTGTATGAATCGCTTGTAAATTGTTTAGTGGTAGTGTTCATCTTTATTTTGTTCTGGATCTCATTAAAACTACATTTGAACCAAAATTACTTACAATAGTGCAAGTACTTAGGCCTTTATCAGCTACAAATTTTAAGATATCACAAAATATGGGTAACGTTTAGCGATATGGAAAAAAATTTGCTCACACAAACTTTTAGTAAAATCGGTTGCATCGTTGGTAAACGGAAGCACTAAGATGTGTATTTACAAACTTTGTAAAAAACAACTTTTAAGTGAAATGAAAATATTCAGAAAAAAATTTAAAATCTCTATTATTTCCAAGACAATACTCTTAGAAAGTAGGCCTAGTAGCAATGATGCTGTGTCGTAATAGATAATGGATAAGCATTGAAGACAACAGATTTAGCCTTGGATCAACTCTCAGGTCAAACCATTGCAGCTAATTGGGACATGATATTTCTAAGTAAGTGTTAATATTTGTTGGTGTCTAATTAGTGGAAGGTCATTGAAGGAATTATTATAACATCAAACAAAGGTTTCGTCCACGGTTTTTTAAGTAAGAACACAAAATGTGCAATATTGTTTCTCTGGAATAAATTTTGATGGGTCCTGTGTCTAAATTATTGTGCTTAAACCTATAATGTATGTATTTCTGATGTTTATTTCAACATAATATCATCTCATGGAGAACATACTTAGTGAGTTGTAAATTTAATATGGGCCTTAATTTTTAAAGGTAGTTAACATTTTTAAATGTCTTCATTCTCAAACTATTTATTGCTGATTTTCGTGGTTGGCAAATTTGACTGTAATATTACAACCTGTAACCCAAACAGAACATTACATAATCTCTTTAATTAGAGACTAGGATAAGGTCATATTCAAAAACACGGTGTGGGGGGGGTACATACTGGATGTTTACGAGGGTTACTCGTCGTTCCTCTGGTTACTCACAACAATTTAAAATCATTTTTAAAGTTATTTAATTTAATATTTCCAGTTCCCGAAGTAAATACTTTGGAATTAAAAGTAAGGTATGTGCTAGGAAGTGAGAAAGAGTGCTAAAAATATCATTCTAGTTCAGAACTAAACATTTTTTATTTTGCATCTGCAATACGCCTTGGTAATTAATAGTCAATAACAATAAAAACATTTTTTCGTCATACTGCTTCAAAACAGCTGTTTTCAATACATGCATTGAGATGCTAAAGTTGTTCTTTTTAGTCCTAGGATCTACCAACATCAGCTGAGGTCGAGCTCATCAGCTGTTACTTCGTTTATACGAATTAATTAACGATTGTAAAGCATCTATAAAAACAGCTGTTACCATCGATTTGAAGGTAAATAGGTTATAACATTTTAGTTTTGGTAAAATTGTTTTCTTATATTATTTGCAGTATAACGAAAAATTCAGTTCATTACTTGGACCAAAAGAAGCTTTTCGATCCTCGCTCATTTAACTCGAGGAGTTAAACTTGAACTTGTATTGAAAAGCTTCACTTTTGGTCCTATTGAAGGCCTCTTAAAGCTACATACAAATATAAACAAATTACAGATATGAACCTTACAAAAATAACAAATGTGTGCAAATTTTTTCTTCAAAACTTCTCAAACGAAAAAATCGACTAAAAACGTCTGTCCAAAGAATTCAAAAATTATCTATAAGTCTATTTTGTACAATACATGATTGTATATGATAAATGTCTTCCAAAAAATTATAACTTTTGGTTGAACATCATATAATTAAATTATTTTAATTTTATATATACAAATTTCACTTTATTTTAGGATTCATATTTATTTATGATTTTCATATACAGTATTTATATGTGGAATCTGATTGTATATAATTTTAGTTAATACGATTTTTTTTTCACAGTTATATTTAACTGCACATTTATAAGCATCTTAAAATTGTAATTGTATTAATGAAGACTCTTGAACATATGTTGTCATGAAATGAAATACCTCGAATAAAAGATGAATATTATATTTTGAAATGTCAAACGCATCGTCTTCAAAATCGATATATGAAAATTTGTAGATGAAACTAATGAATAGTGGGGGGGGGGGGCACTTCATAGTCTTCCTTTACAGAGACAAAGGACACAACACGGAAATATATTAAAAGCCAAGCTACGACACGAGTGTAGGCGTTAGCCATATTGACAGTTTTGTAATCAAAATCAGCTGATCGACATTAATAGAGTGTTTGCTCTTCAGCCAACCATAAACGTTATGGACAATGATAATAAAAAGCTATCTTATCGTAAACAACCTTGTTGAGATATCAGATAACATAGTAACAAACATGAAAACACAAATATTCCGAGTAAAATTATGAATAGTATTAAAATCCGCGAACATTTCTGCAAAATTTGTTCACAAACATGTAATTTAACTTGCAATCGTATTTCGAAAGACAATTGTTTGGGATGTGTCAAAGGGTGCAACAATTGAAAACCTCAAGTTAAAAGTTCCAATTGATAAAAATTGTTCAAATTCACTAATCTATAAAAAGTTTCATTGAAAACTATAGTGTTCGTGATTTTCATTCCACATAGAGGATATCAAATTATATTCTAATTAACTACCAATAGTATTTAGTTGTAAACAATGCAATGCTTGCTCCGCTATACTTAGAAACCGATCTAATTTCTTTCTTTATAATCACCAAAGTTATAAGATATATTTCTTGCTGACGTGAGATTACGCGAATTTCCATTGTTGTTTTTGTAAATCAGCTGATTGTTGACCTGATCCACAATGCAGATTTATCAATCGTTATTTTTGAGTAACGAATCAAATTCATTAGAGTCATATCCAAGAAATAGGAAAACTCTGGCACACATGCCAAATTTAACTAAAATTCCGACTATTGACGGTATTACTGATTTGTTATCAATTTTAAAGTCGGCCGGATACAAATTATGTATTTTAGCGATAACTCATTTTATATCGTCGAAATATAAATTTTAAATCTTTCGCGAAAGATGTTTTAATTTTAAAAATAGACCTTTATTTTGATCCTCTAATAGAGCCGCCATAATGAATATGAATGCACAAACATTGTACACATTTGTTCACTAATTCCCATACCCTCACGAACATAACAGTGTAACCCAACAGCTGGTCAGAGTTCTGCTTTATAATATTCTCCCAAACAATGATTTTGTTTTAATTCCGGCGCATTGTACTCAATCACAATCCTTGACTTTTACAAATTTTATGAAAATAAATTGTATTCGATCCTTCTCCGAGGTTCATTTTCAGTCTAACCGATAACTCCTGAACTGGCGTTTATAAGAAAACCTACTTGTTTTTTGAGTTCTTAACAGGAACTAAATATTCTCAGGTCTAAATCAAGCATTGATCATGATACAATTTAAATCTTGTGCTTCTGGAAGGTACCCAAAAATTTAAAACAAAACAATTTAAAACATACTCCAAGATACAGATAAATTGGCCAACTTACGAAATTTCAGTCAAGCCACTGTTGTTTTGTTCGGCAGGAAGACACAAATCTCTAAAACCTCTGTTACGGACTCAGGGAACCTTAAAATCGTAATTCTATGAATAAAACAACAATAGATTGTTTTGACCAATCACAAAATTGTCTGAACCTATGTAGGTAATATATGAGACTATCTTATCATAACAGACTGACACTTAAATATTGACAGCCCTCACGGGGTTGCAATTCCGAGAGGACCTAGCTGAATCTACACTTTTTTCCTGTAGTCTTTAGTAAAAAAGAAACATACATTTTTAGTCACCACTTTGAATATTTACAACTACATCAAATTTATACTTTTAATTTTTTGTTTATGTATTTCACAAGAGACTTTAACCAACATAAACTTCTGCCATCTTTGAAAGGATTAACCTATTTCTACGATTACAAACTAGTCCGATTTTTTAACTAGAGGGATGCTATTTTTTATTGAAATCGATTTAGTAGTACTAGAAATATGACTGGCATCGTTAAAAACAGAGTTAGGTCCCTCCGTTTCATTTAATCTATATCATAACCAACTCTTGATCTCTTCCGGCCTCGTCACTATTGGAGAGTAGCGAGAGATGGGGGGGGGGTCTTTATGGTATAAGGCGATGATGACCGAGAGGTTGTACACAACCTGAAAAAAATAAAGTTGGACATAAAATCTTTGGAACCTCTTGTTTCAATCTGAAATAGTGTTGTGTGAGTTCGGCGAGTCCGAGTATCAAAATCCTCGGAGCATTCCGAGTATTAAAATCCTCGGTTTCGTATTAAAATATTCGGACGAAATCCTCGTAACTAGGAACAAGGAGGAGGTAATGTGCGAGTATGAATTCGAAATAAAATCCTCGGACAACGATATTCGTTAGTGTTGTGTCAATTCCAAACAAAATGCTCGGTGTTTCTACTTTGGTTATATTAGTTTCTAAGCTGATTTTTCACTACACATTAATTAAACATTACAATTTTGAGTTAAAATGATTTAGATTGGGTAACAAGTTCAATTTAAAATAATAATATTCATTTATTTCCACATTAACAAAAAGTAAATTTAATTATTATGTTAAAAATGGTACCAAGACTTTTTAAATAATAAATCCAAGCTTGCTGAACCATAAATAATGCTGCGGACATTTCAAAATTTTAACTTCCTTCATCAAAATTAAGACTAGTTGAATATTTAAAGTATAATTTCAAAATTGAAAAAATCTACTAGGCCAACCTGTTAAAATCTCAAGTTTTGCCTAATGAGACTGATATTTACCCAAACACAATACATATTATTTTACTAAGCAATTTGTTTCAGATTTACTTTCAAGTTTTGTTTACACCATTGCACAGATTTAAACGCTAAATAATTCAGACAGTTTTGTTCACTACAGTGTTTCGAAAACATGGATTTGTTATAAGAAACTTTTTTTAAAAAATAATTTAACTAATACTTTTAAAAGAACGTTTTAATTTAAATTTGATTGATAAAAATACAATGGTATCGAAATATCCAGTTTAATTTTAATAAAAATACAAACCCTTTGAAAATAAATATTTAGTTGTTTCAAATATATCAATCATCTACGTTAATAATATTTATACCTTATGTTACTTTAACGATTATTTAGTAAATTAAAAACAATTAATTATATTTCATGAAATAGTACCACAATATTTCTTAAAGTTTAGTCTTTTAAAATGTTTGAAATATTGCAAACAAATCGTAGGCTACGTCATCTCATAAAACTGTCAATTTCCTTCCTTGAAATCTGACTAGAAAATATTGTACAACGCAAAATGTGCCTGATTTCAACCTACTGCCGTGTTTTTTGCTTAACATTTTACCACCAAACTAGGTCAGTATAGTACTTTAGTTGTAGTAGATCTTAGTAGGCCTATTATTAATTATTTTAAAAGTAAATATAAAAGTTTAAGTTTCATTAAACAAAATACAGTAATAAAAATTAACTAAAAAAAATCCAGAAATATTTGCCCATTTTTTCCCTCTAAAATATCCATTATTTTGTCCATGTTTTTCCTTAAAGAGTAACTTGTAAACTCTAATTAATCAAAAAGTACAATAGATAAATTAAAAAATTGTATTTTTAAAAGAAACTATGTCGTTACTAATACAATATAAATAATCAAAGAAATCGACCCAATGCAACTATAAATGAACAATATAATATATACAGTTCAGACTTATAAACAACTATCATTACATTTACTGTGATATTTAATTGAACTTTGTTATTTACTTACATTCTGGAAGAGTATTTCGTCTACGGAAATTAACTGGAGTATTGGAAAAGTCGATTAAATTCCTCATCACTACTACACTACTGTACTACGCTATACGTGCTTTCTTGTCACCAGTAAACAGATCACTGAATAACAATAATGTTGATCCATCCATAGCCTTGCTACGTCATCGCGAGGCCTTGTACCTTGTCGCTCAACGTTGATAACCGTAGTCTAGGCCTATTACCTGTCCAATTACATTCATTTACTTCAAGATTGTTGATCAAATATATAGGGTGAAAAGTCCACCCTTGCTCAAAACAAAATTAAGTAATCAAGTTTTGAGATACCAATTTCTTGAAATAACTAAATTGCGGAAATGGTTGCTATCTTAGACAAGCAATAGGTTGTACGATTTGATTAAATAGGATTGAAAAATGTTTACAGAAGTTATAATTTTGTTTCAGTGAGTTATTGGAGTTGCCATGTTGTACCATATTGCCAAGTTCAACAAAGCAATAGATTGTACGATTTAATTAAATAGGATTGAAAAATGTTTACAGAAGTTATTATTGTGTTTCATTAAGGTATAGGAGTTGCCATGTTGTACCATATTGCCAACTTCAACAAAGCAATAGATTGTACGATTTAATTAAATAGGATTGAAAAATGTTTACAGAAGTTATTATTGTGTTTCAGTAAGGTATAGGAGTTGCCATGTTGTACCATATTGCCAACTTCAACAAAGCAATAGTTTGTACGATTTAATTAAATAGGATTGAAAAATGTTTACAGAAGTTATTATTGTGTTTCAGTGAGTTATTGGAGTTACCATGTTGTACCATATTGCCAACTTCAACAAAGCAATAGATTGTACGATTTAATTAAATAGGATTGAAAAATGTTTACAGAAGTTATTATTGTGTTTCATTAAGGTATTGGAGATGTCATGTACCATATTGCCAACTTCAACAAAGCAATAGATTGTACGATTTGATTAAATAGGATTGAAAAATATTTACAGAAGTTATTATTTTGTTTCAGTAAGGTATTGGAGATGTCATGTACCATATTGCCAACTTCAACAAAGCAATAGTTTGTACGATTTGATTAAAAAGGATTGAAAAATGTTTACAGAAGTTATTATTGTGTTTCAGTGAGTTATTGGAGTTGCCATGTTGTACCATATTGCCAACTTCAACAAAGCAATAGGTTGTACGATTTGATTAAATAGGATTGAAAAATGTTTACAGAAGTTATTATTGTGTTTCAGTGAGTTATTGGAGTTGCCGTGTTGTACCATATTGCCAACTTCAACAAAGCAATAGTTTGTACGATTTGATTAAAAAGGATTGAAAAATGTTTACAGAAGTTATTATTGTGTTTCAGTGAGTTATTGGAGTTGCCGTGTTGTACCATATTGCCAACTTCAACAAAGCAATAGATTGTACGATTTAATTAAATAGGATTGAAAAATGTTTACAGAAGTTATTATTGTGTTTCAGTAAGGTATTGGAGATGTCATGTACCATATTGCCAACTTCAACAAAGCAAAAGGTTGTACGATTTAATTGTATAGGATTGAAAAATGTTTACAGAAGTTAGTATTTTGTTTCAGTAAGGTATTGGAGATGTCATGTACCATATTGCCAACTTCAACAAAGCAATAGATTGTACGATTTAATTAAATAGGATTGAAAAATGTTTACAGAAGTTATTATTGTGTTTCAGTAAGGTATTGGAGATGTCATGTACCATATTGCCAACTTCAACAAAGCAATAGTTTGTACGATTTGATTAAAAAGGATTGAAAAATGTTTACAGAAGTTATTATTGTGTTTCAGTGAGTTATTGGAGTTGCCATGTTGTACCATATTGCCAACTTCAACAAAGCAATAGATTGTACGATTTGATTAAATAGGATTGAAAAATGTTTACAGAAGTTATTTGTTTCAGTAAGGTTGCCATGTTGTACTAAATTGCCAACTTCAACACGGAAAAATATTCCAAACTACTTAAAACAATTACTTGTGCAATGAGCCGTATGTTGACTAAGTTATAATTTTCTTAGTAAAGTAATAGGCCTACATGCTCCGTCACACTAATACACCATGTCCCACAACTATTATTAATCAGAAAACAATTTGTTTACACAACTTTCACTATTATGTTGTAATAGCAGCTTTTTAAATATTAAAAATATTGTAATATATTTTGTATTTTGACAGAATAAACGGAAATAGACATTTTCATATGTAAATCTGCATTTTAATTACTGAATTCAATATGACTTCTAATTTAAAGACTATTTTTCGTTGTGCACGTATATAAAAATCAATTTTGTGAAAATAATAATTTTAATCTAAATCATAAGTCAAGTATTCGAAAAGTTTTAAAGGAAATCACGTAATCTAAAAAACTCTAAATATATTTACATAAATTTAAACGACATGTTTGTCTCCAAGGGTCAAATTAGACTACTATTTCCAATTTTTACATTAATTTTTCGTTTTCAATTTTTTATTAGAGACTTAGTTTTCTCAAATCTTTGGGAACAACCCTCACTCCAGCCTCGGACTGTTGAAGTTTTCCTGCTTACATCGACATACAAACGTACGGTTGTTCGACCGATTATATTATTAATTCTCGTTGAATATAAAAATATAATTAAGGGCTTTATACATAATCAAAACCTATACTTGTAGAGATGCAAATGTAATGAGTGTCATGTTTTTGGAAAGGGTACAATTTTGGTGCGTAGTGAAACTGCCCCGACATTTTGGGTACTTTTGAAACGATGAAACTGCCCCGCTCATTAAAGAGAATTAGGAAGGGTCGCATCGCAAGACTAGAAATGCTGAAATTGCCCCGAGCGCCCGAATAATATTGAAAATTTTATTTTACATGTTACGCTACGGGACCTAACCGACCTAACTTAACCTTACAGGCTTATATGCTTGATTGAGGATAAATTTAAACACATACTACCGAAATTGCACTCGGGGTCTTGCGAAATTTCAGCATTTCTTGTCTTGCGAGGCGACCCTTCCTAATTCTCTTTAATGAGCGGGGCAGTTTCATAGTCCCCACAATTTTGACCAGTTAAAATAAAACACCCCCAAAATAAAAAAAAGATAAGTTCAATCACCCTCACAAACTAAAGCTATTGTGATCATATGCATTGAAAACAATTGATTGACTGTAGTCTATGTCCTAGACCTAAGCTCTTGGTTTTCGTCTTAATGTAATATTAACCGTCAGATTCTCACAATAGTGAGTACGGGTTGTCAACCCTGTGAGTCCTAACTGTACTTCATGTAGTCTTAGGTTAGGTTAGGTTAGGTTAGGTTAGGTTAGGGTAGGTTAGGTTAGTTTAGGTTAGGTTAGGTTAGGTTAGGTTAGGTTAGTTTAGGTTAGGTTAGGTTAGTTTAGGTTAGGTTAGGTTAGTTTAGGTTAGGTTAGGTTAGGTTAGGTTTGGTTAGGTTAGGTTAGGTTAGGTTAGGTTAGGTTAGGTTAGGTTAGGTTAGGTTAGTTTAGGTTAGGTTAGGTTAGGTTAGGTTAGGTTAGTTTAGGTTAGGTTAGGTTAGTTTAGGTTAGGTTAGGTTAGGTTTGGTTAGGTTAGGTTAGGTTAGGTTAGTTAAGGTTAGGGTAGGTTATGTTAGTTTAGGTTAGGTTAGTTTAGGTTAGGTTAGGTTATTTTAGGTTAGTTTAGGTTAGGTTAGGTTAGTTTAGGTTAGTTTAGGTTAGTTTAGGTTAGGTTAGGTTAGGGTAGTTTAGGTTAGGTTTGGTTAGGTTTGGTTAGGTTAGGTTAGGTTAGGTTATGTTAGTTTAGGTTAGGTTAGGTTAGGTTAGGTTAGGTTAGGTTAGGTTAGGTTAGGTTAGGTTAGATGTCTCTTTCAGTCCTTTCTTCACCTCCCCCGTCCCTGACAGTATTTGACGTCTAGGGGTCTATATTTTATATTCTCTTTGTCATTATTTTTTTATAAAGCGATGACGACCAAGATTTTTCACCTTTAAATAACAAGAAAAAATCAAACTTTTTATTCTATCGCGACTTTTTGTCACTTTCTCAGTTTCCGCATAAAATTTGAGTTTATGAAATTTGACCAGAAAAATAACAGAAGATCTGCTTTTACTAAATTTCTGTAATTTTGTCAACAACAATTTCTTCTACACTCGACATTATAGCCCTCTTGAAACATTTTGACTCATTCGTAAACAAACACGTCATCTTCAGTATCATGTAAGTCTTGATTTATATTAGTCAATGGACGATGACACATAAACGGCTAAATTGAGAGCGAGCGGCTTGCACAAAGTGACGACAATGAAGGGGTGGGGGTGAACACGTGTGTCTGACACATTGCTGGTGAAGGGTAGGGGTAGTATCAGCACTTTGCACGTTTAAGGGCGTTGACCGCACAAAGAAAATCTTTTTACAATTTATTTTTAGCAGATACACAGCCTAAAATGATTTCGTTGACTGAAAAAACAAAACACAGCGAAATTGTTTGGGGGTTTTGTATTATATCTTCCGACTTTTAGATTAGTGTTAACACAGACAATGAACAATATTAGTTTATAATCTGTGGTGTTAATATAGGTAGATGATCACGCTACAAGAAATGAGCTAGGCAAAGAGGAACTACCGAAATATCGTTTCAAACAGTCTTCAGTTTGCAATTTTCTGACCATTTAATCACCCTTAGTATGGACGGGTGTGGTAATATAGAGGTACCCCAGCTGGATTTACACCCACCTTGGGGTTTGATCTCTTGCCTTCATATACAGGGTGTCTTGTAACCATATGAACAAACTTTGTCACGTTATTCAGCATGTCAAAAGAAACAAAAAATGTAATATAACATGTGTCCTATCTTATTCCGTTTTCGGTCTATCTTTCTGTATGTGTTTATTTTAAAACCTTAATATCTTTGAAACTATTTTGTTGTTTGTTCTTTTCTAATGGACGTTTTAATAACGATGGTAACCCGTGTTAACCAAAATGTAATGTTCTTAGTTATACTTCAGTCAATAAGAATAAATTATACATCATTTTATTTGTCTTAAAATTGTCTAACTTTTTGTGTCAACATTTTTTGATAAAATTTGTAGTTTATTAATTATTTAATTTTGATTATTTTGAGCTACCGCCATCTTGAAACGGAAAGTTGTATGAAAACGAAATTTTATTGGCATTTATAAACTACCTACAGTAACAATCATACCAAGTATCATGATTTCCCCTCAAATAGTTTCAAAGATATTAAGGTTTAAAAAAAAACACATACAGGCAGATAGACCGAAAACGGAATGAGATAGGACACATGTTATATTACATTTTTTGTTTCTTTTGACATGCTGAATAACGTGACAAAGTTTGTTCATATGGTTGCAAGACACCCTGTATATTTTGTATCAGGTCCATCTTGAATAACTCTTGTTTCATTTCATTTTAATTCTATCTTGTAAACAAAAGATTTATTTTTGCATAAGTTACGATAATAAACAAGTGAAATTTAAACACAAAAACAAATACAAAGCTTACAATAAATTAAAAACAATTATATCATTAACATTCAAATTCTTATACAATAAATTAAAATAGATTGCAGTCACTAGACTGCAATTATAAACAAAACCATAAAAACAGTGTGGTACACTTAGTAAGTACAGTGTAGTACACTTAGTAAGTACAGTGAGTACAATATATAATCTTTTCCTCTCTCCAATTAATAAACATCAATATAAATAGCCCCTTCAATCTAAAAATCAGTAAAGTATAATTTATAATTTAATTAAAACTATAATTCATACAAATATTTAAAAACATTGGTGACTGACTTTAATTTTGAGATATTGGAGCCAGCACAAAATATATATATATATATATATATATATATATATATATATATATATATATATATATATATATATATATATATATAGTGCACAAACTCACCCCAACGATCCAGACAACAGTAGCCCTCTAAGGAAGGTTGCTTTTAAAAGTGTTAGAATTTTTGAATAATTGCAATATTGACTGACAGCTTGGGAAGGAAGTTTACTGTATAAGCTAATCTGTGCTGTTTAGAACGATATTATCAGCTTGTCTGGTGTCACAGAATAACTTCAAGTATATAGATACTTGAAACTGTATGAAGTACACACCGATCTTGAAGTATTCGAGGGTTTGGGGTCTGTTTTATACTCTTTTTCCTCAAGGTAATGACTGAAAGATTTTTCCCATAAAAAAAAAATTATTAATCATATTCAAATAATAGTAAATCCTAACCTACTAGTTAAATTTAACTGAAATATTCCTAAAATTTTGAGTTAGTGAATTTGGGGTCCGAGTTTATACTGCGATCCAAATGGATCTTTTGTGACTACCCTGCTAATTAATTATGTTTTAGTCCCAACCAAGATATAAACTTCCTAAGAAGTAAAATGGTTCTGGGTGACATTGTGGGTTCTATGACGTTTGCAGCTGTGGGGAAAGGAATACTGAGGTAAAGTAGCCTTGTGTAGGGTAGAGATTCACACTCACACAACCAGTGTTCGGCTGTCATTTACGACCACTTCTGTCCACTTCTGCCTTCCCCATGTGTCTCAGATGGTAATTCACTGGATAGTAGGCCAATAATAAGCATGAGCTCCCTTCTACTGAGATCCAGTATTTTGTTTAGCCTTTGTTTTAGACTAAACTATAAACTTCTTGGCTTGTCTTAGACCATGTTAGATGGACCAATACTTGATCTTGTTCCCAGGTTTTCATGATATTATGAAAACATGTTTTAGACACCCCAAAGAATGGTTCAGGCCCAACAAAATCAGCCTCTGCGCCTTCTTTGTCAAGGCGATCCACTTCTTAATTTCCTGGCACCCAGATTAAGGAAACTTCGATTTATTTTGCCAGTTGATTAATTGCTTGTAGACATTCCCAGAGTAATCTCGACTCAAAAGTGTATGAACTTAAGGGCTGCCTGATTGTCTGGCATGATATATATTCTTCTTATTGCGTGTATCTCAGCTTGAAATATAGATGGAATTTTACCTAGGGATTTACTAAGGCTAAAATTTGTGTCTTTATCCCCACTCCCACCCTCCTTTCATTCTGGATCCATCAGTGTACCATTGGAGGGATCCCTCATTTAGGTTTGGCCCACCTTCCTTCCAAACATGTCTTTTTGAAATTCTTTTCAAAACTTGTCGTCTTAATCATTAAGTCCGATACTGTTTTAGCTAACTGGGTGGTATCCTGTTTTAGCTAACTGGGTGGTATCCTGTTTTAGCTAACTGGGTGGTATCCTGTTTTAGCTAACTGGGTGGTATCATGTTTTAGCTAACTGGGTGGTATCATGTTTTAGCTAACTGGGTGGTATCCTGTTTTAGCTAACTGGGTGGTATCCTGTTTTAGCTAACTGGGTGGTATCCTGTTTTAGCTAACTGGGTGGTATCCTGTTTTAGCTAACTGGGTGGTATCATGTTTTAGCTAACTGGGTGGTATCATGTTTTAGCTAACTGGGTGGTATCCTGTTTTAGCTAACTGGGTGGTATCCTGTTTTAGCTAACTGGGTGGTATCATGTTTTAGCTAACTGGGTGGTATCCTGTTTTAGCTAACTGGGTGGTATCATGTTTTAGCTAACTGGGTGGTATCCTGTTTTAGCTAACTGGGTGGTATCCTGTTTTAGCTAACTGGGTGATATCTTGTTTTAGCTAACTGGGTGGTATCCTGTTTTAGCTAACTGGGTGGTATCCTGTTTTAGCTAACTGGGTGGTATCCTGTTTTAGCTAACTGGGTGATATCCTGTTTTAGCTAACTGGGTGGTATCCTGTTTTAGCTAACTGGGTGGTATCCTGTTTTAGCTAACTGGGTGATATCTTGTTTTAGCTAACTGGGTGGTATCCTGTTTTAGCTAACTGGGTGGTATCCTGTTTTAGCTAACTGGGTGGTATCCTGTTTTAGCTAACTGGGTGATATCCTGTTTTAGCTAACTGGGTGGTATCCTGTTTTAGCTAACTGGGTGGTATCCTGTTTTAGCTAACTGGGTGGTATCCTGTTTTAGCTAACTGGGTGGTATCCTGTTTTAGCTAACTGGGTGGTATCCTGTTTTAGCTAACTGGGTGGTATCCTGTTTTAGCTAACTGGGTGGTATCCTGTTTTAGCTAACTGGGTGGTATCCTGTTTTAGCTAACTGGGTGGTATCCTGTTTTAGCTAACTGGGTGGTATCCTGTTTTAGCTAACTGGGTGGTATCCTGTTTTAGCTAACTGGGTGGTATCCTGTTTTAGCTAACTGGGTGGTATCCTGTTTTAGCTAACTGGGTGGTATCCTGTTTTAGCTAACTGGGTGGTATCCTGTTTTAGCTAACTAGGTGGTATACTGTTTTAGCTAACTGGGTGGTATCCTGTTTTAGCTAACTGGGTGGTATCCTGTTTTAGCTAACTGGGTGGTATCCTGTTTTAGCTAACTGGGTGGTATCCTGTTTTAGCTAACTAGGTGGTATACTGTTTTAGCTAACTGGGTGGTATCCTGTTTTAGCTAACTGGGTGGTATCCTGTTTTAGCTAACTGGGTGGTATCCTGTTTTAGCTAACTGGGTGGTATCCTGTTTTAGCTAACTAGGTGGTATCCTGTTTTAGCTAACTGGGTCGTATCCTGTTTTAGCTAACTAGGTGGTATACTGTTTTAGCTAACTGGGTGGTATCCTGTTTTAGCTAACTGGGTGGTATCCTGTTTTAGCTAACTGGGTGGTATCCTGTTTTAGCTAACTGGGTGGTATCCTGTTTTAGCTAACTAGGTGGTATACTGTTTTAGCTAACTGGGTGGTATCCTGTTTTAGCTAACTGGGTGGTATCCTGTTTTAGCTAACTGGGTGGTATCCTGTTTTAGCAGGTTTCTCAGTTACTTAGCAATATTTATTGGCATTGTGATGTTAGTCCCCCACTGCCTGAGAGCAGCACTGTATGACACCTGTAGGTTCAAAAGCAGTAAATTCAGAGCTGTCGGGCAGGTATTCATAGCACCTGTAATACCTAGGCAAGCCTGCCTTTGAACCTTTTTTGTTGTGGATGTTTATTCCGTCTTTGGCCACCAAAAAATGTTGACTAATAAAAGCTAATATTGGCCATTTCGTTTTTTATTCTAATCTTGAAGTTAAGTTCATCTAAAACAGATGAATTGCAGCAACACAGTAGTTTTATGGACATCTTAAATTTAAACTGTTTATCTAAACACTATTACAACCGATACTGATTACACAAACTTAATGTGAATAAAATAAGATAATGTTTGAATTATTTTAAAATTCTTGTTACTACCAGTTTTAAATAACTTTTCTTCTATACTGCAGGTTTCGAAAGGAAATATATTCTTCCCAACATTGTCAACACTTATATCATTGACTTTTTAAAAACCTGTTAAGTATGCATGCTATACAATTTTTCTGTTAAAATAAACAATAAAGTTGTTACAAAATTGTAACGTCATTACAATTACAGAGGTTATAACATGTAAATTAAAAGCTAAAACATTTAAATAAAACTATATTTAAACATGAAAATCATTTAAAAAAAGTATAATCTTGTTTTTTAACCTAACCTAGCATAACTTGTTATCTTATTATGTTGCGGCATGTAACTGCAACACAAGTAGCTTCTTCATTCTATAGACTGGCTTGGCAGTCCAGTATTGGGTTAGATACTTTTCTCTCATCTTATCAACTCTTGTTAGTTCCGACCCTGACGCTTCGAGGGCTAGGGTTTTTATTTTATGTTCTTTCTTCCTTTTTTCATAACACAATGACGAGCGAGAGGTTTTTGCCTTTAAACAGGAATCAAAAAATTCACTCAATATTCCAATTTCTCCTGCGCTCCCAACAATCCCTCTTCAGTCGATTTCTAAAACACCTGCTGTTCTTAAGGAAGTCTTGTTTTGATTTGCTTTGAAGGCCAAATACATTAGATATTATTGTATGCTAATCCGAAATATTCTTTACATTCATTCCGTAAATATACCCAATTGTCATTTGAAATAAGCCTTGTGCTAATAACCTAATTGTAAAAAAAACTAAATTCGTAGATAGTAAATTTAAAATAAATTATTCTCTTCCCTTTTTCAGATTGCTTTAAATTTTGATTTACTAACCCCAAGTTTTTACGACTTAAAATTAATGTATGCCTATTCTGTAATAACAAACAAAATTTATTTCATAGCTTAGCTATGCCGAACTATAGTAGTACATAGTGGGGAGTTATAGTGTGGATTTTTCAATAAATGTAAGAAATTAGAGTCTGCCAACTTAAAATCAACAACACGAGCAAAGCGAATGGATGTAGTTCAAAACATACAAATCTTTGAGTTTATCCAGGACCAAGTCCGTGCCACGAGAAGTGTGATATGAAGGGTTGATTTGTACAAATGGTATTGTAGGTTCCATCAACTTGGTTTTCTTCCTACTCTCTCCATTCCCTCACGGAAGTTGAGTATACGAAAGCGATCCCCATTTCCAGTGATACCAACCAATTGATCAAATTTCCTCCTGTTTCGGTAAAAATAAACTCTCCGATTAGAGTGACATTACTCTAGATTGACGAAGAGGCAGATGTTTATAATGCCTGACATCATTCATCGCTGTGACATCATTTTGTAAACATTTGGTGACATCAACTTTTGCTTTTAGAATTGATTTGTTTGGAAAGTGACCAACATATTACTAAGTTAGAGCTGCAAAATATAGTTTACATTCTAACATTCGCTGTATCAAGAATCACTATTCAAATTTCCCTCTCTTTGTATGGAAATCGTACACCAAACGTGACCTTTGTTTTGTAACTTTGTTTTATGTTTTATGGCTTAAAAGAAATTCTCACTACAACAGTATAGCGTTTCCCGGTTTAGTTGATAGTGTATGAAATCAATTCAAACGGGAGTTAGTCTACTATTGGTAGGGTCGTTACACAAACATACGTTCACTTTTAATAGGGGAAATTACTGATTTATTTTAGTTTTTTAGTTTTATCTTTCACAACGAACTTGTCTGTAATACATGACTGAAACATGTCTGATTTAAACTGCCTATGAGAATGCCGTAACTGGTGAAACCTAGATTTGATGGGTAAAGCTCAAAGCTCGATAAATATTGTTGGGAGTACAATAGTTTTTACATTTTAGACTTAGTTATTTGTCTATCATTTTAAAGGGAGAAAGTATTATGAAGATTTAAATTCTAACATAAAAGACTTTTACTTCATATATATACAATTAGGGCTCTTCAATATAGAAGTCAAATACTTTTATTTTTAAGTATAAAAATAATTCTTAACAGATAGCTTGTACGGGCACGATATTATGACAATCCACCAGTTTTAATAATTTCTAATTCAATCTCTAAAAAAATAAATACAATTTTCTTAATATGTCGTTGCTATTAAGCAGTCGAATTGCTCGTCTAAATTACCTTAATGGCTAAAAATAATATTTTATATTCGTGAAAAACGCCAAAATCTGACAAAAATCAGTTAAAAACCAATTTACTAGTTTACAATTTTTTGGTTTATTATCTTTTATAGACTCTTGCATATTTCAATATTGTAAAATATATAATATTAAAATATGGAATTGATGTATAAAAGACAATACAGCAAAAACATTGTAAACAAGTAAGTTGGTTTTTAACTGATTTTTGTCAGATTTTGCCGGTTTTCACGAATAAAAACATTGTACTAAATTTGGTGGAAACACGAAAAAATTGCAATTTTCCTACCTCTACTTTTCGATTTGCTTATCACATATAACTAATTTATAAAACTTGGCTAATCCGTTTTGGAATTGTCTGTCCAAACAGAAATACTAATCATAGGAATGATAATGTAAAAAAAGGAATATCTGAACAAAAAAATAACTGAAATATTTAATACATATATAAATATGTAATTCGCTTAGCTCGTAAGCAAATTTTAGTTTCCTAAACTGTAAATTTATATTTTAAGGATTTTAAAGGCAAGTATCTTACACCGATATCAATTCATATTTACGAACAATGAAGATATTTATGTTGTATTTTGATTAAAATCGAATTATAATTAATGCTGAGAATGTTGGCAGCATTGGTTCGTCAGTTTTGAAATCAACGTCTTATCAAACACATGTTAACGATTTTCAATTTCATTAAAATCGATTAATAAACAATCGCCAATAAATAATAACATCTCAAGCGATTCAATTTAACAAATTTTTTTTTTAATTTTGACTACATTTCTGGATTAATCTAGTTGACTAACCCTGTACCCGATAAACTGTTAAGATAATTTGAAGATTATTAAGAATCAGACATCTGAATCATCTTGTAATCCAGTCTTAAAACTATTTAAACTTTTGTCTAATCAATATTCTACTGCCAAGTCGCAAGAGGGTATGAACTTCTTTCTAATATTTAACAATATGTTCTATCCTATCTTCAGACTCAAAGTGAAACAAAGTGATGGTTATTATTATCTTCAATTAATCTAATTCAAGCTGTTTACCTTTTAGAGTCGCCATATTAATTTGTATTCTCGAACAGCTGATTTACTTCAACATTCTGGTGTGGTGAACTCTTGATTCGTGTTTCTTGGTTTGTTTTCTGATTTTTTTAATAAAGTTTATAGAAGCCTACAATACAAAGAAGAATTTGAAAATCACTATCCTGTTCTGAAGAGTTTAAATCACGAAAGTCCAAGGTCAAACTGACGAGTCCTTTGTGATAAACATTTGTCTCATCATTATACTGAGATGTCTTAGGTTAGGTTAGGTTAGGTTAGGTTAGGTTAGGTTAGGTTAGGTTAGGTTAGGTTAGGTTAGGTTAGGTTAGGTAAGGTTAGGTTAGGTTAAGTTAGGTTAGGTTAGGTTAGATAGGTTAGGTTAGGCTAGGTTAGGTTAGGTTAGGTTAGGTTAGGTTAGGTTAAGTTAGGTTAGGTTAGGTTAGGTTAGGTTAGGTTAGGTTAGGTTAGGTTTGGTTAGGTTAGGTTAGGTTAGATAGGTTAGGTTAGGTTAGGTTAGGTTAGGTTAGGTTAGGTTAGGTTAGGTTAGGTTAGGTTAGGTTAGGTTAGGTTAGGTTAGGTTAGGTTAGGTTAGGTTAGGTTAGGATAGGTTAGGTTAGGTTAGGTTAGGTTAAGTTAGGTTAGGTTAGGTTAGGTGTCTTACTTGTGGTACCATCAGTCTTTCTCTTCTCCGTGATTGTTGTCTTGCAATTTATTTAATAAGTTGTTATATACAGACTGATAGTAACTCAACATTATGACTAATAAGTTGATCCTTTAAGTGCATTGTTAGCCAACACAACACGGGAATCCTTTCATACAACACGAGCTGGTACATTGGTAAGGGCATGATTCAATTGTCAAGGGGGTTAAACCAACCCCTCAAAACGTATGAATAGGATTACTGCATACACCCAACCTAATTGTGCAAATCTCTAAGGACAGTAAGAATTCATTAAATTTAATAATTATGATTTATTTACAACCACAGGACTTGATGTAGTATGCGTGCGTGCGCGCTCGCGTGCTTCAGTATCTACATTAGTTTCTAGACTTTTAGTTATGATCTTAAGTTAATTTTACATTTGTTTTCTTTTACAAGAAAAAAAAAATAAGAAAATATCTTTTTTGGTAAATAAAGTGTAATTTTTCAGGTAGTAGGGCCTATTACTGATGGGTCCATTTGTCTGCGCGCGGCTTGCTATGGCGCGGCGGGGAAGAGGCGAGTGATTATCGCTCATTTTCAAAAAAACATGTGGTCCCGCGCGGCGCGCCGGACGTAGATTATTCACCTGTCTTCAATGTAGCTTCGAGTTGTTTGTAAACATCATGTTTCTATGTGCACTACAAATCTTGTAAACTGTAATTATGTCTCGCGAAAGGTAGACAAACATAGTTGGGTGAGAGAGCCCTACTTTTACAGAACGGCTAGTAGCGTCAGAGCCGCGCGCACAGACAAATGGTCCCATCAGTACATCTGTGAATAACAGCCATCTTAGACTGAGATCAGCAGATGGAGAAATGGAATTTTTCGTCTATAAATGTAGTAAATAGCTAATTGGTGTGGTGAGGTGTCTATATATATAAACTTACAAATATCAAAAACTGATATTTCGGCCTGAAATAAGTTCAGCTCTTACGATTTTACGAAAGTTCAAAATTGAAAGTTTTCAGTTATTAATTTCTCAGAAAAGTTTTTCCATCTCTATCTTCTATCTACATGTTTAATTTGTTGTTATTTAGCATCCGTAGTGTATGGCCATAACTCTAATGAGGGTAAGAAACCACCCTAACCAAGCGACAAAGATACCACCCTCCTCCATCCTCACTAAGACACTCCTTATATCTTGGTAGCTTTCACTGATATGCTTCCTCACGAAGCTAATTATTCCCTTCATAATTTATCAAAACTTATTTAGCTTAATTTTATTTTAGAGTTTATTAATTTCTGAATGTGATCCTCTTTTTATATTTCGTTATTTATATTGCAAAAAGCTTACCTAGATTTCATCTTAAGTTAAATCAAAATAATAAACTGTAGTGGGGTGGGGTGGGGTGGGGGGGAGAGAGAGTGATAAAAAGAAAACCACATTCGTATTTTTCTTACACATAACTTTCGATCATTGTAATTTCAGAAATATACTTAAGTATTATCTTAACTATTGTCATACTTATGGATAAGGAATCTAAGATAGCAATAATTGGTCCTGCAAAGTCTTATGACATTTCCCCAGTGCGTTCAACTTTCTGAATAAATCATCTTCACTACTTTTTGCTATATTTTCTTAAAGTATTTTTAACCTTTATTATTATTTATCATTATTTTATATAAACTATGTTTCATACTAGAAAACGAAGCTTCGCATCTTCAACACAAATGTTAAGTCTGTTTTGCTGTATGCAAGTGAGACGTGGAAAGTTACAAGTTTAATTACGTCTCGGCTGCAAGTTTTCATCAATAGGTGTCTTCGCCGTATCATGAGCATTCATTGGCCTGAGATCATTACAAACGAGGATTTATGGAGAGAAACAGGTCAAATTCGGGTCAAACTGCAGATTCGAGAGAGGAAGTGGAGGTGGTTAGGACATACACTGAAGAAGCCAGACGGAACTATTGAGAAAGAGGCCCTAGATTGGAACCCGCAAGGTGTCAGAAGAAGAGGTCGACCCCGAGAAACCTGGAAGAGGACCGTTATTAAAGAAGCAAAAGAGGTTAATAAGACTTGGAGAGATGTGAAGGCACTTGCTGGAGACAGGGACAGATGGAGAGCTCTTCTGGACGCCCTAAGCTACAATAGGAGATAAAAGGAAATAAGTCAAGTAAGTCATGTTTCATACTGTGACTACATAGAATTGATATTCCTTATGCAGTTAGTATAAAAAAAAAAGTTGAAAAAACTTATATAACAAATGTATGTATTTAGGTTTAAAAAAACTGTATTTAATTTGTTGGTATCCTGATAACCTTTCCTACAGAATTCAAAAACATCATTCTCATTGTGTTATAATGTACTCTCGAAATTACTTACTCAGTTTTCAGAAATATGGAATTTTAAGTTTTGTTCAATAAGTGAGCATATTATGTACTGTACAATTTGAATAAAGTTTATTAGAAATGTGATATCGTTAATTGTAATATTCTCGTTTAGAACATTTAAGCATCCGAGACATTTAAATATAAAACACAGCTAGCAACTAAAATCTTATTCCTTTTTATAATTTAATAGAATATCCAAATAAATACAACTGACATGAAGAGAGGTTGTAAATGTCAAATTTGTTTTGAATTTTAGCTTAATTCATTGGTGGAACATGAGGTTTCGATGATATCGCGTTAGTATCTTTTGTCCTGTGCTAGGACTTTTGCCTCTCTCCAAGCCGTAAGTCGTGGTAGGGATGAGGGACAGGATCAATGCACATATAATAGTTTCATACCTGGATTACATACAAGCTAAACTTCTCCCCCTTCCAAAATAAAAATAAATTTAAATGAATGAATGGCATAGAGGATAATAAATTTAAGGATATTAATCTACAGTTAAAGGCTAATTTGAGGATTTAGTTCAGCTGGTTTCACAACCTTCCCTTGAATTAAGGGTGTATTTCAGAAGAGTCGTTATTTAACTTAATCCAGGTTCTGAGATTTGATTGAGGGATGTATCTGATATCCCATAAATTAGGTACTTAAACACTTAAAAGTTCCAGGAGTAAAGGGTTGTTTAATTGAATTGTGAACGTTTACCACCTGAGTCGAGTCTGGGTAGCTTCTGGCAAGAGATTAACTAAATTGATGGGGAGGATTATGTTTAGGGTAGTAAAATATACACATCAACTTGTAAATGTCTTCCAGCACTTATAACAATACAAACAAGTGGAAGAACGCCATCATAATGTTTACCCAACCCAGAAATACTAACTTTATATATTATACTGTATAAAGTAACAGCTACTTGGGAAGGCTGGCCTCTTAACTTTGGGAATATTATTTTTTCTTAAGAATTAATAAAAAAAATTGTAAACCAGGTCGAAATTTATGTATGTCAAATGTTTGTTTTTAGACTGACAATTTGTTGAGTACATAACGGTGCCGATAGCTCCCAGTAATTCATATAACATTTTAAAATAAAAACTTAGAAAAAAATAACTTTAGATTGTATACATTTATCGCAAAACCATGAACCAGTAAGTAAGGGAGCTATACATTGTATCAATTTCCAACGATTTCTCACATTCCAAAAATCTTCCTTTAAATATATTTTAAACATGAAAACATTTATGTAGGTTAGACATTTTTCCAGCAGTAGGCGCGTCATTAAATCTGGTGTCATTCATTAAACGTAAAAGAAACAAGGGTTGACTAATTTCTATGATGTGATAAGTTTGCCACATACAGAAATGATAGAAATATATTTTTTATCCGTGAAGGTCATGAGGTTATCAGTGGCCAAGCCTAGTTTTCTTTCCATCAAATTTCTATATAAGAGAAGGACATGGAGTGGAAAGTCGCGCTTGCTATGGTCAATTTTACAGAATACATTATAAAATATATTTGTTTATATTCTTCTATAAGCGTAATTTGTTTTCCGTTTAGCTCTTCATAGAAGGTATGATATGAATACTTAGGCCTAACATAAGAATGGGGACTTACTGTATGTACATTGGTGATATTTCCTTGTTATAGTCCAAACTAATTTTTATTTTATTATTTACAAAATAAACGGTACAAAAACACTGGACCAACTTTCTCATATGCACATTTATAAAACTAAATGGACAAAAATAATATTAATTGTTATATTTCTAAAAAATGTATATTTACTTCTTATTGCGAAAATAACAGTTATTTACTTTATTACTCACTCAAAATGAAAAAACTCTTGTAGAAAATTCAATCGTCAAATTAGAGTGAATTAAATAAAATTTGTTAGCGATTTATTTACTTTAATTTATTGACTAGACTCAGAGGTCGTCAAGACAAAAACTCTACGTCAATTTCTTGACCTCTCACATCATATTCCCTACACTACATATATGGGAAAGTAAATACACAGCTAAGTGTTCAGTTAGGTTAGGTTAGGTTAGGGGTAAGAAAGATATAGGTAAGTAGATACACAGCTATGTGTTCAGTTAGGTTAGGTTAGGTTAGGGGTAAGAAAGATATAGGTAAGTAGATACACAGCTAAGTGTTCAGTTAGGTTAGGTTAGGTTAGGGGTAAGAAAGATATAGGTAAGTAAATACACAGCTATGTGTTCAGTTAGGTTAGGTTCGATTAGGGGTAAGAAAGATATGGGTAAGTAGATACACAGCTAAGTGTTCAGTTAGGTTAGGTTAGGTTAGGGGTAAGAAAGATATAGGTAAGTAGATACACAGCTAAGTGTTCAGTTAGGTTAGGTTAGATTAGGGGTAAGAAAGATATAGGTAAGTAGATACACAGCTAAGTGTTCAGTTAGGTTAGGTTAGATTAGGGGTAAGAAAGATATAGGTAAGTAGATACACAGCTAAGTGTTCAGTTAGGTTAGGTTAGGTTAGGGGTAAGAAAGATATAGGTAAGTAGATACACAGCTAAGTGTTCAGTTAGGTTAGGTTAGATTAGGGGTAAGAAAGATATGGGTAAGTAGATACACAGCTAAGTGTTCAGTTAGGTTAGGTTAGATTAGGGGTAAGAAAGATATAGGTAAGTAGATACACAGCTAAGTGTTCAGTTAGGTTAGGTTAGATTAGGGGTAAGAAAGATATAGGTAAGTAGATACACAGCTAAGTGTTCAGTTAGGTTAGGTTAGGTTAGGGGTAAGAAAGATATAGGTAAGTAGATACACAGCTAAGTGTTCAGTTAAAATGTGTTTGGATTAGTATAATGACAGTTTTCAAAAATTGCAATAATGGGGAGCAGTATTTACTTTTCTCAAAAAGGAAAAATTATATCAAAAAATATAATAAATAAAATATGAAAATAATTTATTTGCGTACACCCAAATTTTGTATCTCTTTTTCAGAAAGTGAAATGAATGACAAGATTGGTTTTGGTTTAATTCATTCATATTTCACTAAAACTAGGGAAAACTAAATTTGACTCGGTAGACCTTGAAGCTCTTTTTCGATTTACAACAATAACTGTTAAATTGAAATTTTTGGAAGATATTGACAATTAGTTTAGGACTTCAAGGTCTTTAATAAAATGTAATACAAATCTATTCATATAAAACAAATTTAAAGGCATTATTCAGTTAAAAAAGTGCAACTGTGTAAGGAATATCCAAACCGAACCTAATCTAACTTGGCTTTTTTTAATGCACAAATTATCAGCCTTAAAACCGAAATTAGGCTTCTGATTACAAAATTTAAAATAAAATTGACTTAAAATAAGATACAATGAAACAAATTATATTTAATAACTAAATATAGGTCAGTTTTATTAATTTTTTGAACCCCTGACTCATAAAAGGTATATATTTCAAAAAAGTATCTTTTACTTTTAGTTTGTCATTAAAATTTTGAAAACACCCAAAGAAATATCAAATAAAAAATACTGCTGCTTCAATTAAAGGATACAAAATGTTTATTTCTTTTTAAAGTAGGTTTGAAAAGTTAAGTTAGAATTGAAGTATTTGAGAAAATGTAAAAAAAGAAACATCCAGAAAAACAAATGTAATTTTATCCAAATCCACTTTGACAACAGGTGTATTGGTTATTTTGAAATATCTGGGATTATTATAAACTACTATTTCAGTATTCGGTACCAAGTCATACCAATCTGATTCTCTGATATCACGCGAGCATGGTTCTAAGAACTCGACTGAGCTTCCATGCAATGAAACCATTAAGTGTGTTCCATAGTTTTATTAATAGAGAATTCTACAGACTATCAAGTCTTTCATGAAAATGTTTATCGATCGTTTCCATGAGAGTATTGAGGTAATTCTTGAAAGGTGAATAGAAAGTTAAAGATCCTCCTGAACAGGTATGATGAAGGAAGAGGACTGGAAAGGAAGTACAACAGGACGATGCGTTTTAGTAGGTTTTTTTCAATTGTAAGGAATCAGTTTGATGTGGTCTTAAAAGCTGAGCATTTTGTTACCTCAGATGCAAAGTATCAACTTCCATGATCTGATGAAGTATATATACATTATTATTCTTTGAATGTGGTTATGGGTGCATCGGGTGGCTTACTTAGTGAACGTACAACTCCGGAAGACATACAGTTCAAGTTTGATATCGGTTTTTGTATGAGTGATTGATTAACTTTGTGTTGTTAATATTATCTGTTTCCGTTCTAATGCAAATAATCCCAGCGACAGATATATAGACTTGAGGGCTACCCAAAATAAACTTATTCAAATTGACGTGATGCAACAATGATTTTTACTTTGCTCAAGTGTAGCTTCTAAGGAGCCGAACAAAACATTTGGTTGTTATCTCTCCAAAAACGTTGGTTCTTGAATTATGGGCAAACAATCGAAACATCCGCCATTAGGGCTGTTATGAAAGACGTAAGCTCAAAATAATTAATTCCACCAATTAGAATATTTATTCAAAAATAGTGTCATTTTTACTGTCAACTACGGAAATGACATTTTTGGCGACTAATAGTTTTGGGTTGGATGAATGAGAAAGTTTGTGCAATGTTTGTGCAACGTTTATTATACATATTTTACAATCCCTTAGCATTACCTTACCCTTGACATTACTTTAATGAAATGTAAATGTTCACAGGTCAGGAATTTTATTATTTTATTTTAGTCATAGAAAGTTGGAGATGATTTTATTAAGTATAAGATCACAATCTGCATATTTGATATAATTTAAGATTTTTTTTTTGGTTGAAATTACGAGGAAAAACAAGAAGATCTTTAAAACTGCCGGAACGATTTTGCTGGTTAAAGAAAACTTGTACAAGATCAAACTGTATACCAAATTTGACCAAAATAGCTACCGCTGGACTGCAATGTTCTACAGTTCAAGCTCGGCAAAGTTTGCTCTCCTATAGTCTATAGGAGCTGTTGCAATGGCTCATTTTTTAAATGGAAATTGTATACCGTCATATTCATAATAATAAATAACCCTTCTCGCTTCCTTTAGTTTTAGCTGAGTCAATCTTGTTGCTCACAGTTGATCAACAATTCCAACGAAACCTTCTCAGATCCAGTCACCGACTCAACGACTTCTAGTCAAATACCGGATCACGTGTTAGATAATTACTTCGCGGTCAAAACTAAATAAGGAAACTTGATTTACAAATTTTACAACTCAGTGTTTACACACGTTAGTGTCTATATCTGGCAAGGTTTCTGATTCACCGTTCCTGGGAATTTTGTAAACGATTTATGTCATGTTTCAGGGAATAATTATGTTCAGATTTAAATACGATTATAATGACAAGTAATTTATTTGAGTAAACCGTTGACAAATATTGCACAAGTATAGCACAACAGATACAGAAATAATCTGAAAGGCCACCAAATATCGTTGTTTATGTAATGGATTTGTCTATTGCGTTGCTATTCCTACTTACCGTGTTCAGATTTTTAATAATTTGTTGTACTACAACTAGAGAAATTGTTTAAATATTTTACTTTCCTTGTCGATTTCCTTTTATAAATAGTGTTTTCCGATACTGTATTTTCAAACACTATTTAGGAGGCAACTTATGTTACAAAGTTAAAATATAAACATATTTCTCGGATTTATAACAAAGATTAAAATCGATAAAAACATTCTAAAAATGCTGTAGCTACTAATATATCATTTATATAAAAATACAAAAAAGTCCTTTATTTAAGAATAGGTCATAAGTAATAATATATTTATAGTAAAAATGATATTCTAATTAAAAATGATGGACATTTCTTTTGTATTCCAGTTTTAATTTTACTTGGTTATTTACGAGAATTTAAAAACTGTGATTGTCTCATTTTTTCAAAATAAGAAATACTATAATAATTATAGTTACAGGGATAGATTTACCAGTAGTTTTGTACATTAATCTTTAAACATTACTGATATATTCTCTCTCCATTCTTAAAAATACAAAATAGTGTTGAAGAACAACATTTTAAAATTAAAAAAAAAAAATTAATATGAATCGTTGCTGCTGAAAAAACTAAATTTCCCTCAACCCCTCAAAACTTCCCTACACTTGTTTTAAACATATTTTGATATCAGACTATTGCAAAAACAAGTCTTTAATATTATACAATTTATTACATTTTATTTAGTCTATTTTAGAATGTGAAAAGTTTCAAGAAATACACGATATGTACAGGGAGGCACCAAGTTACTTAAATTAGTGCCTAAAATAGTTAAAATTTCGACAATTAATCTTATATATCTATTAAATGAAAGGGAGGGGATTTAACAATATAATTTGAACACTGTTTTTTACTTGATTTTAAATAATAAATTTACGTTATGTTTCACGTTAGGTTTAACAATTTTTTTTAAATGTGAAATTAATTTAAACAAGGCCTACTTACTGTAAATTAACTCATACATTACACAAACCCAAACTATTGAAATAATTTTACAAATGAATAAATTTTATTCGATCTGTAAATAAACAACATTGCAACATATAAGCCTATATTTGAACAGGTTTTATATTTTTAACACCCCATAATATAAAAATACACTTATATTTTGGGAATAAACTCACCCCAAAATAAAACGATCCCTTCACAAAAATATACTACACAATTTTAACTATTCCAAAAATACCTTCATTCCTGTAGCATATGTATTTGTATCAAAGTACTAGGCGCATGCGCATATAGTAATGATCGAACCTATCACAGTTGTGACGTCAGTGTATGAGTCATACAACCTAGCTGTTGGGATCTCCCCTATACATTGTTATCGAAAGATGAACCATTCATACTGAATGGGAATATAAGTTATTCTCAGGAATGACCTAAATTATTATCGATTTCTCTATTGCAAACATAGTCATGGTGAAACAAAGAGCAGGTTATTTAGAACACTTTTAATGATTTATTCAAATACTTATCTTTTACAAAACCACAGCAACACGCTTCCTGTGTGATACCTCATGCAGTGTATTGGCTTTAAATTAACTATACTTTCTAATCGAGCCTAGTTGTGAAGTTAACCTCAACCCCCCCCACCGTTCCCAAAATGTTTAAAAAAAACAAATCGAAATCATTATTGTAGATGGTGAGAAAGTTTGACGAAAATTTGTTTATAAATTGGTCAAAAAACACAAAAGGGATATTCAAACATAGAGACAGAAAGTCAATCTCATTAGCTCTCGTTTTATTTAGGGAAGGTCATTATATACATTACATAATAAATACCAATATATTATGATTTGGTTATTCAATTGTTGTAAGTACTTAAGTCAAAAGCAGTCCTTTGATTAATTACTTGTTTGTTTATTAAATTCTACTGTTTTGATAATATATATATCATCAGACAAACCAAAAACACCATAACATACACTACTGCATAAAAACACAAAGTATAAACTGTTAGTTTTGTTCACAGACTATACACACTATATCATAGTTACAAATAATTTTTATAATTTATTATAACGAAGGAGAATTTCAAAACAAATACAGTCTAATACATTATAAAATAGAACCCCTTAGATCAAAATATTGTCAAAACTAGAGCAGTTAGACCAAAATAAATCATAAAGGGTTGACAGATTAATTTTTTTAGTGGTTTTTTGTAGACTTCTTGATCCGAAATTGGGGTTTATAGAGCACTATCAGACTCTGTTCCACGGTTGGACATTAGAGAAACCAATATATTGAAACTAATTTCGGTTATTTTTTATATATTCTATTACAAAAAATAACCGAAAAATGTTGAAGAACACAAAAGAGAAATTGATGGGACTTTATGTGGCAACACTTTCTGAAAAATTCAAAACTGACAGTAAACCAAACCTTACCTTTCCAGGAAAATCAAAAAAGACACTAAATGAAATTCTTATAGCAGATGATTTAACCAAGAGCTAAATTTTACTATCACATTATAAGCTATATTAATAAGATGAATATTTTAGGTTAAATAATGAGACCCTGACTCATAGATTCATTATTTACATCACATGATTCACAACTTAAAATGTTGTCCAACTACTGTTGTCCAAATAAGATAACATAGGCATATCGTGAGTAATTATTGTAGTGATAATTCTAAACAGATTCCATATGTTATTTAAATAATTGGTAATTATTTGTGAGCATGACCAATAACTGGATTATAAATATTGTGATAACATTAGGCAATGTTTTTAAAGATGATTCAGATCTCATGTCGTGTCCATATAATAAATTCAAAATACTATTCTTAAATACCATAATAATGCCCCCTATTAAATTGTTGCCAGCTATCTTGAATTATTATTATTTTAAATTCCAACTAGATTGTGTAGCAAAGTATTGTTTTTTTAAAAACTGAATTGAGTAGCAATCTCGTTCATTTAATATGTGTCTCCATCGATAGTTATTTACAAAAATCGATCACAAATTGATGAAATTTTACATTATTGAAATACTACTAAAGGCACATTTAATGTTTTAAACTATTTGTAACAAGTGATACTAATTACATAATACTTGAAAGTTGATCTCTATAATGGAAACTGTTTTATGATGTAATATGTAAACAAGAGCTAATAAAAGCAAAATAGTTTTAAAGCTGTTGTAGGAATAAGAAAACAAAATAGATCTTAATAAATAATTTCTACAATCAACTGAATATGTAGTAGGTGATCACCAATTAATCTTCAAATTTTGAGAACATTTTTCTTGAACACATGGATATAGGAGACAGAAATCAAAAGACTTTTGTGCCACCCACTAAACTCAATATTGAATAATAGTTATTTGTGCAACTAGTGAGCAAAGTGGCACTTTTTTAAACGAGAGAAAAATATAGAGAAGGTAACAAGTTAGTGCGTCAATTTTATCGAGTTTAAAAAAGACACTTTGCTCACGAATTGCACATTATAATTTGTCTACAGTTGTTATTTTGTGACAAATAAAAACCACTGAGTAGAAGTTCTCACTTCAAAACTGAGGTTATTTTTGAATATTACAAATAACTTAGGTGTATTGTTGAGGAAACGGGATTGCCAACTTCAAAACTCGGCAAACGAAAAATACTATCCGTGTACATACACTGTCAATCATCTTCATGAATAATTACTTCCTTTTTCAACTTTAAAACGTTGTTTTGTTGTTTATTTATGTTATTTTACATGTAAGAATTAATCTAACCTACATACGGGACATTTCCTGTATATTATAAATCAATTCAAATAAACTTAACCTAAATTTCGTTTTGTTCGGTTGCCATTCGGAGTGAGCAAAGTAGTGGGCAAAGTGAAACTGTTGAGAAATCAGATGTTTT
The DNA here is from genome assembly GCA_963513935.1 of Aphrophora alni. NCBI lineage: Eukaryota > Metazoa > Arthropoda > Insecta > Hemiptera > Aphrophoridae > Aphrophora > Aphrophora alni. The sequence continues at coordinate 147,091,649 of OY740769.1, read as the reverse complement.
GCAAACTAATTTAAATGAACAAAATGCCACTTTGTCAACAACTGTAGACAAAAATAATTAATCATGTGTTATATTATTATCATGTTACCATTATAAACATAAATTGGCCTCAAATTAAAAAGGGTTTAAAAATATAGGATATGGCAGTCAAAAATTGTAAACATTACAAAACATAGTAAAAGGGATCAGTTGTAAACTTAATTTACTCTCAAATGATGAACATTTTGGAAAAATACTAGTTGGGGATGAGGACATTTTTTATCCACTCTGTATAAATATAAATACACACTAAGAATTTTAAAAGCATATTCTTTTGTGCATATGATTTCAATTTAAAACTGATAGCTCCAAGTAACTCTCAAGGAACATATAACTTTCATTAGCATAAAGTTTCAATACTAACCAGTCTATTAAGTATTAATTGTCCATACTTTATGCCGATTAATCTAATAAGAATGCAGCAACTACTGCGATTACTGCAATACCACATCTTGAAGTACAATAACGCGAATTATTTTCATCACTAACTTGTCTAAGAAGTGTGCACTGATCACTGTAAACACGTATTTACTTCGACGCCCATTTTAAATGACAAAATATTAAATACTTTTAAAAATTGTTTTCATTTAAAACAAAAAATAGATAAAGTACTACCGTTGTTTGCAGCATCTCTGGACACTTCCGTAAACTATATACTGTATACAGAAATAACTGAGTACATTTACACTTCCCTTAATGAATCATTGCAAAGCTACTGACTGAGGATGATCCATCAGATTAAGAACAGAAACTTAGTAATGTTTTACACTAGATGTTAACCGAAATAGTAATATTATATTAATTGGTAGTTTAAATATAAATGTAAAACTAACCCTTCCTACATGTCAAATATTTTTCGTATGTCCATATTATACAGGGTGTTTTGCAACCATATGAACAAACTTTGTCACGTTATTCAGCATGTCAAAAGAAACTAAAAATGTAATATAACATGTGTCCTATCTCATTCCGTTTTCGGTCTCTCTGTCTGTATGTGTGTTTTTTTAAACCTTAATATCTTTGAAACTATTTGAGGGAAAATCATGATACTTGGTATGATTGTTACTGTAAGTAGTTTAAACAATTACTACACTTACATTACAAACAGAGAGCACTATGTAGCTCAACAATGAGTAGGTTGTTTACTTGGATTCAGCTATTTACTTGTAATCAGCTGTTTTGTTAAAATAAGCTGATTTTTTGAAATCAGCTGTTTTGTTGTTTGTTCTTTTCTAATGGACGTTTTAATAACCATGTTAACCAAAATGTAATGTTCTTAGTTATACTTCAGTCAATAAGAATAAATTATACATCATTTTATTTGTCTTAAAATTGTCTAACTTTTTGTATCATAACATTTTTTGATAAAATTTGTAGTTTATTAATTATATAACTTTGAATATTTTGAACTGCCGCCATCTTGAAACGGAAAGTTGTATGAAAACGAAATTTTATTGGCATTTATAAACTACCTACAGTAACAATCATACCAAGTATCATGATTTTCCCTCAAATAGTTTAAAAGATATTAAGGTTTAAAAAAAAACACATACAGACAGATAGACCGAAAACGGTATGAGATAGGACACATGTTATATTACATTTTTTGTTTCTTTTGACATGCTGAATAACGTGACAAAGTTTTTTCATGTGGTTGCAAGACACCCTGTATAATAACAGTTACCATCAGGGCCGCAGACTTGACTATCCAGAGTAAACCTAGGCTAGATACACCTTTTTTATGTAGTCTTTTTCATCTTTCCTATCAGGTCTCTCTTGACCAACTCTTGTTATTTCAAACCCTCGCGCTTTTAAAGTAGGCCTATTAGAGGATTAGTCATTTAATGTTTCTATTTTATAACGCAATTATGACTGAAAAGTTTTTTCTTAAAAAAAATTAATAACAGTCTACTAGTTTTACTTAGTACAAAGTTCTTGATATTTGTAGCTTCGACTATTTTTATATGAAACATAACTTGTGGTTACATGACGTTGTGCCTAATTAAAATTAAAGTTTATTTCATAACTGAGATTGTATATAACGCAATTCACTAATATTAGGTTAGGTTAGGTTAGGTTAGGTTAGGTTAGGTTAGGTTGGGTTAGGTTAGGTTAGGTTAGTTGGGAGTTTAATTGATATTTAACTTATCATAAGTCGTAAAACTGTAGGTTAGGTTAGGTTAGGTTAGGTTAGGTTAGGTTAGGTTAGGTTAGGTTAGGTTAGGTTAGGTTGGGTTAGGTTAGGTTAGGTTAGTTAGGAGTTTAATTGATATTTAACTTATCATAAGTCGTAAAACTGTAGGTTAGGTTAGGTTAGGTTAGGTTAGGTTAGGTTAGGTTAGGTTAGGTTAGGTTAGGTTAGGTTAGGTTAGGTTAGGTTGGGTTAGGTTAGGTTAGGTTAGTTAGGAGTTTAATTGATATTTAACTTATCATAAGTCGTAAAACTGTAGCATTTCATAATGCAAGGTACACACACATATTGTTTTAGCACAAGTCTTTCATTTAAAAACAAGCGCTGAGTGTGAGCAAACCTTTTCATAGCACACCTGGAGGTGTGATCGATGCAAGTATGAAACAGAGAACGTCATGAATCCACGAACTCCACTGTCATTCGTTTCAAGTCATCTACGGTGTCCATTCCTTAGGTTACATCTTTTAAATGTTCTTAAGTTGTTGTCTTGGAGAAGATGTTTTGATCTGAATCGCGTTAGGGAACAGTGTGTGTTGTATCATGCTTCGTTTGAAACATACTTCTTTCTTGTGACTGCCGTTTTAGATTTAAGTGTGCAGGGTGCTGTTCATGTGTGTCTTCTCTGTCCAACCCCCCCCCCCCCCCGACTTTCCTGGGAGAGAGCTGTAGCGTTTCATATGCACGCTACACACACACACACACACACACACACACACACACACACACACACACACACACACACACACACACACACACACTCATTTTTTAAACGTAAGACTTCCATTTCAACACAATCAAAGCTTTGCTTGTAATCGCTGCAGACAACAAGCGCCACTAGTTCATCAAGTGATCATGTTTAGATCATGTTTGCCGTTCTCATAATTCGAAATTGACCAGTAAGTAGCTTTGAACTTGGGCACAAGCCTATCATTAACTCGTTAATTAATGAGATAAATCACGGCAACCGCGGAAGCAAAGTTAAAACGTAAGATAGATATCTCCTGGCTGACCTAAAGCAACTCATCCAGGTAAAGAAATGTTTAGTATTTTATAAACTCAAAGCAACGGTTTAAAATGAGTTTTCTGTAGTTTAAACGAAATTGTTCACTGTAATTTTCTGCCTATCAAACTATTCTAATTTAACTTCAATTTTTTAATTACAAAAACTTAATTTACGTTGAAACATGTATAGAAGTGCGTTTTGTAACAAAAAACTCTCTTAAAAGACCAGTGTATTTTATTTTTTATAAATTTCAAACATCTTTAAAATAATTGTAAATAAGACATGTAAGTTTAATAGTTTCGTAAAAATCTATACGGATCTATTTGAACTATTTAAGATTTAGAAAATCCATTAAATGAAATTCAACATTTGACTTAATTAAAACAATTATTCATTGTACAGTAGACGCCAACTAGTTCGGCTTCGGTATATGTGGGATTGTTGTGACAAAAATTAAGTGAATTGCGAGATTGTTATTGGTCGAAAAACGTTTAGCGTGGGTGTCAATCGAAAATGGCGAAACGAGGTTTCTTTGAAAGTACAAAATTTACGAAAATAGGACGCTTGTGTGATTAAAAAGGACGTGAGACCTGTGGAAGGCAGCTCCGAACATTTTGAAGATATCCCATGATGATATAAGCCCATGACTGTTAAAAAATAGCTAAATGTTGATTAGTGGGGAAATATATGAACATATAAGAAATTAGACAATTTCAAGTAATTACTAATTTACTTAAAAAGAAGTGTACAAGGTAACGCATAATCTAAGTTGTTGATTGAGAGAATAGATATTATTGTGAATCAGTCGAGAAGAATTTAAATAAAAAATTATATACTGATAAAGACAATTTGATTAATATAAAAAGGACAATTTAATTTATGTATAGGCCTAGTACTGATTTGTTTATCTATGAGAGTGGAAAGACAATTGAATGTTTAAACATAATATTTAGAGATTTTGTACATATTTTTTGTTTAGTGTTAAGATAGTAGTTATAAGAAATTTAAATTAGAATAAAGGTAGAATCGAGACCTAATAACCAACGACGCGAGAGAGAGAGAGAGAGAGAGAGAGAGAGAGAGAGAGAGAGAGAGAGAGAGAGAGAGAGAGAGAGAGAGAGAGAGAGAGAGAGAGAGAGAGAGAGAGAGAGAGAGAGAGAGAGAGAGAGATTTGGCAAATGATGGACTACGCAGAATCTACTTTTTCTAACCATTTAAAAACTCATCAAATTTCAGATTTTCATTCAAATACAGAATTTAATATTCTACATGTTAATGGTAAGGGTAAAAAGTTAAACGAACTAGAAATGTTAGAAATTAAGAGAATAATCAATAAGGACTCTAGCTTAGTTATTAATGAACAATTAGATCTTAGTAATTCACCACTCTCGCAACCCCTATTTGGGCCTAGGTATCTTACCTCCCTCCTTAACCTAACAGTAATTTTGGCCAACTTTCTCTTGGACTATTGTGTTGTAAAATTCTTGACTTTAAGCTGCTTTTGACAATGCCGTAGTTGGCGAAACCTTGGTCGGCATGGCTAATTAAAATATATTGTGGAAGTACAAATTGCCTTTTATTTAATTATGGATAATTTCTAACTCAAAACTACACAGAAATGTGTAGATCCAGCTAGGTATCTCGGTATTGTCACAACTGCACTCATTATAGTGACCCCCCCCCCTAAGGGGGATATAAACAGAAGGATTTCCGTAATGTAGAGTGAATAACTGAAGTGTTGACCCCCAGACACTCCAAGTAACAGCTGAAGGTACTCACTCGCTCGCACGCACACACACGGGCGCATTCTTTACAACTAAACGAATACATATTATATTATATTCACTCACACATTCATTCAATCTACACTAAACTTCCCTGTTGGCTCATTAGAGAGCTATTCACAACGAACTATATTGTTGTCATAGAATTAATTAATTGTTGTTTATCATTGTTGCTGCATTGTATTCTCTAATATTCTTCCTGTTTTTATTTCTCTAAAAGTAATTTTTATTTAATAAATTATATATGTCACGATTTTTATTCTATTAGAATAATAATAAAGTGTTTTTATTGTAATAAAATGACAAATAAATGTTAACTACTGTGTAAAGTTTGTGTAGATAAACTTTTACCATATTTTAAAGCCTATAATGTTAAAGTATATTAATCAGAAATGAACATTACTCAACATTGCGTGATGATTCCTGAAAGGATAAAACTTTTTTTTAAATATGCTATATCGGTTTTGATTAAATTTTATTAATTAGGATTGAAACAATGTATGGCAGACCACCTCTCTAAAATCCCACTTCAGGAATTACCAGTTAAAAAGTAAAACATAAAAGTAAAGTTATTTGTATTTAGACATTTGAAAAGAATTATTACGAATGTTGGAACTAGGTTAAGTCATTTGGTACCATTCTAATCTCACTTTATTTCAACATAAAATAATATTTTCCAGATACATTTAACACCTTATTGGTACGGTAATTATGAAAGATAAGTTGCACATAGATTATCCAATCATTTTCTTTTCCAAATTGTACAACAATATCATAAAAGTTAAAGTAAAAATAGACGTGGAACTATTGTTTAGTAATATTTCGTAAACTAACCTAACACTGGAGTAGTACCAGCTCTTTAAAAATTAAATTTATCGAAAATTTTATTCATAACAAAATTGAAAATCGATTTACAAATGTTCCCTACATTTGTGCAGACTAATGATTATATCCCAGTTTTCAAAAAGGGAAATATCCGCGTTCGTGTAATCTTTGAAATGATACTTCAACTATAATTAATTCTGAGATGAAAATTGACATCAGTACAACGGGCTCAAATCTAACATTATTCTTATGGGGGGGGGGGGGGGGGGTGAATCCAATATGGCGGAGGTGGAGCAAAGTCTTAATATCAACTGTTTTGACACGAACTCCACAAGGCCACAAACGGGATATATAATCTCCTGGGATTATTCTAAGATTTACGGAAGGAAGATTCAAACGTTTGATAGTGTGATGTTTTGCCACCAGGCTTCTTCCTTACATAACCTACTTTTGTTTGTTTTTGAGGAAGAGTGTGAGCGATAACTCAGTGTAAAGTTTGTATACTATCTATTTAGTATTAATTACAAAACAAATTAAGTTTATATTTTAACTAAAACGAACATTCTTTATAATCGTGATACAGAAGTCTTTAAAACTTTTTGGTAAAGACATTTCTCCAGAAGTCAAATGGCGACACAGGAACGTCAAGAATTTGCAAATAAATGTAAGTTAATGCCTCTCACAATGTAGTTGTAAAAATGAGTGAACTGGTTTATCCAATCATTAGGTAATATTAAAATGATGTCAACACACTAAGAAATCCGTCCACATCGCATTCCTCAAATTTTCCAAACAAAAAGGAAAGATTAACAGAACTTCATTCGTTCCTATAACAATGTAGACAAACATACTTTTTGCTCTTATATTCCTCTTTATTCAATGTTGAAGGACAATCGATAGGTATCAGGGTGGCATTGAGCAAATTACCAGGGAACTTATATTTTGTTTTAAAAGTTGTATTTTGTCCTGTTTGCACATTCATCGGTAAGGATTTATGTATAATCTGCTCTCAATATCTCAAAATTTACAAATGATATATTGTGAACTATTTTGATGACTCTGATGTTTTGCACGCTGACGACTCTGATGTTTTGAGCAAATTCCCAGTTTCTCTGTGGAAGGTTTAGAGGCAAAACCATGGGCGTACCCAGCGAGGAGCAGGGGGGCAGCCGCCCCCCCTGGAAGCAAAAAAATAAATCATTATTATACATTTTGTTGCTGGAATTTAATACAATTCTTGAAATAACTATTTTAATAATAAAAAAAAAAAAATGCTTACACATTAATATTATGAAATTAGGATAATTTATCGTTATTTTATTGTCGATCGAAATTATCGTATTTTATAGGGCTTGCCCCCCCCTCTAGTTTTGATCCTGGGTACGCCCTTGGGCAAAACATGGAGATCATTTAGGACTCTAACTTTCCCCACTCACCAGGGGCCTGGGGGGTATACATTACATTTAAGCGTCAAAAGTTATGTTCTAAGGTTATTTTCGAGTTCAAATAGGTTTTTAAATTTGACTTGAATAATCAATAAATACTTGTGAATTATAAATAAAGTGATCAGAACAAACAACCAAATTAAAAAATCAAACTACTAGACTCATTACAATTAAACAAATATAAAAATAAACATTGTCAATGAAACTTTAGTGTTATAACAATATTTATAACTGTTTTATATAACATTAACAACTTAGGAAATTAGAATTATAGGAATGGTAAAATTAAGTGAAACAGTATTAAACATATTTTTAAATTATTTTGCCCAAACCTATTTTCAAGTTTTTGGAGCTAAAGTTTAGATTATTTTATCGAAACAAAATTGAGGAGACACTTGTGTGTTTTACGATCAGTAACCCTGTAGCTTCTTACAGACATACAGATGTATTCCCAAAACCACTTTTCAACCCAGGGAACTTTCATATTTGTAAAAAAACTCGACGTAGATTATAGAGCTTACTTTTTACTTCTTATATATAAAAAAGTAAACAGGAATTAATAAAGAATTACACAATAACAGGTCTGATCTGTTATGAAAATTACGGAAATGGCGTAAATAGACAAAAGTATTCCACTGGGGGGGGATCTGACGTCATTCATGATTCAGTCAACCCGCACTCTACGAGGGCAATACCCTCCTTCCTTATTCACTTGTACCACAACAATTATTCCTTCTGATGACGTCATATTTAGTCACCTTTACTCAACAGCTGTTACTGAACATAAATATATACACAGCATGCATCTTTGGGAGTAAGTTTCTTACAGTAAAATAAAGAAAAAAGTTTCAAAAGCGTTTAGTTTTACTGTTTGTATTCTGTAAGGAAATGTATGATTTAGTACGTTCACTTTTATTTAACCATTTTAAGTATACAGAAATCCAAGACTTTATTTTATGCATTTTCAAAATGACAGTTGTTTACACAAAATTTACAAGAGGTAAAATGTTTTTCTCTTCTAACGAAAACTAAAATCGTATTTTTATCAAAGGATAACAGGGTTATTGATTAAAAAAAGGTAATTGACAACAACTTGAATTTAGGTTTATGTTACCAATTATTACATGTTACATCTTAAGTAACTGCATATATTATTTATTATTCCCTAAAAACGTATGTTTTTTATAATAAAGACTTTATTTTCATTGTCGATTAATAACAATTTATTTAGAATTGGAAACAAGAGATGACTAAAAATGCAAATAATTTTTAGAAATGAAGAAAAAATAAAAACAATGTTAGTTATTATTGAAGGAGAGTATCTATAAGGGAAGATAAATATCATTAATAACTTAATTAGGATAAAGAAAAAATATACAGGGTGATTCACATAAGGTTCCGAGCAGTTTCTGAGCTGATTTTACTAGCAAAAATAATGAAAAACGTTCATATAAACATAGGGACCGGAAATGCTTTGTTTTCGAGTTGTCCACCTTTTTTTTTTTACAAAATACTTAATATTTTTTAAAGTAAGAAAGATATTGAGCTCAAACTTTAGTTATCTATTTGTTGCGTAACCGTTTTATCACTGTACTAAAAACCAGAACGTTCTCTTGAATAATTTCAAAATGGCGGCCGTTTAAACTTTTTAATGTCAAATATCTCAAAAACCGTCAACTTATCAAACACTTACAGAAGACCAAAAATTTACTTTGCTACGATAAACATAACCTAATTCGAAATTAGATAGAAGTAACTTTCAAAAGGATTTAAAACGTACGCATTGTATAAAATTCTAATTAAATTAAAAAAAGTTACACCATCGAAAAGTAACTTGAAAATTTTTATTATGAAAACAATACAAAGCCTAGTGAAATAAAACAATCTTTGGAGGTTTCAATGACTGCACAATACTTATAATACTATCCAAAAACAATCTAGGGGGGGGGGGTGTAATGTTAGAACCAGTAATAATGCAAACAAAACTCTGAGAAAATGTCCATGAACATGGAAATCTGACAAACTAGTGTGCTACTGAAAATCGAAAGTATTTACAAGATGTTTGTGAAATTGAGAATGTACGTAAGTAGGCTACCGCTAAACAATGTAGGCCTACACTTATTGTTGCTTTTTTACGGCAATATCTTTTAGTAATCGTATTTCAAAATTAGCAACATTTACACTATATCAAATCTGTAGGCTTACATTTGTTTACGAATTTCGAGTAGCCTACTCAATATTGACGCAATAAAACAAACAATTAGGTTATAGATTTAGGCTACTTCCTTTCATTGTTCGCCGGTCGGGTAGTTTGTTAGGACAATATCAATACAACCGATATAATTGCTTCTTTCAGATTGTCTTACATATGAAAATCATACCAGTTACCTGACTTGCAGTAATCACATAGACCTTATCTTAAACAATCAAACACAATTTTAAATTTATTGTACCCTTCTCAACTTCATCACAACTGTGGGTAGTGTTCCTAATATTTTTTTTAAACATTCTAAATATTGAATCAATAACAAACATGTTGCCTTCAAGGAAATCATCTGTAAATATTATCTTTCCTCTTGAATAGGGAAGAAAAAGTTTTAATTTAAACTTGTATACGGTTGCAGCTTGAAAACCTGAGGGTGCATCACTCGAACTAGGGTTAGATGACTTAGTCATGCACAGAGGGAAGAAAGGGAGGGTGAATCATAAGACGTAAGAGGGATATATCTTAAAGACATAGGGGTGAGGGTGGCAGGATGGGCGTCTATACAGGGGTATGATTAAAAACTGACACCAGAAGTTTGGAACGTTTAGATAGGGTGACATTGCATTGCTTCCTCTCATTCTTAATGAAAGAGTAAACTTTGTCAAAAAAGTATGGGGGGGGACCATGCCTTCTCTACATTTAAAAATCATTTTGATTAATTAAAATGATCAAAATTCAAAAATAGTTTGATTCTAGGCTATTCTAGACAACTACCGTGATTATGGTTAAACTAAGCCGAAATCGACCAAAAGTTAACAAAATTAGGAGTTATAGGCGCAAAGTTTCGAAAATATGACGCATTTTCGTATTTCCTATTGTCGAATCAAGATAAAAATTGAATTATGCATAGTAAGCAGCAATGCAGGACTACCAACTAGGTAAATCAGAAATTAAATAGACACAGAAAAATCATATTGTATGAAAATTAGATTAGCTATTTATTAGGTTGAGTTCACAACAAATAGTTTCATAAGCCGGATGTTTATAGTTATTGTGTATATGTTGAAGCAATTCTATAAAGACTTAACTATCGTACAACTTTATTTTCTATTTATTGTTTTTAACTATCGTAATTATAGTTATTGTTTTCTTAATTTAAACTTGTTCTTTTCTTTTCATTTTATTACATTATTTTAGTTTAGTACTGCGTTGGTGTTTACACTTCCTCTACTATGTCTAATTAAATTTTTAACTTGATTCAACAATGGAAAGAACGAAAAATCGTCTACAGAAAATGCATAAAGTGATATCTAGTTTTGTGAATTAATAAGAGATCCAACTAGATCTGAAGAAGAAAAAAGAATTTTGAAAACCATTATTGAAAAAACCTATCCAAACTTGGACAACAGTAAATTCCCATAAAAACAGCCATTTAAAAGCTCCTGTTTTACAGCTCTTGAGAAAACCAAATAGAAAATTTAAATATTCAGCATTTGTTGTGTGGGAAAGTTAAAGACATTTTTGTCAAGTGAAGTTTAACACTAAAGGCTAAATCTTCAAGATAAAAAAAATCTAATAACATAGTAGGCACAAATAATAATTTAAGCCTAAGCTGCAAAATAAAAGATAATATCCAACCAATGTTTTATAAAATTTAATCATCAGAACAAAAAGGAAACATTTTTATATGTTTATAAACACACAGTGTCTACTTGTATTGTTTATAAAGACTAAATTATTAGAAATTAAATGTTAATAATTACTCATTTAAAAAAAAAAACTTTGAACTTTAAGTAGATAATAGAAACAATTTAGAAATAGAATTTATTTGATTTAACTATAATTGTGTAGATTCAATATTTCAATAAATTTGTAAATTTAAACTTTACTATTTTTTATGCATGTTAGACTAAGTGATTTATGCAAATTTATTAAAGAGCCTCGAATCTTAAAAACGCAAGAGAAAGATATAACTATTTTGCTTAAATAAAAAAAATTATAATAATTTTAAAAAAATAATAACAACCATTTTAAAATAAGGTTCAATAAATTTGTAATTAATATTCAACTATAATATAACTATTAAAGAATATATATTATCGATTAAAATATCATTTAATAGTAAAATAACTATTACAAGATTATTATAAAATATATACATGTGATGCGGCAAACGAAAAGAGACGTTTTGTCGCTAATTTCGACTTGTTACACTTATTTTCTAATATAATATTAAATTCTGAACAATTTAATATCTAAATCCAGTAGATATCTCAAAAATTGAGCAAGTTATGGCTACTTGAAATGTGAGAAAGAAAAGGATGTTTCGAGAAAAACCAGTTTTGAAATACAGTACTGATTTTATTTTACACTTTGTATTGTGAATAACCTTAATTACTCGTAAATTATCGAAATACAGTAGTTATGAATTGTGATGAGAGAGAAAGAAATGATGAATAATTGATAAATGTTATGTTTTACTTGTACGGTATGTGTATAATAAGTAATAAATTACCAGTTTTTATACTGATTGCATCAGATATTAATTGTGAAAGTGCAGCGTCGATTTGGAAGAGTATAAACCTTTAGCAACGATTCAAACTAATGAAAATCTTTTGAGAAAGAATGTTCTCATTGTCGAAATATAAATGATGCTCGATGTTTTGTTCTTAGTATTTTAAAAGTATTGAGATACTTCAATTTGAAAACAAAGTGTATTGTATTACGAGATTGTGATTTCATGAAGAATATTTTAATAGATATTTCTATTGACTAATGAAGTATATAAATTGGATCTTTATTTTCTTGTTAGTTTGAATGTCCTAAATAGTAACAGGAATATTACAAAATAGTTGAATAGTAATATACAATCTTATTGAGCACTGTGGTGAAATTCACAATAATGATTTGAATTTGCCCCTAACCACAATCACTAGAAACTTAATAAAACACAATTATCTGATTAATTGTTCTTTAATAATTATATCCACTTAATGCCCTGATGTACATTTCGATAACATGGTTATCATCATCGGAGGGTCTTGCTTATAACTTGACAAAGGGCCAGCCCAAGCCCTTACTGGTCAACTGATCTGTGGAGTGGGAGGGATTTTAGCCTGCACTCAGGTTATCATAGTTTTAGGTTTAATTTTATTTCATTAGTATATATGTAAGGTTAGATTTAGTTTATAAGCAAGACTCTTCGAGGATGATAACCATGTTATCGAAATGTACATCAGGGCATTAAGTGGATATAATTAATAAAGAACAATTAATCAGATAATTGTGTTTTATTAAGTTCCAGTGATTGTGGTTAGGGGCAAATTCAAATCATTATTTTGAATAGTAATGTTAAAAAATATACTGCATAAAACAAATTCGCCTTTATAGTATACTAAGGAGGATAACTATATTGTTTTGTTGACTTGTTATTGATAACAATGTTTTTCTGTTTTAGTATTGTTGTTCATAATTTTGGAAACTTCCTTCCATATCACAACCTTGAATCAAGGAGTAGCATTTGAGTGACTCCAGGAAGTACTTCAGATCTCAATGCACTATTCTTTCAGACTTCTACACCATAGATTAACTTTGGGGAAAACGAAGACCTCCAATGAAATTTATATATTAAAAAATTGTATTTAGATAACTTCACTGTTGACGCTGAATGAGATAGTAAAATTATACTTAAATTTAAGACCGATTATAATTTCATTGAGGATGTGATAAACTCTTATCTACTAGAAATCCAAAACATAATTTCTTTAATTCCTAATAGAAAAACAAAGGGGTTTATTATCAATTCTGGTGGCTCTGTTTTGAAAACCTTATTTGGAAGTGATTAAAAATACGTTAGAGAAGTAAGGTTGGATTTGTGAAGGACTTATACTGTAGTTTAAATTATCAACAAGGAACAATTATAAAAGATAGAATTAAGAAAATAATATTATCTATAAAAGACTACAATATTAATGTTGAAAACACTTTACAAAAACTTATTTCTGAAATAAATTAAACTTAAGGAGCCTGAATAAAATATTATAATTTAAACATTGTATTTAGAGAATTGAAACATTTGGCTATGGAACCTAAATTTAAAATTGTACAACTCCGTCAATCGTTACAATATATTCAATTGGGTAAATTGAGATCAAAACTACTTCCACCCACTAAATTATTAAGAATATTTAAGGATCTTGACCAAAAACTACCTCAGTTAAGGTATTTTATACACATTGTTGAAGCATATAACTTTTTTACAGTAGGCCTATAGATAAAGTACAATCTTACATGGTAAAGGATAGTTTGAAACTATTAATAGAATCGCCTTTAGGTTAAGAACCTAACATATTAGAGTTGTATAGAGTAAAAGGATACAGTGTTTCATGAAATGGGCTATTGAATATCTTAAGGAGGTATGGATGAATATTTTTTTATTAGTTCAGATAGACAAACATTTTTAGAATATAATACACATTCATTTAATCTTGTAACCCTGGACTTATATCCCCCATTCAACTAAAAATAAACTACTTTCTACTCCACGTATGTTTTTAGCAATATTTGATAACACCATTTGTGAAAGGAAAATACAGGGTTAACATAAAAGAATGGTGGAGTTTTGAACATGATTTAAATGAAAGCAGAATTACTTACAGCTGATGTTGTTTATTTATCTAAATCGGCCTCTGAAACAGTTTTTTGACATAACTAATAAATTTCTGTATGTGCGCCATTAGTCGCTCGGCAATTGTCTAATTGATAATCAAGTTCTGTACAAATGTTAGTTAACAGTTGTCATTGCTTCATTAATCCAGTTCCTTGATTTAGGTCACGGATTTTTTTCAATAAAGGATGTTTTTGATGTACCCCCACAAGAAGAAATCGCAAGGTGTCAGGTCTGAACTCGTTGGAAACGACCTTGCCGGTCTATCCATCGATGTCCAAACTTTACATTCAAAAAGTGTCTGTGACAAATGCACTAAAGTGAGGGGTGCACCATCTTGTTGAAAATGAAGTTGTTGAATGTTTTCGAGTTCATCCAGCTGAGGAAAACAATAATTAACATATCGAGATACACAATTCCATTAATTGTCTTTTCAGCAAAGAAGAAAGACCCTATCAGAAGATTTTTCATCACACAACACCAAACGTTAACTTTAGGCGAGTCGTGTATTTTCTCAAAAATTTTATGTGGGTTTTCAGATCCCCATATGCGTGAATTGTGTCTGTTAACAGACCCATTGATATGGAATGTAGCTTCATCTGAAAATATTATATCATCTAAAAATGATTGGTTTTCATCAATCTTGTTCAACATTTCAACATCGAAATTAAAACGTATTGCACTATCATCAGGTTGAATTACTGTAATAGCTGGATTTTGTATGCATGAATTTCAGTTTTTTGTGTAAAACTTTGTGGATTGTTGTTTTTGGAATACCTAACTTTAGGCTTCGTCGAAGTATTGACTTCTTAGGACTTCTGATTGTAGATTGTCTAATAAGTTCAAATTTTTCGTCTGATACACTTGGCCTGCCAGATGATTTCTGCTTTTGAAATGATCTAGTTTCTTCTAATTATTATTTTATGTTATTTTCATGTGGTGGATATATTTTGTATTCACGTCGAAATACATATTGCACTGAAATTACAGAGTTGAATTCAGCCAGCAACAAAACACACTTTGCTTTTTCTTTATTAAAGAACATAATAACACATTCCACACAGAACACCCCAGAAAACACTAAACACACTACCACAACAATGCAAGAACTAATTTTGAGCAGGCCCGATTCTATAACTGGGCAACATGGGCACTTGCCTAGGGGCGCAAGCGTACAAGGGGCGCAAGCGTTCAAGGGGCGCAAGGGTTTTGGGTCATATATATATATATATATATATATATTTTTTTAATTGACCAGTATTAATGCATTATATGTCGATAAAATTTTATAAATTTAAAAACCTATAAAAAAATTATAGAGCTGAAAAATCAAAATTTTAAGGTAGCACAAGCATTCTTCAGATCTTTCTAAACAATTTGGTAACATTTCTATGCTTATCGGTTAGAAAATAGCGTCCGAAACAGAAAATTCGTTTTGCACCCTCTTCACCAGCGCATCGCAAAAATCACCTCTTTCGTATAAATTCATTGAATGGTAGTAAGTGTAAGGCCTCGATTTGCCAAATCTTACTGAAACACAACGATTTGAAATTTTCTGCTCTCTTAGAGAAAAGCAGAATGACGACATAAGAGAGCAGGATCAAAGGGTAGCTCAATGTTACTCCATTGACATTTACAAGGAAGACTTTGTGCAAGAGTGTCTACATTTTAAATTTTATATGGAAGCTGAAAACATCACAAAAATTAGGGAGTGCTGCGATTATATAAAAAAACACAGCTTAGAAAGTACATTCCCAAACTTGGTGGTAG
Organism: Aphrophora alni; assembly: GCA_963513935.1. Lineage (NCBI taxonomy): Eukaryota > Metazoa > Arthropoda > Insecta > Hemiptera > Aphrophoridae > Aphrophora > Aphrophora alni. Next base: position 147,075,720 of record OY740769.1, on the reverse strand, counting down.
CTATTTGAATTTACTTAACATTGCCAATCACAAATTGCACAGTTAAGAGGAGCTTTTCGGCCTTGAAAAGAATAAAATCTGAAAATCGTTCTACAATAAAAGACGAAAAGCTGAATAGCTTAATGCTGTTATGTACGCAGAGTGACAATACACTGAAGCTTGACTTCAAAGATATAATTGATAGTTTTGCTACATCAAAGATCAGTAGAAAAAAAGCAATAATGTAAATAGGATATAAGGAGAAAGTATGAGGAATATTTATAAATATAATATATAAAGTATAGTAATAAGAGAAAGAAAGTATAAAGGAAATAAGAGATATTATGGTTGAAGTATTAATGTTGTTTTACAAGACTCAATTAAAAAGTGAACATACAGTTGAAATAAAATGATCTATGGTTATGTATAGAAATAAACGTTTGCAATAATTAAGAACTATTATTTAGGGTGGGTGGGTGGTCCGTGATACTGTAAAATACAAGGTTGTTATGTTGTGACGTCAATCATAACACCTACGCCTGTAACTGCAGTAATAATACTTGCAAGTTTTTACAGTAGCCGATTGCCAGTCCATAACACGGTGGGTCCATAGGTGGTGGTTAATGGAAAGACTTACCGACTCACCATATAAAAGGAGTTCGGTGGAATTAAGGGAGAAATCCCTCCCGAACCAAAACTGGCAAAGATGAATTAATCGGGGGGAGGGGCGCATCTCTTTAATTTGCCCAGGGGTGCTAAAAGGGTTTAAAACGGGCCTGATTTTGAGGTTACAACAGCTGTTAAACTAACTTTTGGGTTATAGGCTATCAGCGATACCAATACAACACCACAAAATTTCTCTACTGTCATCGTATGAATTAATGAAACCTCACCATTCTTTTATGATAACCCTATATATATAAAAATTTAGACTTCCCTATTTTTATAAATAACGAAAATAACTGGATCTATAGAAATGTTAGACCTAAATATAATCTTGGGCCAAGGAGTCGGGTTAGGACGCTAATGAACGCACGCAACGCAAGTGAAATTAAATGTTATATTTTATTTTACTGCCGAGTTAAAAGATTACAGAATTAATTATGATTTATTAAAAAGACATAACGGCAAGATAAAGCCTTAATAGTGGCCGAAAAGCATACCGTTTAATTTTGACTGCATACGTGGCCGAAAATGGACTGACCTGACCTCGTCCCGTAGCGGTCTTTCTTCTCTCGGATCTCGGAACAGACTCTCCTCGGCTCGCTGGTTCAAGCCTTCCACTCCTCGTCTCTCCCCCCCTTCTACATCATATTGCACTGCTCAACAAAATCGCAAGTGCCAATTCATATTTTATTATTTAAAATCCCTTTTCATTACATCCTAATTTATGCTTATTATAGTTTTGGTTTGGTGAGCTCCTTGGCTGGGCCACATTGAGAATTGTAAGAACAATTTCATGGTCAATGTATTTTTTCTACTATTATATTTTTAATTCTTGTTTTACATGTGTATAAAAAAGTCCATAATTTGAAAATATGTTTACGAGGGATGAGCACCTCCAACCATAGAGCAGGACTCTTAACTACATAGTGAACATGGTGAGATTTCCGAACGACCTACGTGAGATATGTTGTTCACATTACAACCTCTAAGTCATACCTGAAAGCACATTTTTATGTAACATTTATAAAATGTGTGTATCATAGACACATAAGTTGTATCTTTCCCCTCCCTTAAGGACAAGTATGTAGTTTAGATAAACATTGTGTTTTAAGTTTCCTTAAGAACAGAATTGTAAAAAAAAAAAATTTGTAGAATTATTTGTAAATTATAAATGTTTAATTACACAAACGGTATGTGATTAAGGTATATACCGTATTAGGAATTAAGGCTAAACATCCCTGAAAAAGTTGTGTTTCTGGCCCGCTAGATAGCAGCACCTCTGCGGCAAAATTGCATTACTGATAATTTGCATAATTATTGTCCGATTTTTGTTTTGTAAGTTATTTTGTAAATAATATCAATAAAATATTTACGCTACGAAGGTGAAACTTTTTTAGATTTTTTTATAAAAAAGTTGTTGAGCAAAAATATTATTATTATTATCATTATTTTTAATCGCAGGTAGTCATTTTTTAAATAATAATTTTAAATGAATTTTGCCGTTTTCAGATATGAAATCGGTCAAATGGTCCTATCGGAATCGTGTTTTAAATATACTATCATTATTTCTCTCACGCCCCGCGCCCCCCTTCCGCGTGGCGCACCGCCATACTGCCCAGCCGCTCTAACGCGAGGCCCCTCCTGTAGTGATGTGGTGCTAATTAGCAAAGGAGCTAATTCCAAACAGCTAACGAACGTTAGCAGTTGCAGAGCACTCCTAACAACTAGAAATAGCTGCTTAACAATAAGCAGAACTTATACTAGCTGATGGCAGCACCTTTCATAAACTTAGAGTTCAGTCCGTTTGTCCATTTCAATTTCTTAGATGTGGTTGTATACTTGGTGCTTCTTTGCGTTATTTGAATGTGTGCAAAAGTGTGCAAAATATATTATAAATTACATAAGTTATTCGCCATTCTAAATAATTACTCCATTTAAAGAGTTCTACCTTTTATATGAAATGTAAAAACTATTAATCTGTTTTGACTACGTCGAAAAGTGTTTGTATATCAGATATAAATTTGTCTCAGATTTTTAAATAATATATATCACTAGTTTTAAAGAGGAAAATTATCTTTATTAAAAATTTTGTTACATATTTTATGTATGAATTAATCAATTACGAATGGTTACGTAGTAATTTATCTAGGAGACTAATTTATATTGGAAACTTTGGTTACAAACTGAAATGAAATATAAGATGTATTAAAAATCCATAATATAGAATAGTTTTGGGTTTTTGGAATAGTAATATATTACTGTTCATATTCTTCCCAGAAACAATGTACAGTTTTATTAAAAATATTAATTGTTTTAGAGTAAATTCAACGATCATTACATTTTACTTAGTACAACTTATTATAAAATTCCATTAATTTTAATTCAACCCATCCTACTTGTACTCCTTATTTCTAAACATCCAATGAAAATGAAAATGTATTTCATTTATATTTTTAAATGATATATGAAATGTTTTTTATTCCCAGTTATTCTTCACAAGTGGTAATAGAATGAACAAATTCTCTGATTCAAAAATGTGATGTCTTCGAAGGAAATGTTGTGATGTTATTTTAACTTTATACAATTAAATATTATACAGTTCAATTGGCAATGACAATAGAAGGTTGAGATGTTATTTCAAGGTTTAGAATGGAAAATTTTATAAATATGTTACACAATTATAACATATATCGTGTTTATATATGTTTATTTATACACATAAATATAGTCTATAGTTCAATAATATACTGGATTCTTTTTATTGTTTGTTTTTAGTTATTATGGGGTTGTTATGCAACAAGGCATGGTTAATCATGTATAACTTGTGTTAACAACTGTTGATGGAATTTAATTGTGAATTCAAAAATGTTTTGATATTTCAAATCCGTTCAGTAGTTTTCGAGATACAAATGATTTAATAAAGGCGTGTCATCCCATTTCAATAAAATGCAAACGCTAATGTACGCGGGTTTATTAAATTGTGTATATTTTGGGAATTGTTGAACGGATAAAATTGTATGTTCCAGTATCGCGGTGTCTTGATTCTTAATTTTAAAATGCTCTAAAATGGTGGATGTAAAACGAAACACAATAATTACAAAGAATTCACACAAATATTGTTAGTGAGTTTTTCAGGATTATTTTCATTTAACATTCATTTGAAGCGTCCTTGTAATCAACCAGGCGTTTTTGTTATACATTATTAGTTTTGTTTCCGAAGTAATAATTTAAAACTTGACTTATCAAAAAGTTTGTAAATTTGTTAGTAATGTTATTTTCATTTATTACAATTTACTTTATTAATTACAATTTATTTAACAAATATGAAACATAATTTAATTTAATCAATCACTTAACGAATAACAACAAAAATATTTATTTAAATAAATAGAGAGAGAGAGAGAGAGAGAGAGAGAGAGAGAGAGAGAGAGAGAGAGAGAGAGAGAGAGAGAGAGAGAGAGAGAGAGAGAGAGAGAGAGAGAGAGAGAGAGAGAGAGAGAGAGAGAGAGAGGAGAGGGAGAGAGAGAGAGAGAGAGAGAGAGAGAGAGAGAGAGAGAGAGAGAGAGAGAGAGAGAGAGAGAGAGAGAGAGATTAAACACAAGTAAACTAAACAATACTTTAATAAAATTTTTAAATTAATGAACACAAATTAAACTAAATAATATTTGTATATTTATATTTGACCTGACTTATACAAAAGACTAACAAAGTCCAGACAGATACTGTTATTGTGCGAAGCGGACACTTCCACGAATTGATACTTGATAGATTCCACGAATCTAGCTTTAGACGATAACAGATCAAATGACTTTCTATTTAATATACGAAACATTTTTACAAGGATCTATCTTCCATCGTTTAGGCTATTTGGCCCTTGATATTTCGCCATTGAATCCTTCAAGAGGAATCTTTTTTTTAGATTTGGTTGTTCCTGGGCAATCCATGGAGAACATAAAAGTTTAACAAAATAACGTTCCCAATAAAAATTATAAACAGACGACGAAACAAATCCCTAAGAAGAATCACGGTAACTAATAACCGAGAGCACATGAGTGGAAGGGCGGGAAAGTAGTCATCCAGCACAAAGATTGTAAGACGAGCGACGTGGTGGGGGGGGTGCCACAGTGAGTCACCTCGGCCCTGCAAGTGTTTCGTGTCTCCCGCGCCCTCATACCCCTAAGAGGAATTATTTTAAATGTATAAAACATGATACCGATTTAACCACTCGGGCGATTTTAAATATTAAAAGTGTAAAATTAATTAAAAATTATTGTCTACAAAATGACTACCTGCGATTTGCATATTTCTTTTTTTAACATGAAGATATTATTATTATTTTTTTAACCAATAACTTAATTAAAATTAGGCTTACGTAGCGTAAATTGTAATAGTATTCTGTTTACAAATCAGTTTTTCAAATAAAAATCGGACGAAAATTCCACCAATAAACATTAATTCAAAATGACTCCATTTTGGTGCTGCGCCGTGGTGGCAGAATTTGTACCTAATCCTGGGATGTTTAGCCTTAATAAATAGTTATTTGTGCAACTAGTGAGCAAAGTGGCACTTTTTTAAACAAGAGAAAAATGTTGACGCACGAGGTTTGCCGAGTGCGTCAATTTTATCGAGTTTAAAAAAGACACTTTGCTCACGAATTGCACATTATACTTTGTCTACAATTGTTATTTTGTGACAAATAACAAACATACTTCAGCAGTAACACAATTTAATAAAACATTAATTTAATACAATAGTGTTCAACCTCACGTCAAAACTGAGGTTATTTATGAATATTACAAATAACTTAGGTGTATTGTTGAGGAAACGGGATTGCCAACTTCAAAACTCGGCAAACGAAAAATACTCTCCTTGTACATACACTGTCAATCGTCTTTATGAATAATTACTTCCTTTTTCAACTTTAAAACATTGTTTTGTTGTTTATTTATGTTATTTTACATGTAAGAATTAATCTAACATACATACGAGACATTTCCTGTATATTATAAATCAATTCAAATAAACTTAACCTAAATTTCGTTTTGTTCGGTTGCCATTTGGAGTGAGCAAAGTAGTGTGCAAAGTAGTGGGCAAAGTGAAACTGTTGAGAAATCAGCTGTTTTGCAAACTAATTTAAATGAACAAAATGCCACTTTGTCAACAACTGTAGACAAAGGTTATTTTTTGATTAATCATACATTTTAAGAATGTAGTATTAGAATATTATTTAGGTTTTAACTGTGGCATGCTAGAAATTTTTTTAAATTAAAGGGGTGAATGAGTAATTTACCTGTCCAAAATGAAATGCTGAAATTGCTTCTCAATTCATGACAAAGTTGTATTTAAAATTAACAAGATACTTGAGTATAACCTAATAGGTATATATTTTTATTAAAATATTGATAAATTTTCTTTATTATTTAGTTGTTACATTTTTTCAATCAACCACCTTGAGAAATGTTGTGTATAATACTGTATGATGATTTGGTGCCTGTAAATTTTGAGTATTATGCAAGCAACATGAGTGATGTTTTTATAATTATTTAAATTAAACTATGGCAATTAATCAGTGAACTATAAAGATCTTTCAAAACTCTTGTCGGATATTTTATAGGAGTGTTCCTGGAGGTAGGTACAAAATCCAGCTCCAACAAAATATTTCCAAAATGAGCAGTTCATATCATGCTGGAACCACAAGTTGGCTTTGGTTTCTAAAACGATATGCACCAAGAGTTCTGGAAGAATATCTCTCAGGAAAACAAAATAAGTAAGCGAATTAAGCTGATTTGGCAGAATATAAGGTTCAATTACTTGGTTACTGAGAATGTCAGCCCAAACATTGGCAGGAAATTAAATTTGTGGTGATGGTTACACATGACTTATCCATGGTTATTATCAAGAGCCTATGCGTGGCTATTCAGGAATTGAATATTTTGTCCCTGGTAAAGGTTGCCTCATCAGAAAACATTACCTTATGAAGAAAGTTGGGGGTCAAAAAAGAATTTTATTATTACTATTAAAAAACTTAATAACTCAAAAATATATTGGTTTTATGCTGATTTTGGGTATTGTAAACAATTGCCAAGAAATAATCTTTTTGGGTTTTTGACAATAACACAGTTATCCTTTGAGCTACTGTAAAAATACAAAAACCACTTTGTTTGTTTTTTAAAAGAGAAACTTTTTTGTCTCTTGAAATTTTTTTATGAAGTTACTGTTTACGAAATATTCAACATAAAAACAGTCACATATAAAATATGTATACCAAATGTTAACTTGATATCTAATTTATTTCCAATTAAAAATTTTTTTTTTTTTTTTACTAAAAAGAAAATTCCAGACAGACAGACAACTAAGCTTGTTTCAAACAAATGAATGCTCGTTCTGTGATTACTTCAACCCCAGGAACAATCTACTAAAAATTGGACAAGAGTTCTGAAACATCCTGTATATATACAGTGTACTTGAATATCCGCAAAATTGGGTGGTACAGACATAGTGGATAACGAAAATGGTGGAAATCTGCAAGAATGCTAAAAATAAAGGGAAAATACTGCAATAAAAAATAGTTTTGACATAAAAAGACTTTAATATTGCACATAAAACACATAGTACACAGTACAAACCTTTAAATTAAAAACATTTTAATGTACATTTTACATGAAATAAATAAGTGTAATAAACGAGAGGTTTTTGTAGTAAAACAACAGAACAAACAGTAAGCACATTATGCTTTACGAGTATAGTACTGCAATATTTTAATTACCTGACGGTTTAAAAAAATCAAACATTTTTCACTTCTTACTGAAAACACTGTCTCTTGATTCTTGACTAAACTGTTCTTAGCATCAGTTTTTCAGCTAACTGCGGGTAGTCGTTTTGTTCCTCTAAATACTGGAGCAGTGCATTGATGTGTTGCAAGGCTACTTCGTGTGTCAATCGCGCATGCACATTTGTTCCTTCTTCCTCTTCACTTACATTTTACTCTTCATTCACCCTTCTTGCATAGTCTGCTATTTCTTGGTCCGTCAGTGGCTCGAATCCCGGGTCATTAGCGTCACAGTTCAACCACTCTAGACAGTAAGCTTGTCTCTACTGCACAACTTCGTTATCGTAATTTTACTGCTTGTTAACTGTACACAACAGGTAAAGAGAAGCGTAAAAATTTTTAACTAATTTTTTCCACAAGACTAGCGGATCAACGGCTCGTGGATAATCGGGAGTACACTGTACACGCTTTTTATACTTAATAGGAATGAGTTCTTGTTGTTGATGAAATACTTTTTGTATGTGTTAAAATAATGTTAATTTTCATATTTTTTTGCTTACATGTTATTATAGTTTAAATTGTTATAAATATATTGTACGTAAACGACTCACAAACAATGTTGCTGACCCCACATTGATAAAATCATTCATTATCATTCTTTAATTGAATTGAGTTCATCATTTATAATTTTTTGTCTGTTGAACACCACTTCCAGTGGAGCCTCACATTTTTGTTTTATTTTGAATTTAGTTTAAACACACTTTATACAAACATCTTATTACTTAGATTAAAAAAATTAAAAAAACTTGAACACAAGATTCACAAAAATTACATTTATTTAATCAAATGGGATTCAGCAACAAAGTCGCCATCCTCAGTGATACATAAACTACAATAACAAAACTATATATTAGTTATAGTTTTGTTATTGTAGCTCATGTATCACTGAGGATGGCGACTTTGTCATTGAAACACTTTTGATTAAATAAACGTAATTTTTGTGAGATCTTGTGTTCGAGTTTTTTTTTAATCTAATATTATCTCACAAGTCAAGCTCAATATTAATTTATCTTACATTACTTAGATGTTATAGAACCCCAAGCGATACATTACCACCCTCTCATTTGGAACCTGGAATGTCAACACAGTTCCAGCCGACAAACATTAGTAAGAGTTGTCGAGTTGGATTAATACACAAAATCTTTGTTATAGTTAAACCTAAGCTTATCTCCATTGCCACAAAGACTACTGACCTACTAAGCTGCCTTATAAACTAAATTGGAATGTAGGGAACCATGTCAAATTTTAGCCATACATTTTCTTAATTTCCTAAACAAAATATAAGTTCAACACAGCCAGTATTAGCAACCTCCTATAATTTAGAATATTCACAAAATGTCTCCATAGTGAATACAATCCAACCAAATCAGACTTGAGATTCTTCAAGCATAGTAAAAGTGCACAATCCAAAAGAAAAATTAATTAAAACATTGAAGTTTTTATGATAAATCTAAAACTTTTAATGTTCAATTTTGTTGTAAAACAATATACAATTGTAATTACTATTATACACATCTGCTGTATTACTGATTTTGTTTATATATTTTAAATTGCTTTTAAATGGAATTGGTAACTATAAATACAAATAGAATGATCAATTGTAGTACCAATTGTAGTATCAATGTCAAATAATAAAGTAAAACTGTATTACAAATTGAGGAAGGCCAACATAAGATCAGGTTTGTAGAGTTCAATCATATAGATCAAAAGGTTTCAGGTTTGAATTCTGGTTTGGGCAAAATTTTGTATTTCCTTTAAATCACATTTAATTAAGTCTTGTTTGTAAAATGTTTAAAATATGTAAACCAAACAAACAAATTAACGTAAAAAAAAATAAATAAAAAATAAAATAAAAATAAATAAATAAATTCAAAGTTACTGATACTGGTGGTCTTAAGAAATTGAAAACCATTACAAAGACCAAAATGCCCAGAATTCAATATAAATTGCACATTACATATAAAACTAAATTACATTTATTTAACTTAAATTATAAAATGAAAATGACTAGTCCACCGAGTTACTGACTTTACCTTACTGGCAAAGTTGTAAATAAATCACATATATTTATTTATTTAAGCATAATATAACAGAAACATTAATTATTAAAATAATATAAATACATACATCAAAGAAAGTAAGTTCGAGGGAGTACTTAAGAAGTCCCCCCTCATTCACTACATAAATAAGTATTTCATCCCAGATTTTTAAGTTACAAAGACGAACAACTATAAATAATAAAGAGCAATAAACAATCACCAAATGAATGAAACACAATATTCCACATATGCACTTTATTAGTGGAATACAAATACAAGACAACGTTTCAAAGTCGTTATCTTCAGCTGTTACAAGGACACAAACCCTTCTAACATTGAACTGTGACTATTTGTGTATTGCAGAAATAAAGTGTATATTGTGGAAGATTGTGTTTCATTCATTTGGCGATAGAAGTTTCCACAAGTGTAACTTATTACAGTGAACCAGTAAACAAAATAGAAGTGAATAAAATTAAAACAACAATTTTTTAGTATCAACCACAATATTTTAATAGAACTACTAGGCAAGTTTCTATTAAAATATTGTGGTTGATACTAAAAAATTGTTGTTTTAATTTTATTTAAAATGGAATACCACCAAGTACCTACGGTCTTTAGCATAAATAGTTTAAAATAGAAGTGCTAAAACATGTACATTTTAAAAGTTGCAACATTTTATATCTTCTGTGCAGTGTATTTTGAACGATTCAAAACTGATCAATCACAAGTTTTACAAATTCTAATGTGTTAAAAGCCATTTCTTATCCTTCATATTTTTCAAACAATTTACCCTCTCCCACCACATCCCTTAAAAATTATACATCTATAACCTTAAATAATATTTGTACATATTTAATTCAACACACAAAACAATAAAAAAAAAATCTTACAATCAAAATATTTTTTAAAACAATTGAAAAAGTGACAACCATAAAACATCTGCTTTCTCATGTCACTTGAAGAATCAATGTCTTCAATTTAACTGATAAATGTTATGTAGTTGCCACATTTTGAATATATTTGTGATTGCATTTATTTTGTTTGTGGTTTTGTAAGCCAAGCTGCACATCCTACCTTACCAAAAGTCACAATACTTATGACACTAATAGTAGAGATTCAAACTATACATCTAAGACCTTGCACAATTAGTGGTTCTATAATCCAGCGAAGAAGAAGTGTTGTGATTAAATTTAGGAGTGTTTCGACTTGATTTTGCACGATGTTTAGCTGCAGTAATAGCACGATCTTGTGAATATGATGAATAAACTCTAGACAAATCTGGTTGAGGAATCTAAAACAATGAAACATACCATTATACTCCAACTGAAGTTATTACGTGTAGCTTCCATAATTTTTGTTATAAACTCCTGACAATCCAGAACTGAAATGGCTAGGTTTAACACGTTAGCTGCCATATCAGTCCGATCGGACCGAAACTAAGGTGACTGTACATGCAGCGTTACGGCACGATCGGACCGATAAAGTCACTGACGTAATGTTTTGTTTTGTGGCTCACAGTTCGATAGTGCAGCAACCTATCGGCATATTTTGGTATTCTCTGGATTGGGTAAAGACGTGTGTTAGACATAGTATATTGTATGCTTTAATAACCGTTACCATGGTTACTCAATATCATATTAAAATCAGTGGATATTTTCACTTTCTTGTCGGCACGATCGGACCGATTAAAAATTTTACAAAAACATTTTGATTTAGTAATAAATAGTTCACAAAGAATACAGTTGTAAAATGAATATATGTATTTATAAAATAAATATTAGACAAATAAAATAGTGAGCTTGCCAACATAAAGAAATAAAATAGCCCGTTTAGATTTTTATTTTTTTTAACACGAAAATTACCTCGGTCCGATCGGACCTAAACGTTATACTACGATTAAAATTAAAGCCGAAAAATTGCATTTCGGTCCGATCGGTCTTGGAACTATATATGCATAAATGTAAATAAAATTAGTAAATACTATTGCCTTATATTGTGTAACATAGGTAGATGCAAAAATAATAATGGAAAAATAATTTGGTAATCGTGGCACTCACGGCAAGAGTATCGTATTAGGCCTTGGCAGCTAACGTGTTAAATGATTTATAAATTAAATTATTTAAAATACACTGGGCAGGCACAATATTTTGATTCTGTCCTACCAATCACTTTTGCTATATTGCAACTCCTTTCCATGAATAAAATTGTCGTAGTTCAGCAACTTAGAAAAGTAACACTGATTCTTATAGTATGGTACAAGCATCACTCCCGTATTCCTGCTTATTCTGACATCAGGTCACATTACCTTGCATTTGACCGAACAATACTTAAAAATAAAGATATTTTCATGTAACGAAGGTGTAAAAGTAAACCGTTTTAAACTATCTGTGTTAGTAAATAAATCTCTACTTTCCGTTAGCATAGGTAGCATGTATATTCATATTTAAGCAAATCAAATTTAAGCCATTAGCAAAAGAAGTTTCAGGACTACTATAATAGGCAGGTGTTTAAATAAACATGGGTTTTACTATGTAGACAAAGCTGGAAATTCTAGAAATAGTTCTTTCAAATTAGGAAAAATTTAAAAAAATTATTAAAAAAATTATATATAATAATTATTACAATAATTATTGTACAGAGTGGAATTAAAGTCTTTAAACCCACTAGGAGCATTTACCGGACAATAACCAATGAACCAATGATGTACAGGTTTGGAGAGATCTCTTGTATATACGAGGTATGGTTGTAAAATAACTGACATGAATGTTGTGCAACTGTTATATATAATCCGTGCGGTTGGTAATGGTAGGACCTTGACCTTGAATGATCACTCTACATATACCGCCATTTATATACAGTAGAACCCCTCAAACTCGACACAATGTGGACTTTAAGGTTGTCGAGTTTGGGGGTTGTCGAGTTTTAGGGAACTTTGGTATTTAATGTTTAGGTTTGCAACAAATACTCAAAATTATTTTAAATAACTGTACATTTATTGATTATCAATGATTAAACGTTTATTGCAAAAAAATCCCTGCCTGACAACAAAAAAATAGTGTGTTCAATCACACATTAAAATTAAATTTATCGATCGGTCAAATGAGATTTAAAAAGTGTTGGCCTTGTACAATAGGTTTAGTAAACTAAAAAAACCTATCCTAATATGCTGTAATAAAATTTACAGTAAAGTCTACAGTAAAAAACAGACAGTCCATTAAATATTTTTAAAGATTAAAACAATTTTATATAAAAAAATAAATAAAAAAAAAAAACATTAGAGCTAAGTTAGCATTGTTTGAAAAAACTTTTGATTGATCTTTGTTTTTCATTTTTGACTGGACGTCTGGCAGCTTCATCTCGAAGTCGCCGAAGAAAAAGAATGTCCATACCAAACACAGTCCAATACAAATGCTATAAATTGAACTGCTGATCGCATATAATTAAGAGTCGGATCATTTTTCTCACATGATTAAGACCATTATTACAAAACTTGAATCATAGTTCTACGACGCTCCGTTGAATTGTTATGACAAAAGACTTGCCGCTTACTTTAATGGAATTGGTGCTAATGACCGGTAGCATCCGGGTGGTTAGGCGCTTGGGTTCACAACAATATGAATGTTTTGACAACAAATGTTTAGGGCTGTCCTGGTCTACCTGGACCCTTTATCTTTAACTTTGGCCTCTACAGTAGGATTAGAAAGTGGCTAGACAAAGGAGCATCCCTCACAGCTGTATAAACAAAAGTAACATGCCTCAACCTCCGGGCATTTGGCACGCACATGGCGTAAAACAATGCAGTGAATGACCTTGGAAATCCCATGCTCTTTGTCACTGGCCCTGTCGAGTTTGACGGAATGTCGAGTTTGAGGGGGTCGAGTTTGAGGGGTTCTACTGTAACTGCAGTAGCTAGTTCGCTCACAGTTCTTGTTTGAATAGCAACGTGTATCTGCTCTGTGTCATCAACGCAAAAAGTAATTAAAACATTGAAAAAGTTGGTAAAATTATTCGAGGAAATTGTCTTCTTAGTATAAGAGTAGTTAGTGAATCAACAAACATTGACAAAGAAATTGTTCATAAAATTTTACATTATAATTTGAACATGAACAAAGTGCGCTTAAAATTAGTGCAGAAAAACCTCACTACTGATCAAAAGGAACCTCAAATAACCATCTATAACATTCTAAAAAATATTGAAACAGACCCTAACTATTTTGGAAAGGGAAATTAACATGTGACGAATCATGGTTTTTTTATGTACAACCCTGAAACTAATCGTCAATCCATGCATTGGAAAAGCTCTAACTCATCTAAACAATAAAAAATACAGTTCATATTTTTCAACAACCAACGGATCATTTACATTGATTGGGTGCCCGAAGATCAAACTAATAAAGTCAAATGTATCACAAAGAAGTTTTGACAACCCTTTGTGAACGTGTGCGAAGAAAAAGTCTGTGGGAGAAGTTAAGAAAAAAGTAACGGAGATGTTGTAGGTCATTTCAGAAGATGATCTGCAGCATTAGAAAATTTGCATGTAGGAATCGAGGATAAGTGTATATTGAAGATAATAACCAGTATAAAAAATGTTACAATGTGCATGGGGATACATTACTTCTAGGATATGTTGAGTGTGGAATATCTCCTTGATTGTTTCCTCCTTTTAAAAAATTCCACAAGCTGAAGAACAATGATCATAGAAAAATCAATTCTGTATTATTTGTTCTGTTTTGTGATACTATTAAGTGATTCTTTGTGTAGTTAAAACAAATATTTCGTATGTTGTAGTATAAAATATAATCAGAAAACGTCAGAAAAATATTACTATTTTAATCATTACCTGCGCTTATTTAACAATATCTTAGCTGCATTTGTAACTGATCACAATGAAACCAAATTTAACACATTAACTCTTAAAGACACGGCCAACTCTTTTCGTTTTACCACCTTATATTAGAATATGTTATTGGAGCATGGGACTCAAGATCCGTATACATCAACCTAAGCTTATTGTACACTCCTGGGTCCTATTCTTCCGGCTGAAGAGGCACACATATGGCTCTTATTTTAGTCTCAAGCCTCTCGCATTCCAAGATGACATGCTTAGCAGTCTCATCAGAATATTTGCCTACAAACGGGATCACATTGGTGATTCTGAGGGTTAGCAAATGTTTCCTGAAGTGGCCATATGTGGGAATATGCAATATAAGCTAATTTTAAATTAAAACTTCATTTGTTCAGGACCGTATGGTTTTGAAAGTTAATAACCTTTTCATTACCTTGATTTATAGATAATCTTTGCAATTCTTGATGTTTCCTTTATTATAGCTACCGTATAGCACTGTTTTTCTACTCACTAACAGCTCCCTCAGGCATAAAGCAATTAAACTTAAATTGTCACAGAGAACTTTGAAGTATACAGAAACATTACAAAACATTCCAAGTAGAAATCATATTTAAAATCCATTTATTGTTTGTATGTGGCCACATTAACAAAATGTCTATTGATATCATACGGCGAATAATTGAAGTTTTTAGGGCAGAACCCTAATAAGAAATTATCGCCATGATTCATCCTGTCTTGGTGATTTTTCTTGCTTTATTAAAATATCGTAGATAGGGTTGAAGTTGAAATTAAGTTTTTCATTTAGAAGCTTGTCTGGTTTAGTTTTAAATACATAATAAATTGCATATTCTTCAAAGATATTAAGTAATTGTCCCTTTTTTTTTGCTTTATGGAGTATTGTAAGGTTCTTGTCAATATCATTGTAAGCTTGATTCTCATCGATCAAGTGTTCTGCAAATTTGGGATTCTGTTTCGTTGTATTGGTTATTTTGTGGCTTGGCAGGTGTTCCTAAAATCGTTTGGCATATAACCGTCCAGTTCGACCTATGTAAAGTTTATGGCAAACATTGCAGTTCAATCATATACTCCACTATTGTCATGATCATTATTTGTAATCATATTCATATAATTCAGAAAATTACATAATTTATTTGGAGAGCGGTGCTCAATGTGCAAACCATGTTTGTGAATTATATTATTGAATCCTTTGAGATTCAAATATTCATTTCCACAATATATCACACCAGTTTACTTATTACTGAGTGTCTGTAATCTATAGTTCCAATTTAGCCTTGAAATAATATCTTTGTTACTGATATACTTTAGGCGGATGTTTGCCATAATTAATACAGAACATTTCGAGAGTATAAATCACTTCTGTTGTTAAATGATAAATTTAGAACATGAAAATAGTGAAAAATACCAATGTAGCCTAGTAGCCTAGTTTCCATGTTGGAAACTAAAACCTAGATAGGTCTGAGCAGTCAAAATAACTAATATTAATACAAAACCACAAAACCACAAGTCACAATTGGTTAACTTACCAAGAGAGTGGTGATCTAATGGCATGGATAACTTTGCTCCCCTCTTTCAAAAGTTTAGTGCATGACCTAGTCATCACTACTAGTGGAGACTTAAGGGGGGAAAATTCAGCGTTAGTAATTTTTTTTTTTTTTAAAGAATTAAAATTTTAAATTTAGTTTTTATTTCGGAAGCTATAATGTTTGACTGATAAGAAAACCAACAAAATTGAGAATGATAATTCCAAATATTTGTCCAGGATGCCAAATAGTCATGGAATAGAAAATTTTATTAATAATAAATAAAATTTAAGTTATACTTTTTTTTTAATTTATCCCTTTCCCTAATAATATGTCATAGTTTTACATTAAAAGTAAATATCTCCGCTATATGGACCGGTGAATTGGTCCAGATGTTCTACATTTTTTCATACTTGTGTTCTATTTTTATTTATTCCAACTAACTCATTTCTTACACAGCAAATGTCTCTCACATAGCATTGTTGTGGTGTCTATAATAATTTATTGTTGGAAAATACTGATCCTGATTGTGAAAGTGTGTCAGATATTAATTATTTAATTCCAGTGCTAATGAATTTGAAGTGTAATTAACACATTGCGTGCCACGCTGTAATCGAGAAAACAGTCCCAGGGGCAAGGGCGTACCCAGGATCAAAACTAGGGGAGGGGGGGAGCAAGCCATGGTCATTCAATATACAATTGATTATTAAAATAGTTATTTCAAGAATTGTATTAAATTCCAGCAACAAAATGTATAGTAAAGATTTATTTTTTTTGCTTCCAGGGGGGGGGGGCAGCTGCCCCCTCGCTAGGTACGCCCATGCCCAGGGGCCTATTTGATTAATTTTTTTATGTCCTTTAAAATGAGGGGTCACATGATAGGGGTTTGCATTTGAAAATCTTTAGTTGCCCACCTTTACAACAGGGGTGCAAAATGTAAAACAACCTGAAAAAGTAAAAAGAAATGTTATAATAGGTATGGTCAAGGTCTCAGACTGTTTAAATTATATCCAGGTGTGTCAGGACATAAAACTCACTCAGTATATATATTAGTAAACAATCTAGAGGTCACAATTTTTTAATTTTTGCTTAAATTTGTTACGTAGGCTTGGTTGAACTAATTTGGTTGGTTGAAAAATTTCAGAATGACGACCAATTTTCAAATTTCAAAAAATCATTTTTTATGTAATTTTTTACCTACAGATTCTATAACATACTACAACAATTCATTTTGTGTAGTTTTAAAATGTACAAAAATCTGATGATGCCTCAATATGTTTTCTATAATAAAAAATAAAAGTATTATAACTAAACAAAAAAAGTTAAAAATCTGCAATAATCTTTTTAATTATTGGAGTTTTCCCAGAAAATATTTAATCACTGCTTAAACATATGGATCACAAATTGTAGAAAACTCACAATTAACAGTAAATAAAACACACATCAACAAGATGACATGTCAATGAGAGATTAGAAATGTTACCTACAGATAATCCTAAAATTGATCCGCATGTGATTTAGAAATTTGTATGTTAACATAGAAAATGCTCAAAGCAGGAATGTAACATAACCATATTGTCTACTTACTTCAACAGTAGGTCCTGGACTTGTTGTATTTGTACTTTTACGCATGTTGTTTCCTGTATAAGCTACACACTTAAGTTGCCATTCTCCAATATCTTCGTTCCAATGTGCGTGACGTTCTATCAGTTCCTATAAAAATTATTTTAAAACATCACTTTCACAAAAAAAGATGATGTGTTTATATTTTGTAATTAATAGTAATAAATGACACTAACCAAATTAAATTAACCGAAACTACGAAAAAAACATGATTACTTATTAAGAAGAACAAAATAAAACTTAAATTAGATTTGTTGTTTTTACTAACAAACTATTTGGATATTATTTTTAATAATAACAAAGCAAAATAAAAATTCTATTTGGCTAATTTTTCAGAGAAACCAAATTGCAGATATAGGAGTAAGATAATATATAATTTTGTTTAGCATGAAGCTTTGGAGGTCAGAGCTTCTTTTCTTTCGTCAATTTGTTTTACAGAGTTTTTATAATTAATTTAATTTTAAGGAGGATTTACATATAATTATTTAACAAGATCGGTTCCAAATTTGACAAGAAACCTACTTTAGATGGCCTATAACAGACCCCCAAGAGCAGGTTTAGCGCAGGAATTTTAATGTCAAGAAACATATATTCAGGCTTAAATAGACTGATTCAGAATGTGATACAATTTGTGCACTTGTGATTTTATAAAAACTGCAACTCCACCTCCTTGTTTGTTTACAAGAACATTACGAAATGATTGTAACCTTGCAAATCAACAAAAATATATGAGAAACAAAATCCTGATAAGAATTAACATATTTAACTTTAAAAAATCAGATATAACAGTAAGTCGAGAGAGAGAATTTGTGTGGCACTGATAACACCAGGATCGCACTGAGCCATAAAATCGTCACTGTAACCTGTCATCAAAATATGTAGAGTCTAGGAAGTGCACAGAGCAGCCCACGATGCCAAGCAGAGGCAGATAGTATAGTAGCTAGTAGATAATAAGATTTATTTATAATATTTTCAACATAAAGTAACATTATTATTTATAATTGTACTAGGAGAAGTGTTTGGATATGGAGTCAACCTTTAGCCTCGTTTATTACAAGGAACAGAATTTTGTAGTATATAATTTCTGAGTCTATCATCAACCATTTTATGGGTTTTAAACGGCTTGGGTGTAATTTATATAATATAAACTATGTCAGTTTTTCAACATTATTGTATTTGGTAATTTAATTTATTACAATTACTTTTTCATAAATTAACTCCCATTGGGGTTTCTTTTAAAATACATTTAGACACTAGGAATAGTAAAAAATTGTACTTAAAATTATGCCTAGATATTCCCATATAATAGTCATGGGAGATTTTGATTGTAATACTTTATGAAGAAAATGGATTTTTACTACAATCAACTTACAACCATGTTTTATACTCTTAATATGTCAATATACTTTTTTTACAGACAACTCACAACATTGGTGTTTCTAGTTCATAGTTAGATCTCATCGCTGTTAGTGACAAAACCCATGTAATTCATCATGGTCAGGTATAAGTCATCTGTTTTATTAAAACATGTTCTGATTGTTTTGTCTATTCAGTACAAAACGATAAACCAAGCCCAAAATTGCTAAGTATATAAATTATAAAAACATTTATACATCAGCCTTCACAGTTGATCTAAATCATTTCCCTTCCCTTGATATAATTAACACAAATGAAAATTGACTCTATGATTTCTAAATTTAAGAGTATGATATCATATTTCCCAGTATTGTAAACAAATTTCTTTTTTTTTGGTTTTAAGATGAAAAACCATGGCTGACATTATCTCCTATAAACAAATTTCTGTTCTTAAACTTAATGACTTTAGAAATTAGGTTACAATTTAATAGGGCACATCTTACATATTTCAACTTCCGCCTGGTAACCATTTCACATCACATATACGCAAAAATATATTTAATTATTAATTCTATATTTATTCTAATCACATTAACATTCAAATATTATTCTCTGACTATTTCTAACATTGACTTTGTTTTTAAATTTATTAAACTTAATTTGACTAACGAAGTCTCCTTTCCTTTGAATTTCGGACCAATTGCATCCATCGTTCTTTCGTCTCCCGACCAATTATATGCAAGTTTCTAAAAGCATGTAGTTCCTTGTACTACATTCAAATTTTAAAATGTACCTATTACAATTATTTGTAATTTTGTTTCATTGTATATTATGAATTTAGCATCAAGTGTTTCGTTTTAACTTGTCAGTTATATTGAAAGATTGTTTAGGTTTTTTTTATATAAATTGTTTCTTTAATTTGTTTTCCATTTTGTTTTACTTAATAAGGTTAAGTAGAAGAGAGGTCCTCGTGGTACTAACTTTGCCTTTAAAAAAAAAACAAAAAATAAAATATATCCATATTGCTCAGGTTTGAATTTTTATTATAATATTATATTGATTTTTAATGTTGTTAGCATATTTTAGGAACAGTAAAATGTAAATAAGTATTTCCAAAGACAAATTATAGTTGCACAATATCACTAAATATCATCAATAAACCAACAAAATGAAATAAACTCATTACCTTGTAGTGGTCTGGAATAAAGATATCTTCTATAGCTTCTTGCAATGCTAATTCCTTGGTTAGATGTCGAACATTATCCAACAATCCTTCCATTTCTCGTTGGTTTTCATGAGTCACATCTTTTAATTCTTCCTTTGTAGATAGTAACAATGCTGCCACTTTCTTAATCTTTCGAGATATTCCAATTGTCTCTTCTTGCAAACTTGAATAACGTTCCTCTATATCAATACACTCGGCCTGAAATTTGATTTAACCTTAAAATAAAGTGTTTTCAACATTTTTATAAATTATTTCACAATTCTTATAAAGTTCTGCTCGGTTTCTTTCAAATTTTGCAACTAACTACTTCTTGAACAATGTTTTTATAACACTTTAACTAAATTTCCTTATATTTATAACACACTAAGCTCTATACATATATTTTTATTACGTTGATTTAGGCCACAAGCCCTTCATATTTTTTTTATATTCATTAAAATTATTTTTAGTTTGTTCATAATTGAACTAAAATATAATCTATTAGCAATAATATTATTATGTAAACATTTTGTTTTCAGTATGTTTCCTAATTTAAATATTCCCTACTAGGTTACCATAGTTATAATAACCATTCTCTAATATTCCACAGCTATTAGTCCATTACCTTGTTTCTACTGTAGAAAGCATTGCTAAGTTTAACAAAAGGAGTGGATTACATCTGAATTTCTGGTGGTTTAAGGGTTGTTCATATGGCCTTCGGTTGGTAGACGGGTTTGTATTCTCACTTTGTAAATAAGAGAAAACTGGGTTCAATTCCCTCAGAAACCAAAGAAATTAGTCAAGGTCAATCCACAATAGATATATTTAGCAGAGAGGCTAGTAGAGAGAGCCTTTCAGACTTCCAAAAAAAGAGGGGAAAACTACTCATTTAGTTGAAATATAATTAACATGACCCTTGGCTAGCTTTAATTAATGATAGGTTGCTCATTTTTATTACAGGTTTTCAATGGGTTTTCATATACAGTAGAACCTCTGTTAACCGGCCTCGGATTAACCGGTCCTCGGATTAACCGGCCTCGGATTAACCGGTCCTCGGATTAACCGGCCTATATTGTAGTGTACTGGTTGGATGAGAGTTTCCGAAAATAAATTGTAATTGAAACACCAAAGCGGCGGCGAGTCAAACGACTTTGTCGATAACGGTATCCCATTGTCGGCGACGTAAAAACACTGCGGCACCAAAGCAGCGGCGAGTCAAACAACTTTGTCGATATCGGTATCGCATTGTCGGCAGCACCAAAGCAGCGGCGAGTCAAACGACTTTGTCGATAGCGGTATCCCATTGTCGGCGGCATAAAAACACCGCGGCATTGGCACCCGTCGGTATAGCAGACATACACAGACAAAAACGTTTGATGGGCCACTTTTTTCCACGAATCAATTTAATATAGCCTACATTATGGAAAATATAACATTTCTTTTCAGTTTTCTTGGAAGCGTGTGTTGGTTTCGTTTGAGACGCGGTTAAATGTGTCAAAAGACTAGACAGAGGGGAATCTGTAAAAAAGCTTTGTAGTGTTTAATTTTTTCATGTTTGATGTATAATATACATAACATAATATATACGATACATTTATGTACAATAAAATGAGTTGCAATAACATCTTTATTGCATAATTTTTAGTGCTACCTAATTAAATAAGTTTTCTTTGAATGAAAACCGATTTTTCACGGGAACCTCGGATTAACCGGTCAAACGGGCAACCGGCCCGGGTGTCAGTCCCGACTAGACCGGTTAAGAGGGGTTCTACTGTAGATATAGGAACTATACTCAAGTTCAGAAGCTAAGTACCTTAGAAACATTATGGCGTTTCAAATCTATTTTAAGATGATAAAATTGCAGTAAATGATCATCAAACGGAGCTTATATTCTAACACACTGATATGATCGTTCACTGTTTAGTTGAGAGCATGGGCCTTATGGACAATCGACACACCACTAACCATCCTACAAATGTCGGGGTGTGATAGCTTTGTGCTAGAAAATATAGGTGACATAATGATTGAAAGTTGAAATGAATACATGCAGTCAGTCTTTATTCAAAAATCCATTAATCAGTTTGGATAGGAATCACAGTAGCCTAGAAACACCATTTGAAGTAATTTTATCATAAATGATTAACCCTACAAGTGGAATTCCACTATTCCGCAGTCATTCTAGTCTTTATGTGACATGAAATCACTTTTTTTGCAATTCAACATTTACCCTAGTATAAATCATTCTACGGCAATAATTTTTATACTGTTTTAAAGATAATTTTCCATAGATTATTACCGTACAACCAAAAGTTCATAAAATGTTAACAATTTTATTTAATAAATTTAATGGTAATTTTTCAAATTAGGCAAAACATTTTCCCTTTTTTCGTAAAACAATTTTTTCCCCCTAAATATATTCACAAATATTATACAAAACTTTTGTATATCTTGAAAAAAGGTGGTAAGCTATTGATTTTGGATGATCCAGGTTTTTTAAAATTTTATTATTATTATTTTTTTTTTTACATAGATAAATTCTACGCATCTTTCTGAGAAAAATGATATCCTACAAGTTAGGTTTTGTATACAATCGTTATTTTTTATGAATTTTATAAGAAAACAAAACCTTTAACATTGCCACTTGTAGGGTTAAATTGTAATTAGTATAGACAGGAAAAACAGCATCATAAAATTATTTTGAGCCGATGTTTTCTTGGAAGGCAGTAGCTTGGAAACTCCATTTCATTAACATGGTGTTCATGCTTCCCATGCTCTTAACTAAACAATTAATGATCAGTAGTGCTACATCTTAATTATTATAACAATGAAAAGAGAAAATATCTGTGCAGACGTTCACAAGTTGACGTATGAACTGAGCTAATATGCACTAAGAACATTGGTAAGGCTGAATTTGTTGAGCAGTGTAGCCTTTAACAATATTGAAAGTTCAGCTATCTAAATAGACATATGAAAATCACCTCAGGGCTCTTATCATAAATTTCAAACTTGACCTCACTTAATATAGTTATAATAAAAAGATATCCATTACATAGCCCATTTCACAAAGCATCTTCCATTTCAATCATTTGATTAATAAATAAATAAAAGTGAAGTGAAAGAAGTTAAAATTAAAAGAAGAAGAAGAAAAAAGGAGTCAGAGGATTTAAGCAGGCAGAGGAGTCAACAATAAGAATCATCACTTGGACTCAGGACACCATTTAAAACAGTTGAATAAAATTTGTGCTCAAACCAATTCAATATTATTATATTAAATAAATGAAGAACTCGAGATTAAGAGACAGAGAAAAGAAAACTTCATTAATCGTAATTTTAAAATAGAAGGAACTAATGGTGCGTGAGCTATTTAAGAACATTTTGGGAAACCTAAGACATTTTCTAAATTACAACTCCTTATAAACTTATAAGAGTGTAAATATAATAAAGACAAAGAACTAATTAAACATTAATCAACCATTCCATATTTTCACCAGATAAATCATCCATATAATCAGTAAGTCTAATAACTATTTAATTTTTGTTTTTGTTTAATTGTATCTGAGAACTATTTTTATTAACTGAATACATATATTGTCAATTTGAAACAATTGATTTTTAAACAAATAATAAATCTGAATTTGTACTCATATGCGTTGTCTATATTGTATTGTTTAAAATACATAGCACAATTAGAATATTTTATATTTAGCCAGACCAAAGATCTGTACAAAAAATCAATTATTTAAAAATATTCCAAGAAAATAAATTTATATACTTTTTCTAAAAAATTAAGAATGTCTAAGTAAATACATATTTTGAGATCTAAACTCAAATGTTACGCGAGAAAAAAAATTGAAACGTATTTTTGTTGAATGTAAAGATTCCTCTATCTCTCATTCATGTTAAGCCATGCCTGATCTAGTTTCTATTATATTCATTCAGAGCCATGAGTAATAGGTCACTTTGTTCCAAGTATAACTGGTGTTAAATCCACCATTAATAAGATTGGAAATCAACACCCCATTTGGATGGTCCAAAATAGTATTCATAAGCTTTGAAAGTCTCAAAAGTAAAAACAATTAACAAAAATTATTAATGAGGATTAACTTTTTTTTTTGGTAATTTAGACCCAAATATAATCCTCTTTTACATGAGGTTTGGTATGTTAGTTTTGGTTATTAACCTTTAGACATCATTAAAATTTGAATTGCTTAGACCAATTTTGAGATATACAATCCTCTATAGGGTCGATTACACGTGGCGAGTTTACTAGCTTCTAGTCGACTAGTTAAGATGCGGCGAGTGCGCTAGTTGACGATTACACGTAGCTTTCCACTCGCTCACTATCCAACTAGTTGCTGCACAGAAACCACTTGTTGTGTTCTGTTTGCTTTTTAAAAGTAAATCATAAAAAAACTATGTTATGTTTATGGTTTATTAAAATGAAGTGGAATGGAAATGATATTGCTGTGTTTCTTGAAATCTACGGGCAATATCCTTTGTTGTAGAACATCATGGACAAAGACTATACTAACAAAACTTTGAAGGAGGACAGTTTTAAACGTCTAATGTGTGATATTGATGAACATAACTTATTGCCACTTGCCGCTTTTTAACTAGCAATTCCCTTTACACACGGCTAGTTTACTAGCTAGCTCGCCCAGACGCCGGCGAGTAGCGAGTAAAGTAGCCCAGCTTTTTTACTAGCCAGTTACTAGCCGGCGAGTGTGCTAGTATATGATTACACGGAGCTAGTTTGCTATCAACTAGCTAACTTGCCGGCTAGTAGCTAGTAAACTCGCGACGTGTAATCGACCCTTATATCAATATTTATAGTTAATTTTCCAATTTTGACTGAAATCAAAAGACAAAATTAACACAAAGATATAAGTTAACAAAAATTCCATACAAAACTCTTTCAAACTCAGTTAAATAACTGTAGAGATGTAAGAGAGGACAGACATTACTAACATCTCTAAGTTCTAACTGATGTCTTAGTTTCTCCTCCGTAGACATCCTCTGTTCTAATTCCTTAGCCGAAGCCTCTAGAAGCTTTTCTTGCTCTTCTGCTTTCTCCAGTAAGTTCTCTCCTCCTACATGGATGGTTTTCTGCAAATTTTCCAGTTTATCTTTCAACGCCTGAATATCTGACCTGAAGTATAATAAGAATATTTGTTTTAAATACATTTTTTAAACAGCCGAATTTATCATGCTTCAAATAGATACTATTAGTGTAATCTTTTAGTACACTAAAATATCCTTAGTATTTCAGATAGTGGGTAGAGACAAGATAAAAAGAGGTATCGTAGTGTGCCACCACATAAACTAATTCATATTGGTAAAAATGACCTTGAACAAGACAAGTAGCAAATTAAAGATCTGTCTATTGAAATAAATATAAAACAAGGATTATGAGAGGGAAATGTGCTTTCAGTCATACTCTTTAATATTAACCTAGTAAAAAAAATGCAGATAAATAAACATTAAACCTACATAGAATCTCTAAAAACAGAAAAATATTAAATTTCAACAGTTTCTACACATGGGGTAAAATGATTACAACCACATAAACAAATCAAAATACAACAATTGCTTGACAAAACTATAAAAACACAACAAAAATTATACAACTTTATCATTGAAATATATAGAACTATTTACATTCACTCGTACACAATCAATAATATTATTCATACATTCCTCTATCATTAATTTATGAAACAACATTAAAGTAAAAATAAACATTTTTTTCTTCAATTAAATGGTTCCGTAATAATTTTCCAAACTTCTATTTATTTCCAGGACATACCTTAATAACTTCAAGCAAACAATTAAAGAATCTCGGAGCTAAGTATGTATACAATTTCATAAAAACTGATAGGTTGGGCTGAGGTATATTATTTAAAGAGGGGTAAAGAGTGTCGGTTTTATTGCTGTATAATACATTAAACCCAAACTGTAAGGCCATATTTTAATTTTGAATGCACAAAAGTGTAGTAAGTAGTTTTTTTTTTAAATTTTACTATTGCATATATATATTTTAATATATAAAAAACTTGAATGTATTTAATTAATTTTTTTAATAGATTATGTGATTTTTCCACATCAGCCTTGAATCAACAAACCTAAATATTTGATATAATCCACTTGTTCAATAAAAAAGCAAGTGGATTTACCTAAGCAATTTATACTGTGGTACTTTAGAAAACAAATACCACAAACAAACAAATACACGGTACTGTGTTCTGCAAAGAAACAGTTTCATGTAATATTGAAAATCAGAACAGTGAATCGGAAGACTAAAAATTCATAACAATACAACATTGTTATACATTCAGTGAAACTTTCAAATAACGGACACTGCTCGAACAATATAAAATGTCTGCTATTGAGAAGTGTCAGCTATCAAGAGAGATGCAGGCCGCTATATAGGCCGGCTGATAACGGATGTTAAACCACCAGAATAGCGTCTTATGATATTGAACATGTTTAAAAAATTTAAACAGTGAACCTAAATTATATAGTATAATAAGCACATTACTTTAATGCATATACGGTCAATAAAAGTAAAATAAATTAAACATTGGTATTGAATTGTTTCACGACTGTTTACTGTATTATTAAAGTTTTTATAGTACAACAGGCATAATGGTTTTAATCTCTCACCAAAATACACAATAAAACACTAATTTGTAAATTAAATGATTAATAATAATTCGTACTACAGTACAGAATAAACAATAAGATATATACTAGGAAAATCTAAATTTAAAAAAGGAGAAAATTAAACTATGTAAGATTCAAAGTTTTAGTTTGAGAGACATCACAATACACAACTATATTACAAACTGTTCTCACCAGAACTTTATTGAAACTGAATTCTTAAAGGACAGCGGCAATGCTGTATAAAAGACAAAAAGAAAACAAACCTAGTTTCCAGGATAATACGAACAGACATTACACAGTGTGTATTGAGAAACCTACAATTTCCTAGAAAAGGGTGATATTTTATGCCATCAATTTCATGTCGGTGTCCGTTTTTGGGAAAGTCTGTAATTTAGAAACACTACAAAGGCCAGAAAAGCATGATCCTGGTCGGGGAATACAAAAATATCAGTTGATTGGAAGTGCCAATTGAAGGAAGTTTCTCTGTATTTATAAATATTTTAAGGAATAATTACAGTAGAACCTCTGTTAACCGGCCTCGGATTAACCAGTCCTCGGATTAACCAGCCTATATCCTTGTGTAATGGTTGGATGAGAGTTTCTGAAAATAAATTGTAATTGAAACACCAAAGCGGCGGCGATACCAAACGACTTTGTCGATAGCGGTATCCCATTGTCGGCGGAACCAAAACAGCGGCGAGTCAAACGATTTTTTCGATACAGGTATCCCATTGTTGGCGGCATAAAACACCGCGGCATTGGCACCCGTCGGTATAGCAGACATACACCACAAAAACGTTTGATGGGTCGCTTTTTTCCCACGAACCAATTTACTATACATTATGGAAAATATAACATTTCTTTTCAGGACGGAAGCGTGTTGGTTTCGTTTGAGACACGGTTAAATGTGTCAAAAGACTTGACAGAGGGGAATCTGTAAAAAAGATTTGTAGTGTTTAATTTTTTCATGTTTGATGTATAATATCCATAAAATAATATATACGATACATTTATGTACAATAAAATGAGTTGCAATAACATCTTAATTGCATAATTCTTAGTGCTACCTGATTAAATAAGCTTTCTTTGAAGGAAAACCGATTTTTCACGGAAACCTCGGATTAACCGGCCAAACGGGCAACCGGCCCGGGTGTCAGTCCGGACTAGACCGGTTAAGAGGGGTTCTACTGTACTCAGATTAGACAAAAAATTAATAAAAATAAGTTCTCTCTGTATGATGGCTTAATTATCCTACTGATATTATGTAGAACAATTTGGCAAAATATTACACTAATTAACCAATTTTAACAGCTGTACACAACAATATAGTTTAAAATGTTATATATCTTAATTAAATAATGTATTATTAAAATTTGATACTATTATGTATATAGTAATATATAAATACTTTCTTAGAAGTTCTAATATTATAAAATTTCACTCAGAATCGTTTATATTAAGTATAGGACATATTTTCAGTCATATGTAAATGAAACTATGCTAATGCTAAGCCGGATATTACATTCCATTAGGTGTTTCAGGTTGACTCCTCTCGGCATCTTCTTTCACTTCATGTTCTCCTTCAACAACAGAATCTTCCATGCCTTCGGATGCAATAGACTTCTCTAGGGCTTCTAACTCATCCATTGTTCGTGTTTCCAATTGCTCAATTGTTTCTCTTTTTCTTTCCTCTCGTTCTAAATCGCTTTCTTCTCCGTCGGATCCACTAAGCTCTGAAGCAAAACCATTCACCTTAAGTGATAAATTATATAGACATTTTAATAAAATATATTATAGGTAAAACAGGAAAAAACAATTTATACAATATCGTAGGTTTAGTTTATTTTTAATCCAGGCTGCAATATTAAAACATTATTTTTTAGGAAAATTACAAATCATAATTTTGTTAATAAAAAGTAACTAAAAAAAAAAAAACATAAATCAATTCTGAATAAATTATCTAAAAAATAGAATCTTCAAATTCATTGATGTTTTGTTTTTTGATACAGGGAATATATTCAAAAAATATGTTGTACCAAAGATGCAATTTTTCAAATCTAGTAGACCCCAACCATGTCTACTAACTTTATGACAAATTGCATAGAAACCTTGAGGGTATTTTTGGGGGTTGTGCAACGCACCCCCCCCCCCGAACAGACGCGCGGACCTTTCCGGGGACGCTTGCAAGACCCTACCCCAACTAAACACCGCGATATAGAGAGTGATTCCTTCGCAGTTTAATAGTTTTGATAAGGCTCTTGATTCTTATGTCACACAAGAATAATTTATTTTAATCAACTTATGCTAACACAGGAAATTTTACTATATTAATATATTCACTTCTTATACTAGCTTACCTTTCTTAAAACTCCAGACTCTTTTTCAAAGGGTGTGCCCTTTGGAGCTCTTTAATTCATTAACACCAAAATTTGCTCTTTTTTGAATTTTTTAACTTTATACTTGGTGAGCACTTACTTTTTCTTCTTTCTAATGTAATGAGTTTCTTTGAATGGGTTAGTTTTAATTAAAATATTCAACAGTGAAATTTAACAAATTTATTTAAAAGTCTACAATTTAATTTTTATTTTGAGAAACAATGGATTTCTTTCGAATCTCTTACAACAATTAATGTCGCCTTTTCTGACAATTTATATTAAATGCTTTCTCTTTTAACAAACTGAAAATCTACTATATTAAACAATTTTAACAATAACTAAAACTAACAAATTATATTCTTATTCTAATACACATAAATATGAATCCTATTATTTATTCCTTTCCAACCTGTTACTTTTGCTTTATTATTGGACTCGAATTTTATTGTATTTTATATCTCTTTATTTGAATGAATTTAAAATTGGCTTTATTTTGACTTTACTTTGTCTTTAAAATGTTATTATTTAACTTTATTGAGTTTAATAATTTTGGACGTAATTCAAGTTTATTAAAAAATTATTTTATTTATTAAAAAAGCTTGATTTATGCAGTACCTTGTTTTGTGGAGTGCACAAGTCCGCTCGTCCTGATTCTGAGAGTGTTAGAGGATCTTGGAGATGTTTTCTGAGAGTTGTCTAGAATATCTCGAAGTCCAGTTCTCGAAGAATCTGTTGATGACGACAAGTTCTAGAAGAATGTTTGCCGGAGTCCGTAGTGAAGATCTCTTCTACTAAGCTGTTGTAGGATGTCATGTTGTCTCCTGCAAGGCCGATCCTTTCTGTAGGCACCGTTATTAACCTGGCGAAGTACAGAGCGTTGACAATATTTTTCACGACGATTTCCTGTTCAGACTTGAGTAAAGTTGGTGATCTTTCCTGGAGCTGCTATTAGAAGACTTCCCTGGAGCTGGTACTAAACGAGACTGTCGAATTAACTTGAAGAAAGTTAACTCGTCGAATTTTAGGCCTTTCAGTGTGGCCAACCTTCACTGATTATTGTTACTGTTTTATTTCACAATTTAATTAATTTTATTTATTTATTTGCACTACGATGAACTTTCCTTGGCTTATTCTTCTATTGTTTGTCTATTTTTCTCATTTTAAATTATCTATTCCTATTATTATTTGTTATATTTAGTTTAATTTCTTATGGTGGATTTGTGTTGAAGTTGGTAACTTTCCCTCTCCATGCGTCTACTGCCTACTCTGCGCACGACGTTCAAGACAAGTTGATTCCTGAAATATATAATTTTTTACTTGCGAATTCTTCTTTTCTTCATATATCCCGTTCGCTTCGCTCGATCTTCTTCTGGGTGATTTCATTTTGAAGCCCTTCTTTTCCTGATGATTTTCCATCTTCATTTGTAGCGATACGACGTATATTTTTACTTTTACGGAGATTTGAAAATTTCGTAAGTTTTCAAAATTTAGTTTTTCCAATTTTGGAAATTTTGAAAATCTTCTTTTTGTAAGTTGTTCCTCTGATGCTGAAAGTTCCAAAACTGCTTTCCTCTTCTTCCTCGCTTCTGGGTTTCACAAGTTACGGTACTTTCTGCATTTTTGGTTATTTATTATTTAATTACTTTATGGTCTTTTATTAAATTTTGATTTCGAGTCTTATTTATTTCTAGTTTATATTATGGTTATGCGTTGTTATTATTAGATTTTGGAATTTCTTTATTTTAAGGGTTTTTTATGTTTTATGACGTTTTATTATGGCTATAACTTTTTTATTATTAATTTGACGAGTTTATTCTCTTATTATTTATTATTAGGTTTTCCTAGCTCTACACGATTATATCATTTTAATTTAAGTTTTCGGATTTTGATGTTTTTTGCATTAGAAACATATGGACGAATTCCTGTTCAATCCGGAACGCTAAATATTTCCTGTCAAGGCGCGTGACCTTGGCTTGGCTAACTTACATATTCCCTTTAACTTTACATGTGTTATTTTATATTTAGAAATGTTTTTGTCATTTCTACAATTATTATTTGATTTAATTGAAATTTTGGAATTTATCTATTTTCCAAAATTGCTCCTTGCAGGCGGTTCAATTAAACCGTTGCAGTTGGTGCGAGAGCCTATAGAGCTAGGAGTATACTAATTATTATTTTCACAATCTGCTGTGTCTATAGAGTTGTGTATGTCAATATGCTACCTTCCCCCCTCCTGACTTCTCATACTTGTCAGAAAGATAAAGTCATTTTCTCAGTATTCTTTGTTATAAAATTCCTGATTTTCCAGGAATTCTCAGTTGCTGGAGACTCTGATTAATGCAGATGAAAGACAGTTAGATTATAAATGCTAGTTCAGGTAACTCAAATCTTGGTTTCTTACAAAGAGTAGTGAGCCATCTGGTAAATATATGAAGTTAATATCTGAAATTGAAAAGTGTAATGTACTTGTAGATTCCCAACTTGGTTATAATAAATTAGGAAATTGCTTATCTAAGTCCTTTTAAGTAAGTTTTTTTCTACCTTTCCTAACAGTTTAACATCCTTCACAACATTTAAGAGCAACTGATATCTAATCAGGACTTAAACAGACCTAAGGAACCAAACCAGCTACGGTCTTCAAAGAATATCATAATTTAAAGCCAAAAATCTGAAAGACCAACATAGGTGACACACAGAGTATACAGTCATAATGAACAACAATAAATTAAGATAACAAATATTACCAGCAGATTCTAATTGCTTCTTAAGTGCCAAAATCTCCAACTGAAACTGTCGTAGCAGTGCGTCTTTAGGATCTTCATTAACGCGTGCACGGTTCCGTATATTTTTAGCTCTATTTGCATATCTTAATGTGCTGATGGTTTCATCGTAATTGTAGTCAGCTGGACCAACCGCAGCAACCTAAGGATTTAATCTAGAGTTAGCATTATAGAGTAGCAATGTAACAGCCATCGGACCACATGTTTACCATATAAACCATCATTAGGTTGCACAATTATAATAAAACATATTTACACACATCAAAAACAATTATAAAAACCACAGATGACATAGTTTATATTTTGGCCCAAATAACATTGCACTGCAACTTGTGTAAACATCTGGTTTAAATCTGTGCAATTATAATTTTGTAGTTTTTTTAAATTACAGTCCCATTTACAGTGGTACACTTACAGTGTTGTCACTTAAAACTTAAACACTAACAAATAACTTAATATAATAATAATACATAATTGGACTCGAGTTAACGTTAATAAATATTAGGAATAATGACCACACAGTCATTTTCATCAGTAAGTACTATGCTTACAGCAAATAACTAAGTATTAAGGTTGGAAATTGGTTTATTGTTATCACTGTGCATCAGTTGTAAATGAATGGGTTTTCACTATTGTTTATTTAAGTTTGATATTATATCATGATGCAAAATTAAGTTAAGTAGAATGTTTGGGTTATTTTATAATTTGAATAAATAATGTTGTACTCTTGTAAGACATCAAGAGTTCATATTTTTTGTGCTTTATATAGAATGGTTAAATAGGTAATTGTATGTAGGTTTATTTTTGTTTTAAAATATTCAGCATATTTGGATATTTGTTTTGCTGTTATTTTTGTATGTCTGGGTAAATGTTCCTTAAACCGAGTAAATGATTTTCTTGTTTGGCCTACAATCACTACAAGCGAGTTTGTAATCACCATTGTTAGTCGTAGTGGGTTTGCTGTTAAGCAAGTTACCTGAACTGTTTGAGGTTTGATAAGTTATATACCCAATTTCTACAGAAAATATTGTTTATGGGTCGGTTAAGAATGTGGTTATATTTCATAGTTATGAAATATCTTCTATTTTTTCTTTTTCATGTTTAAGCTCGTTTTTCTGCATTTATAATTTCCTATTATGTTAATGCGTTAGTCTGCCAATCATTTTGGGTTCCTATCCATTTGATTTGGCTATCTGTTTTATGATTTTTATTTCCTTTGTAAAGTGTTGATGATTCATGGGTATGGTGCAAAAGGAACTAGGCACCAAGAAACTGCTAACTCTAGTTAACTCATAAAATGATGTGGAAAGTGCTAGTAGCAAGTAAATACTTAATGCAATATCATGAGTGATGGGACGACTCGATTTGAGTGGTCGGTCCGAGAACAGAAGAGTGGTTTTTGGATGAACAGTAAGTAACGAGTGAAGAGTAAGGAAGGCTTCTGATCCATCTAACACACGAGACATTGTTTTTTTATTTTTTTCAGATTAGGCCTGCATTATAATACAAGTGTAAAACAGCCTTTTATTTTGTCTAAATACATTTCTTTTTCATTTTGTTCAATTAATATTTTAACTTTTTATTTTGTTAAATTTTGAGCCTTGTCGAGGACTTTCTCAGAATAGCTTGTGAGTCTGCGGACCACCTTTTGGCAACCATCAATCTCTTTAACAGTGGGTGGTGTCTAAAAAAACTAACTAAAGTTGTTTGCTTTGTATTTTCCTATTCTCAAATAATCTAACTTTTATTAGCCTTGTGAAATACAATTCCTACTTTAAATCAAGCAAAACCAATTACCATAACAGTTTTTGAGTTGCCACCCAAAGAGTCTTGAAGGATTCTTGTAAGTTTAGAGTTTCTATATGGAATGTGTGTACATTTGCCATCTACCAAAGCTGAAATCACATTTCCCAATGTTGAAAGGGAAAGATTGATTTTAGTTGCTTCTTTCAACCGTTGACCAACAGCACCAGTTTTGCTTTGCCTCTCTGAACCCTGTAACAAAAATACAATGTTAAAATTTAATACTGAGGATACAAGTATTCTAAAGAATACATATAACATGGAAGGGAGAGCCTGAGTATATTTACTTAAAAACTTTATACAATCTGTACAGGGTGCTTCAAAAAGGATTTACAATTTTGTAAATTCATATAAATTTATTCAGACTATCGTACTTACAGAGCGGGTTTTGGTGTCATTTTGTAGCAAAATATACTGTTTTTTACCATATAATTAGTTAGGTTCAATTTGATTTCCATTGGTCTTTTGTAGACATCCCATCTGAAGTTGATTTCCTGCCAAACCTGTAGCAACATGTCAGATGTAACTTCTTCAACTGTGGCGTGGATTCTTGTTTTGAGTTCAGAGATAGAAGCCGGTAAGGGTGGTTTATAAACTGTATCCTTGATAAATCCCCAGAAGTAAAAATAGAGAGGTGTTAAATCGGGTGAACTAGATGGCCATGAAATCAGCCCACCTCGACCTATCCATATACCTAGAAAGCCTGGATCTTGGTGAGATAGTGCAGTGGTATACCATCTTGCAAGAAGTATACATGATGTTCTTGGTCGCCCTCATCAATCTAGTTTTCCATCGTATCTAGGTACACTATTCCATTGATCGTTTTCTCTTAAATATAAAGAAAGGGCTGTAAACTTCGCTCTTGCTTAAGGCACAAAAGTCATTAACTTTTGGGCTATCACTAACATGTTCCAAGGATTGTCGTGGATTTTCACTGCCCCAAATCTGACAGTTGTGGGTATTCACTTTACCGCTTACATGAAAAGTTGACTCATCACTGAAAATTATGTTTGCAATGAAATACTGGTCTTCAGTGTCTTTTAATTCTTGTACTATTAATCTGTACAGTTTGAGATGCAAAAGTTTTCTTAAGACACGCCAAACAGTGTGTTATTCTACCTCTTCCGTAGTTTAATGTTTAAAGTTTTAGTCTTGAAGATCACAATCCAGCCACTTCGTGATACCATTCTCATCAAAATTCTACCCTCCTGAAACATTCTTAGCTAATGGAACAAGCTTCATTGCACTAACGTTAAAGAGATGATACAAACACATGAATAAATTTAAACGACCTGCCAAAATGTGTTCTAGGACCATAATTGATGCACATTTTATGTCCTGAGTCTAGGATGAGGCGACAGAAGCAACAGCTATTCCAATAAAGAAATTTGTTATAGTTAACAATAAAGTATTATGTTTTACTGTATTTAATAATTACGAGGGGGGAACCAAAAGTAACGGGAATCAGGCTGGTGAGGAGAGGGGGTGGGCGTGGCTGGCCGGCCGGAGAGGGAATCTCGAGTCACATTGCTACACATCAGTGTGCGATGTTTGTTCGCTGTGGTGGATCAGTTCGTCTGTGAGAATTTTTTTGTGAAAGACCTTTTTCCGTTTCAGCAAAAACGTAAAATGGCTGACTGCCAGGAGCAACGTGTGGCTATGAAATTTTGTTTCCTGTTGGGGAAAACGCCTGCGGAAACTCTTGTAATGCTTAAAACAGCTTATGGGGAAGCTACTTTAAGTAAAACACGTTTCTATGAGTGGTTTCAGCATTTTAAAAATAGAGAAATGTCGACTGAAGACCAGCCTCGTTCTGGGCGCTCTTCACCGTCAAGCACTGACGAAAACGTTGAGGAAATCAACACTCTGGTTCGTGAAAAACCACAAAATGACGGAGGGAGAACATTCGAAGAAAAAGGGCAGATTTGTGGCGCACAGGAGATTGGTTCTTCCATCATGACAACACACCTGCCCACACCGCCCTGTCTGTGAAGAAGTAGTTTTTGACGAAAAACGGTATGACACTGATTGCTCACTCCCCCTATTTTACGGATCTCACCTCCCTGCAACTTTTTTTTGTTCTCCCGACTCAAAAGGGATATGAAAGGTACCGGTAAACGTTTTAAGACTGTTGAAGAGATGAAACAAAAATCGCTGGATGGACCAAATACATTCCATTAAGTGAATATCAACAATGTTTTGAACAATGGAAGAAACGATTAGAGAAGTACATTGCAGTCAATGGTAATTACTTTGAAGATGACCAAAATTTGGTGTAAAAATATTGGAAAATAAAGGAGTTATGACCAAATTCCCGTTTTTTTGGGTCCACTCTTGTATAATTCATATTTATTGCATATATAAGGAAATGTAAAAGTAGTTATTTATTCATATTTATTAATAATTCTTAAATAAGAATCACGTGTTCTAAAAAGACAACTGCTAAATCTACAGCAACAGTAAAAATATATGCAATAAAGCATATTTATGTAATTTAAACAGAAATCGAAAAATCTCAAACTGAACATTCATAACGAGTTTCAGTCCATCTCAAATCTTTTAAAGGCAATAGAATAAACATAACATTTAATTTGAGCAACAATACTTACCGCTAAGTCAACTAGATGGAGACGACCCATCTTTACATGTTGTTGGTTATCATCACGAAGAGTACTAGTTTCTATAGTGATTGAAAAGATGGCATGTGATCTTGAACTTTCAGAGTTCATAGCAGTTGCACCAACCACTCCTATAACAATACACTAGTGTATGTAAACCTTATTAACAAAATCAAAATACAGACTGAGAGTGGTATTCTAAAGTCAATATAATAATTACTATTGAAGTATAATAACTATTACAATTGATGGTTTTAATGTTTAACTAAAAAATAAAAATTAATTAAATATTTTGTTATTCGAACCAATATTAAAATAATATATTATACATAATTAAAAACTAGCAATACAAGTGAGAACAAGTCCCACGATGTATAAGTTGGTCCAATCGATTCCTGACCAACAGTTGATAAAAATTTTGTTTTAAATATCAAATATAGCTTAACTTGGTTATAACAGCATCAAAAAGACCAAACAAATATTGATGTTACGTCCTAGTGACATAACAAAAGATATATCAACAGGATACAGTATTTTTGTTAGCTTATAAGAAAGGACAACAACAAAATGACATATATATATAAGATGTTTATTTCAATAACTACATCCATTTACAGTATTAAAAATAAAATATAAATTTAAAAAAATTAACATTAATCCCTATTAAAAAATAAATAAATAAATAAAGTATTACCATACTGTATAGAAAGTTACTGTCATCTACTAAAATAAAAACATTAACAATTTGTAAATAAATATATAGTTGCAATTCGGGACTATATATATATATATATATATATATATATATATATATATATATATATATATAACTTCTTCAGGACTATCTTCTCCCTCTACGTTATTTACTTCTGAGATAATTTCAGAATCACTTAACACTTGAAATCTTTCTACTTAATCACCCATTGATACATAAGAATCAAGTTTATTTAAAAAATTATTCACATTAAATTGTTTAGTCCACAAATTATCTCCCTCTTCTTAATTGTTGTCACCGGATAAATGGGATTTTGTAAGTTTTACTTTTCTAAAGCATCATCACCTGTATTACATTCTTCCAAGCATCATACAGAAATTGTATGGCATCTAACTACAGAATGTGCCATGTCCATTTAAAAAATATTTTTTTAAATTTGTTTGCAGTAGTGACACTTTAGGCTTCTAATGATGTCTTGGTCCATTGGTTGCAGGATGCTAGTACAATTTGCCGGTAAGAAAAGCAGATTAATGTTGGTTAGATTGAATTTTGGACAGGCTTCACAGCTCTCAACAGCAAGAAGTAAAACTGTTCTTTTTTTAAAATTAGTTCTTTCTTATACTTTCTAAGTTTATCTTCAAAAAATTCTAGATGTTATAGTACATGTTTTTTTATTACCAGTATAGGTAACGGGAAGTAATTTTACACTGACACTGTAAAGTTCCGACAATGCAGCAATTGATTTTAATGACTCGCTTTTGTCAATTCGGCCTAATGCTTCAAGTCGTTTGTCCATTGTTACAACCACAATTTTTTTGTTTCGTTGCCATTGTGTACAACTACAGAAACTCAAACAAACAAAACAACACAGTAACAACCACAAAATAACAAACTAAAACTGTACAGAATACTCAACTAAACGACACAGCACCAAGACGCAAACAGTAACTGAGCTGTCTGACAGTGAACTGAGAAAGTGGGGCAAACGGCAAAGTGCGCCAATCACCTGGGTGACAATGACTCACCACACAAGCATGCAGTGCTACAATTAGGCATCAGATGTACAGTCACGGCAAACAAACTAGGAGGAAACACGATCACCGTGCAATACGCTACGATTATGCGCTCGTATAAAGCAATAGCGCTACCAAAATGCATATTTTATATTTATTTATTGCAAACCGGTCCGGGTTACCCAGAGATCCGACTTAAAGGGTGCCGACTTAACGAGGTTGTACTGTAATACAAAAATGAAATAAAAAAACATGTTACAGCTGATATTTTAATTATGTCTCGAATTTAGAATCATTAAATAAATAATAACTTTTAATTATAAAACACAAACACAATAAAAATAACACTATATAGTACAATAAATAATAAAAGTAAATACAAAAACTAAATAATGAAAAAACACACAAACTTGATCGCCCACAGAAATAGTCTCTGTGTTTTGGTAGCTGACATAACAAACTAGTTGAGTAACAACACTGACAGTGATAGTCACTGAATTACCCACATTCTGAAGTATTAAAAGGAAGATATTAAGGTGCTAAGATCCAGAACAAAAGTTAAATACAGTATTGTACATAAAAAATATATAAGAAACACACGGAGGAAATTTTAGTGTGCAACTAATTAATATTTAAGCAGATGTTCAAGGTATAAATTATATCTTTGCTGTTGAATATACTTGAGTGAGATATAGGTTAACCCAGCATTGAAAGAATTAAAATTGCTGAGGTTTGGCGACCAGTTGTACATATACAGTAATTATGGAGGGTTGAATATAGCACTTTACCAAAAAAAAAAATTACTATTTTTTAGGAAATTGATTAAAATATGTGTAACAGTTGGCAAGCAATGTAGAAGGCCTTAAAAATCCTGCTATGAGGAATATATGGCTGTTGTTTAAACTATGTTTGAACAAAGCTCTAAAAAAATTAATAAGATACGGGAGCAGGAGAAAATGATTTATTAAGGCACCTTTACTGTTGATACAGTGTTTTTAACTATGAAAACTCCACTACTTACAACAGATTTTTAATGAAGACTGCGATAATCAGATGGAGTTCTGTCAAACATAACATTCTGGAAAGAAAATCCGCAGATATTTTACAAATATATATTGTTCAGATGAAGAAGTTTTCCATATCTGAGAATTCATTAATCATCATAACAATCACTGCTTGGCTGGACTAGGTTCTATTTTTTCATTCAGTGTTAAGAACAAACAGTCAAATCCTAAAATAACTTTAATGGCTTGAATTCACTGAAAATTATTATTATTAGTTATACTTTTTCCTTAGGATAATGAATGGGATGGGGAAGATATTTGGAATAAATGTAGCGACAAATATTAGAGAATTTAATTTGATCTGCTATTTCTGGGCGGAGAGATGTAGAAAACTTAATTTTTATGCCAAATCGAGCTCCACCACATTTTGTTAATGGTCGTTAATTTATCAGAGAGGAGCCAATAAAGTACCAGACAGCAAGGAAAAATAATTTTACATTTGATGGGTAAATTTGAAAACATCATAGCAGAGTGACTGTACGACCTTTCAGTGAATGAAAACCGAGGCAGAGACAGGGAAATCAGATTTTATTAAATTAGATGTTTATGAACAGATTAGAGTGGTAACAAAGATCTTATAGAAAAGAAGGAATGAAGTTACAAAGACAAGGAATCCAATGATATGTTTGGAAACGTCAGGATAGAGAGCAGATAGTTTCATGTCTGAACATAGTAGTCACTAGACTTCTTAGACAGAGCATTGAAGTTGTTTTATCTTAAAGCTCAGTTTAGAGCCATCAAAGTAGATTGCCCATAAAAACATTAAAAAAAAGTGAATGAGGTCACAGACAGAGTTGACGAACCCATCCATAAAATATAAAATAGATTCAACAATTTCGTCTAGAATTCAATTAATTCTTTTTGTAAATTTTTATGGGCTCTCCATACTGATTCTTCCAAACTTAACTTTCGCATGTAAAAGGATACCTCCTTTTTGGACTTCATTCACTCTTCCCTATGACAGACATATTGTAGTTACTGTGCTCTGATGCTTAAAAAACAGTCATCATATATATATTAGATTCTTCAAATTTATCTATGGCATCATTCACCCCTATCTGATTTTTTTTTCATATGATTCTGCCCGAACTTACTCAACAGATGTAAAATGGATTCTTCAACTACGCCTAGGACTTAATTAACTTTTTTCAGAGAGGACTTGTGACCATTCTCTTCATCATTGTATCTTAGTTTTTCATAGCACAACTCCATTGTCATTGTTACCTATGGATCATTCTAGATGTATGGTAATTACATATTCTTAACCATGCTTTTAAAAACAAGAAGGGAATAGATTTTTATTGAAATTGTTTTTAAAATTTCATTCATAAGATTATGATTCTCTTAGATACTAAAAGTTTAAAATATATTGTTTTTAACTCCCTGTGACAGTGGGCAGACATGTTTTTAAAAAAACATAAATATGTTGTTTCATTTCGCAGCAGTTGGAGTTATAATTGCTGAGGAAAGATCAATACATATAGTCTAAAGTCTAATTGTATAATTTTAAATAAAAATCGCTGAAACTTATACAATTTATGAAAATATCATTGCATTTTATTAATCTTTGATTATTTCCATTTAGTTAGTTGACACTCATCAAACTTACTGTTTTTATTTCCAAGAGACATAATTCTATCCATGTCATCTGCATTGTTGACTATATATGTAGATAAATCTTTGATATAAACTCCAACATCAGGGCGCTCCTTGACTTCTAATTTTGATGAATTGTTAGAGAGTAAGTCTCGGATTTCTTCATTATAAATCTCAAAATATGAAACTCTGACAAGAAATCTGAAATAAATATTATTATATAGTTACACAATAATAATAATAATAATAAACAGATCTTAGGCTTTAAAAATTAATCTCCTATTTATAACACAAAAATCTTAATATCCTTTTTAAACATAAAATATGGTCATCTTTAAAATTTAAAAACCAATTATAGTTTTAATGAATTAATTTAAGTGCAAAATTTAATAATATATTTGTAATAATAATAATAAATAATAATTTTAATAATATAAGTAAATTTGTGAATGTTTTGTCCTTTATATAGTGAACATATTAAAAACATAAAAAGTGACCACATTTGGAATTTAATTTCTCTTCCAATAAGAAACACGAGATCAAGGCAATTTGAAACTGTTCAACAGAGACACAGACTGTAATTAGGCTGTGGCAGTTCTTTTCAGGTCTATGAGACTTTTCCGTTAGTCAAAGGATTTGACTGGACAGAATGTGTGATGGTGGATGTGGTTGGCTGAGGTTTGTCCTCAATATGTAAATGTGTGTGTACAATTTGCTGGGACTTGAGTTAGAGTGAAATGGTTGAGGGACAAAGTTATACTTTTGAAGATGTAGGTCAGGTTAATCAATTCATTGAGAGACTCAATTATTACCTAGAAATAAACAATTAGTGTCAGGATAAATACTTGCAAAATACACTCACTATGACTTTGATCTTTTAATTTTAACCATCTCCTTTTGACTTTGTCCTTTTTAGTGACAGTATCATTAATTTAGAATGTATAATCTCAGTTTATATCAAATAAAATTTCACCTGGATAGAATCATTGCAAGATCTACTGATAACAAGTTATTCAATATTTTTAAATATAAAATGTGTTAAGTATTTTCTTTCATTTCCCAACTCACTTGAAAATAGATGCTGATATTTTAAAATTCATTGAAATAAACTAAGCAGTTTCCAAGAAAGTGAAACATAAGCAGAGAGACAAAAGTTATCTGGCTGTTAATCAATTGTGTGGTTTGTCCGGATACAATATTTTTCTAAATCGGAGTCAATTATTACATTTGAAAATGTCTTTCTTCAATAGGAATTGTAACAACAGGTGTGGTTACTTTGGTGTTGGCTAAAAGCTAACTTGAGACCTAAGACGTCACTGAAATTGTTAATTAATCACACTATGCATAAGAATTGTAACAGTGAGCACAAAACCAATTTTAATGAAATTAATTGTATATGAATGGTTATAAATACCTTGTTTGTCAAGCAATCCTTATTTTTTGTGCGACATGTTTCGCTGTTACACTAATATTAATCAGTGTTGATAAATGTTGTTAATATTTAGTGTCTTGTGTTTGTAAAGTGTATCTTGATAATGCCGTCTATGTAACGGCGAAACATGTCGCACAAAAAATAAGGATTGCTTGACAAACAAGGTATTTATAACCATTCACATATAAATATAACAATCCATTTGCTACAATGAATTCTATAACATAATTGTCATTAAGGTTAGATCTATTAAGTCTGCAGCTCATTAGAGCCTGTCATTGGTAATAATTTCACCATTTATTTAATAATAATGATTTCATTTTTTCACAGACACAATAAACCATTAGAAAAAATAGCAATCTCAATTTCTCGCTTTCAAGAACCTTGTAGATGATTGGGTTGGTACAGTCCAACTCATAACTTATGATACATAAGTTACACACCACAACCATTAATCTTCAAACAATAGTGACCGAGGTGATTATGTCATTTTTAGTAGGTGAGGTACAGAGTAGTGTTGGGAAAGGTGACCACACACCTTGATAGGTGGTGTAAAGGTACTGAAATAAGACAGTAGTGTAATAGCACCAAACCTAAGATACTGAAAATTTATGTAAGACTTTAATTGTTAATGATGCTAGACAACATATAAATAGCACTTCCAGGCTACACCAGACTACACTTTTTTACTCTTTTCAAAAATCATTTTAAATTATTACAATAATTTAATAATTCTTTTCATAAGTACATTGTACACAATTGAAATTTAACTATATCTGAAGTAGAGATTAATAAATGGATTTCTTTATATTTTGGGGGGAAAAAACTCTAATAAATTTTAAAACAAGCATTCCAAGCAAATAAATTCAGTCTCTGCTTTTCCA
Organism: Aphrophora alni; assembly: GCA_963513935.1. NCBI lineage: Eukaryota > Metazoa > Arthropoda > Insecta > Hemiptera > Aphrophoridae > Aphrophora > Aphrophora alni. The sequence goes on along the minus strand of OY740769.1, from coordinate 147,032,694 downwards.
TGTTCAAAGATAGAATTTAGCTGGTTTGAGGTTCTGCTGTAGCTAGAATTTAAAACAAAAAAGTCCATATCTGAGCCTTATGATAGAGATGGTTATAAAGCAGGTAACCAACTATTGATTTTCTTGTTGCAATGTATGTACCTTAAAACAACTCTTTGGGCTGCTTTGTTTTCAAAGTATTTAAAAAATATAATATTGAAGAAGCTCTTGAATAGTTTTATATGTACCCCTCCAATTTTCTCTCTACTATACAGTTTTTTATCATTTAATCATGTCTATTTCATGTTAAAGATGAAGTGGAACAAATAGAAAACTCACATATAAGAAAAGAGTTTACTCCAAATTGGGAAGTTTTCAATGGAACGTACTGTTGAAATGAGCTCATCTAGTGAAGATGTAGTGTAAGCAGAGTTGAATTATGTATGAAAATAATAAATAAGTTGAATTTTGAAGAGATTTTTCGGATTATGAAACAAATTATCAGCCGTGTTGAAGTGCAGAAATATTAAAAACAGTTAGGAACAACCACAATTGATTGTGGAAGAAAATATTTTCATTTCAAGATAGGGATTTTTTAAATACTAATAATAAACTGTAGGTTTATAAACAATCCAGATTATAAACATGTCGATTTCAATCTGCTGTACAAGCCAAACATGAAAATAGGGAAATGCAAATACCACATCCAACATGTTTATCTTGTTCAAAATGTAAGTGAAGAGGAAGAAGGAACATATGCGCATGCGCGATTGACACACGAAGTGGCCTTGCAACACATCAATGGACTGCTTACTGCTCCAGAGGAACAAGACAATGACATGCAGTTTGCTGAAAAACTGATGCTAAGAAAAGTTTAGTCAAGAATCAAGAGACAGTGTTTTCTCAATAAAAAACAAAACACAATGTTTGATTTTTTTTAACCGTCAGGTAATTAAAATTGCAGTACTGTACTAGTGTAACATAATGTGTTTCCTGTGTTGTTCTTTTGTTTAACTACAAAAACCTCTCATTTATTACACTTTTTTATTTCATGTAAAATGTACATTAAAATGTTGTTAATTTATAGGTTTGTACTTGTGTATTTTATTGACAGTATATTAACGTCTTTTTATATCAATACTATTTTTTTATTACATATTTTCCCTTTATTTTTAGCATTCTTACATATTATCCACGATTTTCGTTATCTGGGATGTATGTGCCACCCAATTTCGCGGATAATCGGGAGTACACTGTAATAAGCTTTATAATATAATAATTAATATTCTTAGAACAATTGACTTCAATATAGGTGTTTGTTGCTCTTATTCCTCTACCCACTTGGGACAATCCTCTCGTTTACTCAGACCCATTATTTTATGTATGGATATAAATACTAAGTAAATGTTATATTATAGACAATAAACTATAAGCTATATGTCCATATAGTTGGAGAATTGTTTACCGACTGAAAGATGTGCACTATAAAGTAACTTTATTCCAAACTAATACAGGTTATTAAAAGTAACCAGAACAGTCAGCAATTCATGGGATTATCCCATTAGATATATAACTTATGACCACTATAATACCATTTTCGAAGATTGTCTTATTTTCTTTCTAAGAGACCTAAGACTCTAATAAATTGATAGAAATAATTTGAAATTATAAAAGAAAGAACTCTAGTTCAAGACTTTAAATATTTATTTTCTTTAACATCATTATAATTGGTTTTGTTATAATTTGCTGCTTTTGTTAATTTCATAATTAATTCTAATATTTTCTTTAAAAAATAAAAAATAAAAAATTGTTAATTATAATCTCCTTGAAATTAGTTTGTTAAGAAGCAATACCATAAATTTGAGATATACAGAGATCTAGATATATAAAAGTGATGTATCAGTGTACAGCTGGTATACTAATACTTATTATTATTATTATTATTATTATTATTATTGTATAATTAACAAGAGCTGAACATGGAAAATTTGTTGATAGGTAGTTAAATGATTTTGATTGCTTTTATAAAAGGCAATATTTTATAATTTTTGTAATTATTGAAAATGATGTGCGGACCTCAAAGATTATCTAGGGACAAAATAAAATTTTTATAAATTTATTTCACTTACTTAATATCTTCGCTGGCCTTGGCTATATGACCAAATACATGGGCAAAAGAGTTTGGTATGATACCCTTTAATTCAGGTTCATTTCTATTGCCTTCCATTGTAAAAGTTTTGCCTGTCCCAGTTTGTCCATAAGCCAGAATGGTTCCGTTGAAACCTGCCAGAACTTTTTCCACAATAGGCCGTGCTGTTTCATTGTACACGTCCAACTACATCAGAAATATGTTTTAAAAAAAATTGTTTTATTCACATAATTTAGGGGGAAATTAAGAGCCTTACAAATTAAAAAATTACAGCAATTAATTATACAACAAAATAAATATTTTATATCTGGGAGAAGTTAGGTAAGGTTAAGGCAATATATGATATTAAATTTATAAAAAAACATTGTAAAATAATTGGTTGGTAACATTATGCATGTACTCAAATAAATCTTACTAACTCAACAAAATACAGTACTACTGCCGAGAATAAATGGCATATTATAAAAATGGCATAAAATAAATAAAAAATTTATCAAATTTCTAATACAGTTCATAAAAATATAGATCTGTAGCTAGATTTCTTCCTTATTGTCAGACCAACTGTACTGGGCATCCATGAGTTGTTCTACATAATTGTACTTGTTTAGAACTTCCTAAAACATTTTGTTCACTGGCATAAACCCCATATTGATATGTTCTAAAAATCTAAAAAAACCTAAAATGTGGATATGTAAAACTTTGTGTATGAGTAGTCCACTTATTATCTAAATATCCATAAATTTTTGTATCCCTTGTTCTTTGAGCACCTGTGTCCAAAATATTTAAGTCTTTTATCTATGGTGATAAAAGTTAGATAAAAGTATTTTATCTAAGGATTGTGAGTTCAATAAGTGCTTGTCTTTGAAACAACCTATGCCGATTGCCTGTAGGAGCTGCACAATCAAACATTATGTGATCAGTAGTTTCATTATCTAAACAAATATTTCCTGATGTTGAGATATTCGAACCCATCTCTAACCTTACCAATCACAGAATGTTATAATTAATTATAAAATCTGAGGTGATACAAAGAAAGATTACAAAGAGGTGATACAATCGTAAAAAGTGATTTATTAAAAGTAAATTTATTGTATTCGTCATGAATAATTATTAAATACAATAGTTAGTCTGAATGTTTGAATCTCGCGTATTATTCTTTCTTGTTCATATAATATTAAAAATAGGAAGGGATTAACAATTGTTTCAATTAAAACTTGAAGAAAAGAAAACTTAAGATTAACAAAATAGTTAGGTGATGCTTATAATCTATATGGGAGATGGTTTGGAGTAAATTTATGATATGATGGATGATTGATTTGACAGAAGGTAATTATCAGTATTAATAACTAAATAAATGCTCTTTTTAATGTCTAGTTGTTAGTTCAAGTATAACGATTTATAAACACAATTGAAGGTGATTTAACTGAAGCGAGTCTTGTGAAGATTAAATTAAATTTTAGTCACTCACCTATTTGTAGTTATTATTAGCTATAATTACCAGGTAGGTTTTTTTAAATAAAATTTGAAAAAAGTTCTTAATGTTTTAGTTATATCTGATTATTGTTTGTGTCTTCTTGTATAATTATTTATGATTAAATCACTGAACATTTTCTGTATAAATTTAAATGAACTGTCCAGTTTGATGGTCTCAGCAAGAATGCTCATAATGGCTTTCATCTTCTTCCTCTCCTCTGACGAAACCTCTTTTCTCTATTTCTTTTAACTCACTTTTGATATGAATAGCACTGCACTTTAATAAATAAATTATATTCAGTGTTTATTTTTTTAAAAAATTATATGCGTAACAATCTGGTGAATGAACAATTATTTTCAATGTATATGTAATGAGAAGGTTTGTTGATCATGACTGTTTTAGTGGTAGTCAGGGTCTTGTGATTTAAGACACATAACCTTGAGATGATGGTTTATTTATAACTTGAATTATGGTATCATTATATAGAACAGTTGGTTTCCCTAGAACATCCTGCCTAGAGGGGTGGATCCAGAGGGGTGAAGATCTCGTTTACTTCTATCTTTGGGTTTTCTTCATTAAATTATTCCCTTAGGTTGGTTTGGGTAAATATTTATTAATTAACATATCCCAAGCAGAAATATCAATAACAAAAATAAAACCTCAAAATTTTCAGAGAACAATTAGACCCACGCCATAAGTACACCAATATAGAAAAGAATAAAAAAATTATACATAAATGCTCCAAAGCCCCAATTATGAATATATTGGAGGAATACCAAATATACAAACAAACAAAAGCAGATCCAACTTCATCATTAAACAAACAAACAATATTCCAATCTAATACAAGACACCATAGATAAACGTAACCCGTATCAATTGAGACATGAACGAGGAAACACGTGTGAAACAAAAATAAAAAATGATTAAATTTTGAAGTTAAGTTGTGTTATATTTATATGTTTTCATAAACGTGGTATATATGTGTTTTATTTATCATAAATAATCGACAGGCGTTAAATCATTTCAAGTATAAAAATAAACAATAAATGAGATTTGATAATACCTGTATAAGAGGCAAAACGATGTAATCGAAGGAGTGAACAAAGAAGGATTGCGAGCAGAAAAAATAAAGGTAAATAACCATTAGTAATCCCTAAATTTGTAACTTTAACTTGGATACCAAAGAAATGGTTGTATTAGGATTTGAAATATGAAAATAAACCGGGAGATTTATAATTATTGGTCTATAGAGAAGACCACGTGAGTCAAATGAATGACTGAAAATAAATATTATAACAAGGGTAATGAAAATTCAATATTCAATCAAAAATTCAATATTCAATCAAAAATTCAATAGATTTCCAAAATATTAATTTGATGTATAAAATGTTAGTTGTAAGTTGTAATAAATATTTAAGTGATAATTGTGTTGTGATAACAGACAGAACAGGTTGTCATATAAATGATTTGAGCAGTGTCCGTGGTGCAAAGTATGTGAACAGTTTTTAGCTGACTTTGTACATTGGAAAGGACGCTTATTTTGTGGGATCTAGAAAGGCAAGCATGCGGTTAATAGAGTCTTACTGTGGCATCTGACTTGGTCAGACGTGTTTTCTGTTTAAAGAAATTTTTAGAACAATATAGTGTAAAAGTTTAGAGACGGCATCTGATGTGGTCAGACGTATTATTTCTGTTTAAAGAAATATTAGAACATTGTAGTGTAAATGTTTTAACAAGTTTAGAGACGGCATCTGACGTTGTAAGACGTATTTTTGTTCGAGGAGATTTACGGACAATGAAGTGTAAATGTTTTATCAAAACAGTTTCAAAATAATGTAAGGTACAAAGTAAATCGAAGGGACAGTTTATAATTAATTGACTGTGGTGTGTACGGGAGAGTGATGAACACTTTTAGTAGTACGGTGAGTTTGAAAAGACAATTTGAGATCGTCGGCGAGATGATTGCGTTTACAAGGAAATTACATTACAGGAACGAAGACAGCTTACCACAAACGACCTTCACCATGGAAATGACCACATGCGGTAACACAAAATGATAAGACAATTTTATATAAATTTTTGTATATAAAAGAACATTTGATAAAAAATATGTTAAAATTTGTTTAAATGAAGAAGTAGTTGTAATTGTAAGCAGTAATTTTGAAAGATTTAATTTAACTTCTAAATAAAAAATAATATAAATTTTGATACATGAGAGTAAAAAAGCTCATAATTAATATCATTATTAAAAGTTGCAACTGATTAATGTAGTCATTAAACAGGATTTTGGTCTCTTCAAGACAGGATAGTTTAAAATTTACAATAAATAATTTCAGATAAAATACTAAAGATGTACCATGAATATATATGTATATGAATAATGTCAATAAAAAACCATGATCAGTTTCAGCAGAAAAAATAAGGATTCTTATTTATCAAACCACTACTGTTAGTACACTTTCAAAAGAAATCACGACCCTGAGGTTATTTCAATTCAAAGTAAGTTTGTATTTTTTCAAAATTGATGAGTTAATTCCATCTGGCTGAGCAATTTTTCTTTAAATAAATACTTAATATTAAATAGTGTCATATTAAGATTTTAATTCAGATCAATATTATTTTTTAAACTCAAATCCCTTTCATTTTTATATATTTACACATTATGTAACATAACCAGTCCAGCAGGGCAATTAATGAATTTTATTAATTGTTGTCAAAGTATTCCTATGAATAGCCAGAGGAGTATGTAGTCTACCTGAGCATTGTCCTGTATACCGAGCTAAGACTACACTAAAACGGAAACTCTTCAGTATTCAGAGTTGACATATTAAAGCTTAACTCCCCCATAGCTATGCAGTTGTTGGCATATGTTGCTTAATTTATAGCTCGAGATGATTAGCATTATACCCTTTTGCCGTTTTGTTACAGCATCCCATTGCCGGTTTGCTGCAACAATATGCTCTCTATGAACGAGGAGACTTGTAGCTTTGCACTTTACTCTGCACACGACCCCCCCCCCCATTTGTCCAGTTCTTAGAAGAGCGAAGTACATAGGAAAAACACTGTACGGAATCTTCATAGGCCATAATCCAGAATTAGTATGATTTTGGTGGTTTTTATGAAAATGTCTAAACATTATTTAGATGGAACATTTGCATTGTCCCTTTTATTCTAAATTCACACTACAGAAATATTTTGTATAATACCAGTAGAAAATTAATAATAGGAATACTAATCTGAAAATCTCAGGTTTGAAGTAATATTGATATGTTTTTATTATAGTTTTCGGTACATCGACAAAGATGGCAGTCGACAAAAGTAGTATTAAATTATAAACATGATTAATTATTTAAAGTTGTTAAAAGTTTTGGCAACAAAAAAAATTTGTGCGGAAATAGTTTTTAACATAAATTTGAGTAATAAGGTTGAATGAAGGTTTACGATCAAAATGATTTATTACAGATCAAAGTATACATCAAAACTATATGTATTATATGTTTAGGCTATACCAAAAATATTCCAAAATTTAAATGCAATTTGCTTATGTAATTTTAGATATTCTAATTAAACAAAAACACAACTAAGGTTAATTTAATTTAAAATAACAATACATAAATTTGTATACTTGATTATTTAATCATTTTCTTTATGTCAATCAAAATGCTGAACAATAACAAAATCATTGCTATGCGTTATTATTTACTCGTACTTTACCCATATTACACTAAGCGATAATAATGGAATTAGTAAGGAATAAAATACATTTACTTTCTTTAAAAAAAAGTTAAAATAAATGTAAACTTATTTCAACCAAAATATAAAAACAATTGTTTACATCGATGAAAATAATTTTAATTTTAATTATATTTTAATTGATGTCATTAAATTTTCAATTCTCCAAATTTTGCATATTGATCCAATTAATTGTATTAGTTATTATTAAATTAATTGTACTAATTATTAAATTGTACTATATGTAACATAATGTGTATTATATGTAACTAACCTGATTTGAATCAGTATCAAAAATAATGTCAAAAGTAAATGATTTAGAAGGTTCCAAAGTAGATGCATGGGGATTTGTTACTGAAACAGTTCTTGTGATAGAGTTTACATTTGTAATCTTTCTGTAACCGGCTTGAATTTCCTGCTCACTCAATGGACGCACACGGATGACAACTCTCACATTCTCTACTTCCTCTATCAGATCCACCTAAGACAAAATTTTATATCATAATCTTTTTAAATTGTTAACATTACTTCCCTGACGTAATAAAGACATTAATAATTATCATGTTATTGTAATATTTACCTGTTGTTAGAAGACAGTTAATGTGCAGACATCTAACGGCATGCTATTCAGTTAGCTATGCTTGACTTACCGAACCTACACGCAAATGCTCATTGCGTATTATGAACATCGAATGTAAACTTGTAAATTGCTTATTCTTGACAGAAATATTGAGTTTCAATTCTTTAAAAGTGTCTTCCAAAAACAAATATGATCTAATTCTTTAAATTTAAGGTAGGCTAGATAGGCCTAGTAGCCGATTTCATGATTTTTCATCACTAAATTCAACCAGATTGCACACTCTGTAATTACCTAATATATATACATATATATATATATATATATATATATATATATATATATATATATATAGTCACCTAGCCAGACCTAATAAAACAAGCTATCATACATTCACTAACTTGACTAATGTAGTCATAAATATTAATGTACATTCATAACCTGAGCTGTATTTCATACTTTTAAAATTCTTATTTTGTACTAAACTAATGTATTTAGGTACTTTTTAGGGGGTTAGGTACTTTAAAAATGTTTGGCGACACCTAATCTGATTTCTTTTTTTCAAAATAAGATAGGTAGTAATCCATTTTCACAATTAAATTTTAAGGTAAGCTACACTGGATAATTACCACTTCATGTACATTTATAATTCCAAGTTTGTACATTATTTGTAAATCAATGGGAAAATGAAGAAGTACATGAAACAACTGGGATTAATCTAAACATTATATACATCTAAAATAGGGCGACGATGAATCAATTTTACTCCAGTTAAGCAATATAGAAAGTAGACAGTTCACCACTTCATATTGTAATGCTGAATAGGCTACATAATATCGTTTTTCAATATCATTTTGATTAAATGTAAGTTTTAAAAAATAACCAATTCATCGTACAGTCTTTACACTTACCGACATTTTTCAAGATAGTTTTCCTGATTCAAAATTACTTTCTTTTCATTATCAAACAAATAATTAAAATATAGTTTTAATAATGTCTATTAAACAAATTGAATATTGATCACGAAATACAAATTTGAATGAGTCAGGCCAGCTGTTTTTAACATTACAGGAGATTAGGAGACTCAACAGAACCATAGATAGAGATACAACTTGAAAGAACGGAACTGAAGAACAGCAGAACCAGCACTCCTACTAGATTTAATCATTTTAATCGTGCTTTTTGCTAATCTATACAAGTACTGTTGTAGGAAAGTGTTTTTTTTTAATAATAGATTTTGACATAACAGAGCTGTCAAAATCACCTGACATTTGTATGGTAATTAATAAAAGTACTTGAATTATTCAGTTTATTACTTAAATTGTTAGAAAATTTGAGATAAACATCATGAAGATTTATATAAAAATATAATTTAGTATAAAAGTCAAATCTCTTATGAATTTTTGTACCTTGAAAATGGGCGTTGAATATTTAACAGATTTTGCAAATACTCTTGATACATTTTTTACTGGGGTAAGTCTTCTTTAATTTTAATATTTATTTAAGGTTAACAGTTAAGAACATTATTGATGCTCTTTATCTACTTTATATATTTTTGGTAATTATTTGGTAAGTTGATATAAGGATTATTTGGTTAATATTGAGAGAAGTTGCCCCATCGATTTAAGTGTGAAATCTTGGCAATTCCTCTTCAAAATAACGTTTTGTCCATCATTTCAATACTTAATAAAGACATTTCCCACTTTTTATCTTTCACAATTAATTATTTCTGTCCCAAATCAGCGATTTAAAATTCCTGTTTTATGGCATTTTGAGGTTATTTTGACAAATATTTCATCAATTTTAATTAAAATCTATTGAAGTTTTTTTCTTTTGCACAAAAATATATCTGTTTTAAGAACTGTCAAAATAGATATTATTTAATATCAATAATGTTGTGTATGATTACCTTACCACACCTAGTTAAAAGAATTTCAGCTCAAGGAAGGTCATTATATATATATATATATATATATATATATATATATTTACCTCACTTAACTTTTATTTCTTTTACTAGGTCTGGGATTCAGTGACCTAGTCATCCTGGATCTTATAACATAGAAGTGTAGTAATATCAACCTGTAGAAGTTAATGAAGTGTGCATGCACCCCATGAGTGAATTCAATATGGCTATACAAATTTGTCAATTCCATACATTGTTAAGTAAATAATGAACTGTGAGATAAAAAACCACTTGTATTGTAAATTAGTAGGGTATCTACTTGATGGAGAAAACGCTATTTGGAAGCGGAATTACAGAGATTTTGCACTTAAATCGATCGAACAGTTGTTCATATTTACCAACTATTTTACTACATACCTTATTTTGAAACTGTAAAATGATATTTTAATTTGGAATTCACTTAGTCAATAAAAAATTGAAAAGTACCAAATTCACTTATATTATCATCGGATTTTATTATTAAAAATTATGAAATCGTTAACTATTTACCTTGTACCGGTAGTCAAACAATCAGTATATATTTTGTGTCTGAAGACACTTTTCAAGTCCCAAATTGCATTTCTTCACTGTCAAATAACACATTGAAAACAAAGAAATCTAGCTCTTGTTAGGTTAAATACAGCTTTGTTAAAGAAAGCCTACATTAATATTTATGACTATATAATATAAATTTTATTATTAATATTAATAATAGGCCTAATATTAAATATTATTATAAATATAATATAAATATTATTTGTCAGCAAATTTCTGGACCTTGTGAGGTTCCGATAATAGCGTGGTGTTGGACACATGCACATTACTTGTCTTTTGACAGGTTAAATATCATTATGCTGTATGAGTTCATAGTTCATAATGATGCGAAATAGGTCTCGGCAGGTCACTATATATATATATATATATATATTTTTTTTTTTGACCTAAACAGACCTAGTAAATGAACCGAAGGTCTGGTAAACCTTTCCAGACCTGTAGTTCCTTTATTAGATCTGGTTAGGTAACCATATATATAGTAGTTACCTTCCTTTTTACTAGATCCCTTTTACATCTCATCTCAAAGAGCAAGATGTGAGATTCAACTAGCAATCGCACATTGACTGACTTGAACATCAAGTAACGTAAGCTGCATTTTGTACTTTTGTATTTCTATAAAAGTGTCTTCCGATAAAAAATATGAACTGATTGTTTGAATACATGGTAAACAGTTTACGATTTCATAATTTTTAATAGTAAAATCTGATGATAATGTAAAATAGATATTTACCCCCTCGGTAAATATCATCCAATATCAAGATCATGTATCTTATGATGCATCTGCATTAGATGTCTTACAAGTCGTTTTTATTAAAATTTATTTTTCCATACAATGTTGTTTGTTATTTAGGCCTACCGGAATTTTAACGTTATGGATGAAATGAATGAAGACCAGACGCACGATTGATTATTAATTAAGAATATGGTAAATGTATAGTGTATATCCTGTTGCGATTTAATATTGAAATTTAACGAAATAGGATTTTCTTTAGCTGGGAGGATCCTTTTCAAGTATCAAAATACAATATTTCTTTCTAAAATATTTAATTTAAAAGTACGAAATCCTAGGCTTATGAGGTTAAGACATCTACATTAATTCGTATGTATTTTGCTGTTTTTGTGTGTTGACCAAACAGTCTACAAGTCAAACAAATATACATTAGACATGGTTAATTAAATTTTTCCTGAATGCCAGACATAAAGTTTTATGTCCAGTTATCTTTCATAGTTGCACCTACTCAGTTAGGTTACATAACTAGGATTTCTTGGATCCATTTTTTGTCAGTTTATTAAGTTTTTTGTTGCCTGGTATCCAGCCAAGTATTACCTGGTTTTGTGTCGAAAGCTTAATTAAGGTTCGATGACACACTTTTATCCTCAGGGGCATTTTCAAGGCTTATCTTTCTTCTGGAGTATAGGGAAGTACACTTTACTAAATCCTAGGTAGGATTTTATGCCTGTTGCTTTTAAAGCTGGGAAAGAGGTATTTTATATTAAGACCACTATGGTTTGGTGGTTTTTGATATTATTTGAACCAATTACCTTTCAGTCCTTTGTTTTAAGGGACTTATTCTATTGCTAGCCAATTCAAGAATCTTGGCGAGATTTACAGTACCTTTGAGTAAACCTTAAGAGCTTTGATAATCACTTGGGTAACTAGCAGGATGTCCTTTTGGTCACCTATCCGTAACTTAGCAGCATTATAAGATTTTATGTTTGGGATTTTTCTCTCCAACGACATATTGGTTTCTAAGTTTGCACAGACCATGATACAGGCTCCAGCCTCTTGGTAGGTGTTACTGAATTGAGGAAATTCTCCATGCTCTAGAGTTTCAAACTAGAGCTGGGAACCCTCAATTTGGTCCAAAGGTTCTATATAAAATTATGGTCTGGATATTTTTCTTGAACAATCTTATATGATGATACTATTTATTTATGTTTGTTCCTGCTATATAAGTGACTTCAATTTTTATCGCTCCTAGCTTTTATTGTACTCTCCTTAGAGGGTCCGTTAGCTTTTTTTGGCTCTTCCCTACATTTTAGGATTCCATCAGTAACATGTTCTGCAAGCCTTTCTAAGAGCTTCTTTTATTTTTATTTTCTGCTCTGGTATATTTACCTTCACTTTCATTTGTGATGGTGTCTTGAGAGGAATCGTCTATTTCTAAACATAATGTCCTCTTTTTCAGATGAGATTTCAGTATTGGTATAAGCTCATAGAGTTTCCCTCCACCTTTTAACCCAGAAGCAACTGAAGTTGTTTCTGCTTCATTATTATTGGCAATGTCTAACACGCTACTGTATTTATTTGTTTTTTGCTTTTTTGGTGAAGAATCCACAGTTGTTCTCATGAGTATTAACATTTTTAAAGTGGCTACTTACAATGAAGGGTCGCCTGGTCCTTCATAGGCTCCAGTTAATGCACAATTACCTTTGTACAATTCATGTACCGGCATGGATACCCTAAGGACACTTTACACCTTAGATGGGGAATCTTTATTGACCTCCCTGATCTAGATTCACTGTGTTTTGTTGAAGCAGGGTCACCTCAACCAGAATGCGACTTTTTGCTTATGCACAGCGGTCCTAAGGGTAACTTTCTCGGATTGAGACCACTCAAATAATAAAAATAGACCTCTTTTATAAAATGAGAAATATATAAAGTCATAATTCAGAGTAAGTCAAAAGGATGGGTCATCCACATAAGCAAGCTTAAAGTCCATTCCTGAACGGACAGGCAAGGTTTTAAACAATAGGATGATGTAATGCTAACCCCTCTTAATGAAGAAAGAATACGCAAAAAGAAATTTAATAACTGTTATAATTTAGAAGTTATGGCTTAAAAAACACTGTCAAAAATCCAAATAGCTTGATTAGTTGAAAATTGTAATTTTTTTAATGGTAATAGGTTAACCCTAGAATGGTAATGCGTAGTCTGTCAGACGACGTTCCCTACAAAAACCGATCTGGGAAACGGTTTTAAGTCCCAAATAAAATCTGCTTACTTTGCTATATTAGTTCCAGTGAGATAACCGTCGTGTCTTAGAGTACGCGTTACCATTTACATTAGTCTTTTGTCTTGTGCAATAGTTGCTTTATGTTTTCTTTTTTTTTTTTAGACATGTTTAAATCTGTGAGTTTCTCAAATTAAAATATATAAAAAAAGTAGTGTTTATTTTATATTTTATTAGTTTTAATGGCACGTTTTCAAAGCAAAAACTGCAGTAAACAAATTTGTTGAGCATCTAGGAATGATATGTGTAGACTGTACAAAAAAATTGTTAATAAACAAACACGACTTAAATATGTCTACAGCAATATAATCTAATTTATTAATATATATCTTCTTTTTTTAATTTGTGTTTTTTTAATCTTTTCCCACGAGTAGTCTGAAAGACTACGTGTTACCATTTATGTAAGGCGTTACCATTCTAGGGTTAAACTAATGGTTATTTTAAAACAAAAAGAAGCTGATATATATATTATGTTAATTAAGGGAGAGACATTTAATTAACAAAGGTAATGGAAAATAAGTAAACCTTGACAAAACAATAACTTCACTAAGTAAAGGACTACACCAAAAAACTAAAAAGATTCTTTCTTTTCAACACTTAAACAACAAGAATCCAAAAGAAAAAGGAGAAAATTCTAAAAGGATCAAATGATGGTTAAGGGAAAAATATGAAAATCTTTAAAAAGCAATAATTCGGAAAGTTATTGCCCTAGAACTTCAATTCAAATTTTTATGGAATCTACAAGTTATAAAGAAAAGGATGGTACTATCACATTTTTGAGCCAATTAAAAGATATGGAAATTTCAAGAAAATAAGTAGTAAAATTCACAAAATAAGACTTTTTCAACAACTGGAAAAACCTGAAGGGGGTTAATTAAGAAAGTAAATATTGATAACTTTCAGAAATGCGTGTTATGAAATATAGTTCATAATTTTCATTTAAAATATAACAAACTATCATGTTTGAAATCACTAATGATAGTTTTAAGAACCGAACACCCTGATTTTGAATTTAATTTCATGACTAAAACCTTGCGCAAAATTCTTAGAAATACGGGTTTCTGGTGGAAAAAAACTGAAGACAGTAGAGGAATTTTAGTTGAAAAAAAATTACATACGATTGAAAAGAATTAATTATTTAAAAATAATAAAAGACTATAGACTTGAAGGGGGACCAATAATTTTTTTCTGACGGAACCTACGTTCACATTACACACGTTAAAAGTCTTTCGTGGTTTGAAATGGATGAAAAAAGTAAACTAATTTTACTTATGAAAAATAAAATAATTGAATAAAATTGTTTATCTAAAATAAATAACTACAGTACTAGCAAAAAGAATTTATGCAAGATGTATAGATAACATAGCATGGTAAATTTTTCATTAAAGATTGTGTTGTTTTTTTTTTTTGCTTGCTTTCCTTTGTAGTAATAAAATAGTCTCTTTTAAAATGTGTATCAATCTTCTAATTTTTTTATTTATATTTTTGTAGTTGTCAGAATGTGGTCTTTTAACAAAATATTCTGTACAACTCCAAGCAGCTTTGGTGGATTCAGATCTCATGTTAAAATTCAAGAACTTAATTTGGCAGCTCATCAAGAGTTTGCAAGTAAGTTGTATATTTCTTTTAAAAAAATATATTTGCAATAAAAATATAAATTTAGCAAATTAAATATTATCTCATTAAAATAGTATTACTTTAATGTAATAGCAGATATTTCTTGTTGAAACTCCATATTCAAGGATAAAATAAAGCAAAAGCTTAAAGTATCAAATTTTTTTTTTTTAGTGACTTTTTTTTTTTAAGATTGTGACTCTGAGTACATAGGTCAATCAGGTAGATCTATAAAAGTTAGAATTAAAGAACATGTAAATAGCTGGAAACAAGGCTATAGAAACTCTAACTCTAAACTCTAACTCTATATGACTCGGGTCATAGTTTTGATCCGAAATTGAATGTTAAACTCTTACATATAGAAAATAAAAGCAATAGATTAAATATTTTAGAATGTTTAGAAATAAATAGATCTATTTCACTTAGGCCTATTCTCAACTTAAATGACCAAATTGTATTAAATTCGTCACCTCTTCTAAAACCCATCCGTAACATAGTTCATTAACCTTTATCTACCTGCTAGGTCATCCCCCTACCTTTCCCGATTTCTCTATTGTATTTCAGTTTCCTGTACTTATGTTTAAATAGTTGTCTATACCTGTAAATTATCAGTTGCCCGACGATGCCGCAAGGCGAAACAATTGTAGCTCATTTATACTATTAAATATTTGAAACTTTAAGCTTTTGCTTTATTTTATCCTTGAATAGTATTACTGTTTAGTTGTCAGTTATTTCAGAGTCGTTTCTGTGATATGTTGAGGGTTAAGTTCATCCCTACACTAAACTAATGACAATATAAACAGGAATTAATTTAGTCCTAGGTACTGATTAATCACAGCTCTTTCAAAATTATGTTTTGAGTAAATTATCTAATCCATGGCTATTTTAATTACCAAATGAACAAATTATGTCTTTTGAGGTAGCTGGTTTAACACGTTGACTGCTAACAAAAAATGCAATAAATGCATAAGCTAATTTTTTTTTTTTTGTTTTATGTTATCACTTACCTCTAGTATTATTGTGACGAAAATAGGCAAAGAAAAGTCTTCAGGTATCCAAAACTCCAAATTTGACCATTTTGAAAATGTGCGGTAGATCTACCTCACGCACGAATGGCGCCAGTCTTGCTTGCGGGCACACACATTTGCACTACTTATTTTGAATAAATACTGCACTAATGTTTTAGTTTATAGTATTATACATAAAAACAAAACTAACTAGGCCCTAACTAAGATAAATTGATCAAAAATGTAAAAAAAAAAAATAGTTATATACAACCCAACCAACCAGCCAAAGTCTTTGTTCTTTAGTCATGGAACTGGTCAAAACAGTGCGGAACACATAAGCCCGGTTCTCCTTCGCACTCTAAACACTGCCACATTACATATTTGTTTATACCTTTTGCGTAGCAGACTCTGCACCTTTTCTGCTTGCTTCTTTTTCCACAAGCCACTTTCTCTGTCATTTTCGAGGGCACGTGAGGTTCACTCCTTCGCTTCAGTGGTCATGGAGGAGGCGTTATGTCAGGCAGGAGCTTGTCGACAACGGCGAGATGGAAATCGTACAAAGGTATTTTATTTTGGCCGGTTGAGAGTTGTACCTCGTTATACAGATAGTGAGAATTAACCATAAACATCTGCATTATATGTACAAAAATCTTTTTGTACCACCGCAGCGTTTTCCTTTCGCATGGGTAGTATGACATCATTTGATCACTGCGGTCTACACCCTTCATAAAATGGTTATACTGCACAATTGGCAGTGGTTTGTTCCTTGGCTTGTTATAATGATACATATACTTTTAGGGTCACCATTGAACAATATACAAGTTGTCAGCCAGTTTTGATTGATGTAAAAAATTTAACAAAAGAATTTTTTTTTTTTTAATGTTAACCATTTTGACATTGTTATATAGCAAACAATTCTATAAGAATATGGTATGATAATTCTTTGATTTTATGGTATGATTCAACATACCATAAAATCAAATTTAGATTAGGGTGACTGACTAAGGTCCACATAAAATGCTCACTATCTGTATAACAAAACGAAGCATAAAGTTCTTATTAACAATGGTCAAATTTCCTTTTGTTAAAAACAGAACCAGCATATGAGCTTTAACAGAGAAGTTACCAGCACAAGCAAAGTGATGGGAACTTTTATTTACATATGAAGCACTAGTACTAGGTTGTTAAAGCCAAGTCTCATAAGTGAGGTTTTATTTTAATATTTTCTAGAACTTCTGTGAACTACCATGTAGTATTTATTTATAATTTACTTTGAGACAAGTAAATCGACATGTCTGTAGATCATCGTGAGTCCTTTCAGCCTACATACTCATTTATCTCCTCTTAAACCTACTTGATTTAGTTCAATCTTTGGAGAAATTCAATTGTCTGTTACACTACTCTTAATTTAGTAGTTTAAAATTAGAATTAAAACTAATTTTTATAAAGTGTAAAAAGATACATAAACAAACATTTTTATTTTTTTTTAAAAACAACCAAAATTAAAAGTAATTTTGTTAATCCTAGTCGTAAAGTAAATTTTATTAAACTTGATTTATTCAATGAGAGCAAAAGGACAACATATTTGATACTATAAACATTTTTTATTTGAATGATTTTCACATATTGTATGTACTCTTTTTATTTTTTACTAAAATTGTGTACTTTGTTAATCAATAAGAATGCAACTTCTGGTAGATAAGATCATCTTCTGTTACATTATCAGCAGTATTCTTTTAATATAATGCTATATTTATAGCACATTTTTGTTTTTCTATATACATTATCCCTACGCGTGGAAAACTTTATAAACTATTATTGTAGAAAATCTAACCTAATATTTCATTTTTTTTTTTCAGATATTACTCTCTAAAATTCCAACATTACAGACTAGTGAATCAAGTGTGGAAGTTGGCACTCAGACATCGTTTTGTGTAAAAGAACAAGTAAATAGTTTAAAAACAGAACCACCTAGAGAACTCGTAGTGACATGTCATCCTATCACTCTAACGGCCATCGCTAATAGACCTAGTTTTGTGGCTACATCCGATATATTATCCGTGAAAACACAATCCATGTCTGATTTGTGTTTGTCACCAGTTAATGAAGTTACTGAAGAAAACAAACACAGCAAGAATCAGGTAGTGTTAATTATTTATGATCTTATTGACCACATGGTCCAGTAAGATAAATCATGTACATCTTTAGGCCTCTATGTCTCGCACTCACCGTAAACAATATTTTGTCTGTATTTTAGCCTAGGTAAAAATGATGAGAACAAATTATATATAAAAAAACCTTTCAAATATATGTTTGTTTGTTTTTTAACACACGTTTATAGGAAATTCTTGAAACGCTTTATTTTATTACTTTTTTTTATTATTTAGCAATATTTTAAAACTCAAATTTTAAAATATAAGTTTGT
The DNA here is from genome assembly GCA_963513935.1 of Aphrophora alni. Lineage (NCBI taxonomy): Eukaryota > Metazoa > Arthropoda > Insecta > Hemiptera > Aphrophoridae > Aphrophora > Aphrophora alni. Next base: position 147,014,220 of record OY740769.1, on the reverse strand, counting down.
TTCATAATGTTCTTAAATGTCTTGTTTCTAAGTTTAGAGGAATCAGTAATCAAAACTAAACTTATAGAAATAAAATCCAAATGGCAGCATCCCATAATATTGTTTTAAACAAATAAATATGTACAAAAAGTGATTTATTTAATAAATAAACTATTTGAGAATAAATATTTTACAAATCTATATTGTAATGTTAATTTTTCTTTATTTTAGAACAGTATACAAACTCAGGATTCCAATATTATTGAGAATCATCTGTTACAAGATATTTCCAGTGCCAAACAAGTTAAAAACCTATGTGATTTGAAGCCAATGGTTGTGACTGATAATAACAAAGACAGTGGTGAAGTAAAAGAGCTGTGTAGTGAAAGTGAAACAAGTAATGTCATTCATATTGTTGTTGAAGCCACAGAAGAATCTCCAAATATCATTCAGGAGAATATGTAAGAATACCTGTACATCATACTTTTTTTCTTCTTCGTTGTGTTATTTTTAGGAAGTTTTTTTTTTTAGAAAATAAAATATTGCCACCTACTTCATGAATTAAGGCACTTATTTAATATATTTTTTTATCTTTTTGGCCCCAGTACTCCAGAAATAACATCACTTCAAAATTGGAAATATATGTAAACGCAGTGTGATCCAAAAGCCATTGATGAAATGTGAATCTGAGAATAGTGTTTTAAAACTGTTATTAGTTTGTAGTTTGAAACCTTTATTTTCACCCACTTAACACTCCAGTGGTTGCGCTGAGCACATATAAAATTATATTTTCCAACGTATATGTGTTGACACTTTTGGGTTCACGACATAAATTAAAACTATAAAAACTTAATCTAAACAATTAGGATAATATCTTAAAACTAATGAAAGGTGTGTTAGGAACGGCTCCTCTAAACTGCCTGGGTTCTTTCTTTTAATCAAAACAGTGGTTCAACGTTTAATTAATTTTTATTATTAACATAAATTTATATCTATCTTTCTTATAATTTAATACAATACAAAAAGGGAGTATATAATTATAGAATGGTGGGATCAAAACATGTTATTATCTCTAATACAAATATCCACAATCATATAAACAATATTCAAAACTAAATATTCATCACTCAAAACCCAGAAGTATTCCAACTATTATTACTTTTGTTTATTTGAAGTTACTGATATTACAAGTGCCTCACCTTGAAGAGTCTCAAATTCAGCCAATCCCCTTTTGTCCTTCCGTCTATATTCAAACTTCCTGGGCTGTCTTCCACCATGGCTAGCGACGCAGCCGGTATCTGATCCCCTCCACTTGGTGCCGGCTGCTTATATATCTTTCATCGCTCGTGGTGTTCTACTTCCAATGCAAGTCAAGCATTTCAATTCTTTCACAATAGTTGGGCCATTCTGAGTTTTGTACGAGTATTGGGTTGAGATAGGGGTTTTCTATTATGCCTAGTTAGTCCATTGCTGCGATTTTAACCTAACAGTTTTGATCAAATTTTACTTAAGTGTAACTTCAAAGAATCCAAAAAAAATTATGGTAGTTATCTCTCCAAAAATACCAGTTTGTGAACAACAACTCTACCATGAGGCTATTTATAAAGACATAATGTCTCAAAATCAGCTCTACCGATTTCATTCAATTTTAATTAAATGTGAAGAATAATAAACCCACATGCAAAATTACAAGTAAAAAAAGTCGTACAGTTCAGAAATAATAAAAAAATAAAATAAATAAACCTTGTCCGTTGCTGGCAAAACCTCGATTTTAATCAAGTATTATGACACAAGTGAAGGCAACCTTAGGTTCTATTAAAGATATAAATATTTACTCAAATACGGCATTCTTGGTTCATTTTTACTCTTTGATTGACAACTACTCACTTACAGTTTTTATTGGGTTTGGGAATGGGTGTATGAAAGCTCGTACAGTAGAAGCTCTTTTAACCGGCACGGTCGGGACCAGGGCCATGCCGGATATCCGATTTTGCCGGATAATCGAGCGTATCTAGTTTTTAACCCTCCAAGTGCTAAAAGTCGCGATCGCGATCTAATTAAACAAGGTTTGCTAAAATCGATATACAAATGGTAACTTTTATCCAAACTACATGTATTTTATATAGTGACTCCGAGTAAAAGACGCTCTATTCATTTTGCACAATTTTATCGATGGTTATAAGAAAAATCAATGTTAGTGAAAATCAATACCGGCAGTGAATTGTTGTTTAGTGTTTTTGTCTATATTATTTTGGTAAATACAATTTATTTTATGATTTTTTAGTGTATCAGTAGTGTTTTTAGTGTAGTATTACACATATAATAATGAGTAAACTTGGCAATTCAAGTGATATTCATAACTGTTTGTGTGAAAGTGATACCGCTAGTGATGAAAGCGGTAACTCCGATGTAGGAATCAAAATGTTTGTTTCTTTTTTTTGTGTATATTACATATTTTATAATAACTGATTTTAGTAAATACATGATATTCAAAGGTTAAATGCCAATACAGTACTTTCTAAAGACACAGTAATAGAGCACACTAATTTGCAAAAGTTGGATGTAGTGTCACACAGTGCGCGAAATTACTGAATTTGAAGTTTGTGTATGTATAAATGTTTACAACGATGTTGACATTATGAAGAAAATAAAGTGTTACAATACTTATGAAGCAGACAAACACTGGATGACTAAGAAAACGGCGCACGTAGTCACTGCACTGGCGGGAAATGTCAATCGAGGCCTGTCAGCCGCCCGAACATAACCAGAAAAAACCGACCGTGAGTGGCTTAGCTGATGCCGGTTAGTAGAAATTGCCGGTTGTTAGAATGCCGGTTAAAAGAGCTTCTACTGTACAATGTTTTTGCACTGTTTATTTATGATGTGGGAAGAACAAATGGACACTTTAGAAATGTTTTGTATGCTTTCATAATATTAATCCAGATAGTTTAGTTCCATATCCTGACTGACAACTACCAAAGTGATGTTTTTAGAACGAATAGTTTAGTTTGGTTTTATGGATGGGTGTGTGAGAAAGTAATACTTTTACACCGTTTATTTTCATATATATTAGTGGAAAGTTTATTTAAAATATATATATTTCAACTTAAGGATAAATTTTATTTTGTGAAATGTGTGTCCGCTTATGAGTACAAACACAAAAGTTTTTTGTAAACTCAATTTTCAAGCTCTAGTGGTCATAACTAATGTTCTAACCAAAAATAAATTTGTAAAATTTTCTTTTTCTTTTTGGATGTTGATTTCAAAAACAAATATTTGTTCCAAACTGCACTTTGATATTTATTTGACATTTAAAAATTTGTGGGAAATAATAGAGGATGGGAGGATTTTTAGTTTTAGTTCAACCTGTCTATATATTTTTTAATAAATCAAATATTTAAATAATGTTGTTCTGTAGTTTGATTTATTTAGTAATGAACTGACTTTAGGGATGAAGAAACATCAGAAGTGGATATAGAACTAACTTGTGAAGAGTGTGATCGACAATTTAAATCCTCTGGGAGTCTTGAACGTCATTTACAAAGTCACAGTGGCTTCTGTAATATGTGTAACCAGGTAAAGAACTACATAGCCTAAGGTTTTTTAAAGTTAAAAATAGAAATTTTAACAAAATATATTTCTACTTTAACTTTTATCTAATTGAATATAAATGGGATTTAATAATGAAATAACTTATCATTTACACTTTCTGCAACTTTTCCATATTTTTTGTACAAATTTTGAATTAATTTTTATATTTATGATGTAATCATAGTTTTAAACACTTTGTAATTCTTAACTCTATATTTGTTATAATACAAAGAATGAAATTTTTGTAAATCTTGTATGATTTTCATTTAGTATTATTTAAAAAATGTTGTTAAAACTTTAACAAATTTTCTTTCAGGTTTAAACGTCTTTTCTCGATATCTAAAATTCACCTAAAAAAATAATAAAAATTAAAAAATAAAATAAAAAATCTGAGGATGTCTGGATGTAGCGTTCTACATAGCATACATTAGTTGTGATTAAACAATAAATCTATACTTTTAACTGTCAAATTTTTTTAATTCTTTTTAAAGTTTTATTCTGGACTATTCCTGTTGCCACTAATTCAATATGAGTTGCATACTTAAAATAATAGAGTGGAAACCCATGTCCATGCACTCATATTCTAAGTTAATTTTGTATAAGTACAGAAATTCTTGCTTTTTAGAGCAAAACTAAAATCACTTGGGAGAGAATATTGAAAAATCACACAAAAACTCAACAGCTTGGGCTATAAAATGTTCCAAAAATTACCTTTCTCCCTTCTCTCAAAATGCATTTTTTTAACCCAAATTCAAAAATAGATGTAGTAGATATAGCAATTTATGGTACTTAAAACCTGTTATAATTTAAACAATTATTGTAAATTGTCTTAATATTATAAGTTGAATTTTAATCTATTGTACATTTGAAGATGCTCAGCCCATGTTTGTTTTATCAGGTGTTCAACTGTGTTCAGACATTGCAAGATCACTGTCGTACAGTACACGAAGGTGCAGGCTGTTTTATGTGTACAACATGTGGGAAACGCTTTATGACCAAATTCAGCTACACAAGACATATGGAGTCACATCGCGGTAAAAAAGGAGCTGTATGTCATGTGAGTTAATTTATTCTTATTTATTACTTTCCAAGAGCAGCCTGCTAATAATTTTTATGATCTTTGTAAGAGTTACTATCAAATTTTAGAATTTATAACAATTATTAAAATTTTAGAAAATGTGAGCTTTTCCTTTACCTTGGATTAGTTGACGACGATGACGGGAAAGTGTTGCTCCCTCGGTAGATGTTCTGAAAGTCAGTAAGGATGGTTGTTCTCTCGGGATTTTTCAGGTCTGCTCAACTTCCCGATGTGTTCGGCCAGCAACGTGAAGTTGTAGGAAAATCAAGGAATCTGCCGTGCGAATGAGTCAATTCCCCAGTGCCTCCGTTCTCTCCAGATATCTATCTGACATAACTTTTATAAATAAACTCTCTATATATTTCCCCTTTGCGAGTGAGTTACTCGCATATTTATAGTTTTTGTAAGAAAGTAGGTTTTGTATTCCTACCCAGATTCTCAAGAAAATTAGTACTTTTGGAAAAACCAGGCAGAAAGTGGTTTTCTTCTTGTCAATTTTTGTAAATTTATTTTAATTAGTTATGGTACATATTTTTCATCCAGAAAAGGTCTTATTTCCCTGAGAAACTCCATTTTCCAGATTGACGTGAACTAAGCCGTGCAGTAGACTGCAGCCTGTGCTCTTTCGCTCTTCTTGAATTTCTGTTTAAAACTATGTTTTATTTGTCTCTGGAGTGCAGTTTGGAGTTTTGTCGCATGGTTGGCCAGGCAATAAGCTCTTTCATTGCCAGAAATACCACAGTGACTTTTTATCTACTGAAATTGGTGGAGTCCTCCAGATGTTTAGTTTGTGAGAAGGAGGAATAAACAATTGAACACATCCTCCTACGTTGTGAGTCGGACAACTCCGCAAGGGATAGGCTGAAGACATGTATGACTGAAGCTCGCTCAGGGTTTGACCAAATTTTAACAGACAGAAAATTTTGGAAACTGGCGGAGGAGGTTTATAGGAAGCACCAAGCCATCGGAGACAGCTCTGGAAGCTTGTAGAAGAAAATATGAAATAAAATAAAATGTTTTATTGAAATTTGTCCATAACTCTTTTCTGCAAAAAGTCTTCTCAAAACTAAATATGGTTTTGAATTTTATAATTTGCTGAAATGTAATTGCGTATCTAACTTAGTTCATTCACAATTTATGATTAAGATTTCACTTTAAATCACTCTGTCAATTTTAACACCACATTTGTTTTTTCCACTAATTTCTTTACGTAATTATGTTGCTACATGTCCGTAACTAGGGAAATCTCGGTTTTAACCCTAATTTATATTATATAACAATAAAAATTCTTAACTTAAAACATTTTGACAACTATACATTTATTTATTATACAAATATTAAATTTTATGTAAAACCATATGATAACTTATTGTGATGTTAAGACACTACTAGTTTATACTCTTTAAACAACATCCCCCCCCCCCCTTCTATTTAATCTATTTCCGTGATTTTATATTACATTTTTTTTTTAATATATTTTACTAATATTTCACTCTTTTATATAATTATTGAAATTTACTCAATTTATTATTTTACATTCTTTACAACTCATTAACCCTATCAATTTATTATCTTTTATTAATTAATTATACTTAAGTTTCTTTTGAACTTTACTTGCTTATAAATTTTGAAATATTTAATTTACCAAAATTTTTTATAAATTTTCCTTTTATTTTAATTATCTTGATGATATTTTATCATAATATATTCAAATTTATTTATAAAAAATATTCTTTTTTTTTTTCAATTATGGAAGTTCCTTTCCGAAATTTACTATGATTTTAATAAGAAGGAAGGAATGTGATAGTGAAGGCTTTTGTCACTATTTAAATTTTTTATTAACAAGTAATTTTTTTATCTGCTCATAGCTGAGATGTAATATCTTTCAAACACTTATTTTATACCGCACCGAGTCTCGTTCTAAGGTCATTTAGTCCGCATTTGTTCGCAGACCAGATGCTGATTACTTTTATAATTTGTATTAAAACTTCTTTGTGTGGGGTGGAAATTTCACAACATACACACACACACACACACACACACACACACACACACACACACATACACAAACTATAATATTTTGTGTTTTATGTATTTTGTAGTATATTGTTTCTTGAAACTTGGATGAATATGGTGCCACTAATAGTAATAATTGACAATATTCTTTCATAGTCCTCAAAAGTCTGTGAGTGAAACAAAACTAGTTTGTTGATGTTTCAAGTCATATGGAAGCACAACTCGAATATGATTATTTTAACGAATATATGACTAAAACATTAGTTCACTAGTCTGCTTTAAAAATGTTTGTAGAAATCTATATTGTACTAAAATCTGTTAATATGATGATTATGTTTAATCATAATCAATGAATGTTTAAATTGTTTTAGGTCTGTGGTAAAAGTTTCAGTAGAGCAGACTATTTGCAAACACATTATACTATACACGTAGGGAAACGTTCATTTGCTTGTTCACAGTGCCCGAGGAAATTTGTACGAAGGATACAGCTTACATCTCATGAAAAGGTTTTTCTTTTATTATGTTATGGATTCTATATATACTTATGTAATAGCTTGTCTGTCTATAAAGGACTGTAGTTTGTAGTCTCCAAAATAATTGTTTTAAGAAATAAATTGTTGAATAAAATATTAGAAAAGCACTCAAATAAGAAATATTACATATTATAGGGTGCGTCCAGTCATCGTGCAAGAAAATTGTCAATGTTGTACATTTTGCGGAAAAGCACTATACTTTTTGGAGAACATTCATTTTGAGATGCAGATTAAAACACTGAATTATCTGCAATGAATTCAAACCAGAACAAGAAACAATTTTAAGAAAAAAATAAACAAGTAAATAAATCAAAAATACATTCCTGTATATTTTATGCTGTAAATAATTATTAGAAAATTCACTCACTATAAAAGTTTTTGAGAATTATTAGACCTCTTACAGTTTTTACCCTAATTAATCATAATTTTTAGGATGTCAGAAATCAGATCTAAAAGTTATATGAATTGAAGTAGACTCAATTTCCTGTAAATCTCTACTTGGATCAACTTTCTATCCTTTTCAGATCCTAAGTTATGACTTCTCAAGGTAGACAAGATTTATTAATTTTCTGTGGTATCCTGTAGGGCCTTTGTTTTTAATTATTTACATGGTTCACATTCATAGTAGTAGTTAGTAAAAGGCGTATCCTGCACACTTACTAGCCGTTAAAGTACTTAGCATCTATTTTGCTTTACATCTTGACCTAAGTATGTCATTTGCATATGATTAGCATAATTGTATGCATCATGCATTGCATAAGGATTACATCAGCATCACCATTAGAGTACTTTTCTCTTCTGATGATATCATAGTTGCAAAAAAAATAACAGTCACTTTTTGGGTATTTCCCGTAGTGACATAAAATGCGATTAAAAAATAAAAATTATTACGATCACATGTAGCAGCGAGGAATGTTTGATAATACATGTATAGAATATATTAAACTGTGTTTGTTGTTATTGTTTCGATGATGAAGGTAGGGGTAGCGCCCCCGATGTTGATTATAATACAACTGTGTTGGCGGTAAATTTTTTAATTAATTATGGTTATTTATCTCCTTTAAACGGTTCTCTATCAAATGTAGATCTGGAAAAATTATCGAAGACAATATGGTTGTTTCAGGTATATATAATTTATCTTTAAATGGGAAAATAGATATCGAAACATTAGATTTTATCAATGTCTAAACATTAAAAAAATCGATGTGGCATAGCAGATATTTTATTAATTTTCGAACTTTAAATTCAGGGCAAAAAGAAAAAATTAAAATGACATTATGCGACTGTTGGAAATAAGTATTTAAATTTGGCTAAGTATGCTTTTAATGTTTAGAAGAAATATACAGTTATTAGTTTTGAACACGATATTAGTGATTAAAAGTTTATATAGACCTAAATAACAACAACAGCAGAATAAGAACCAGAATTATGTGAATTACAGGATTAAATACATTTTTAATTGTTAATCAACAAATATATATATATATATATATTACAAAAGATGGTTTTAGATAACACAATTGGAAACTAAAATTACATGTAAACGTAGATTAATTAAGGATTTTTTTTATCCGAAATTTTGGAATAAATGATTTAATTTCCATCACTACGTCTTGCAAATGGTTATCTAAAAATGTTTTAAATATTATTTCAAAAGAGAAATATAAAACTCAGTGGAGCTGTTGATTCATATAAGGGTAAAACTTATATATATTTTGATGAATCTTTTTTGCAGAAATAGATAATTGTAGTTTTTCAATATATAACTTATGGTGCAATACATAAAACATTTTATCAATTGCCGGTAAATTTAGAAGTGGGTTTTATATATACATATGGTATAATATATATTTTTTATATAAAACAGTTTTTAGCTATAATGAATTTTTAAACTCAATGCTTAAAGTTGTAAATTTTTATGTATCAATTTTTGGAATATTATGTCCTAATCGAACACTTGGAAAAAAACAAGCGTTTTAATGCAAATAAAAGATCTTGTAGAAAAATATTTAATGAACATAAATGTTGCTGGCTAATTGAAGTTTTATTATAGTTTGTTGATTATGCAATTTGTAAAACTATTGAAAAATATTTAATGTGTATAAAAAAACAGCTGACTAATAGAGTTAAATTGTGTAAACTATTAATTACTGTGCATGTTGTAAATAGTTTGAAGGTTACTGACGTCTAATACCTTTTTCAATGAATCATAGTCATTCATACTGATCATAATCGTTCAGTAATTAATTCTAATTATATATTTTTTAATTTTAGCTTCGTATCAAAAGTTTAAACTTGGTATAGTAAAAATAGTGTGCAGAGTCTAATTTATAATTTGCTATAGATACATTACGAAAATTTACAAAATATCTTCTAGTATAGTACATCTATACGTAAATAGAAATCACTATATCACCTAAATTCTTGCAATTAAAATGTGTTCATATTTTTTTGGCAAATTCAAAATTTAAATACAAAATATTTTCTTCATTCATACTGTTATAAAAAAAAATGTTATCAGGTAAAAATGGCTCCTCTAATTTACTCCAGCAATCCGTATACTCATAGGTGTAAATGCCCTTACTGATAGCATAAGGTTTTGTGATAAAATTGATTTTGAGTTAAATTATTTGCAAGTTGACAAACTTCTATCCAAAAATCTAAAACTGTCCAAAAAATCTCGAGCATATTTTTAAATTATTCTAACAAAACATTTCCATTGTTAGATATTGACATTTTTTGCAAGGAATTTGAACGAGTGTAAAACTCTAACTTTTTTTCATCAATGTGGGTCTAAACATGGTAAATTAATCCTCGTTTTAAATTTCTTTGTTGAACAGTTTGACTACAATTTCTGCCTAAAAGACATAAACGACAATTTTGCATAAACAAAACTGTAAAAACTATTAATGATTACTGCATTTGAATGCAATTAATGCAAGGTGATAGCTTTGCTTTCAGTACATATGCATAGATCAGTCATTCGTTGTCACAGATTGGGGTTAATCAAGTTTTAATGTATATCTCAAATTTATCCCTTTATGGATCAGGACATGATGTTGATTGGCTGCAAATGTTGAGAGCTTGTGGGTGAGGATCAGAAGAGTGGTGGGCCACTGGGAAAAGACAAAGTCCTACACACGTATAGCAGTTAAAGTTATTGGATACTGATGAATTGTTTGAGATTATTGATATACAGTTGAGCAGTGTAGGCTTGCATAGTGTTTCACATTCCTTGTATGTATGTAGTTCTGCGATTTATAGTTTCCTAATTATATTTGTATTTAGTCTTAGATATTATGAATCCTCATTGATTAGGACTTTGTTGTTGCAGTTCCCTGAACCATATTTTCAGTATTTAATTATAAATTTGGTTGAGTTGACCACAATTTTAATAAAAAATTACCTATATACAAAAATTATTACATATGGGGAGGGGGACCTCCTATCAAAGTTTGCCAGCCTCCACTGATTCACATATATTTGTTTTTAATATTAGTAATTTATATTTTACATAGCTCTTTTAAAGTGTAATAAACATTGTCTACAACATGTTTCAAAGTCGAGTTATTTTTGTGAGTTTAACTACAATTAGAGTTTTCCTCAATATTGGTACACGTTAGAAGAAAACCAATTGATCAAATTAAGACAAATTATGCTGTCTTTCATGTTAAATGATCAATTTTATTCTACTTCTATGATAATTACTTTTCAATTTGTTTTTATTGATTGTTTCAATTACCATTTAAAGGGTTTAAATTTGAGCTTCAGATTTTAAAATTTATGTCATCTTGATAAGTAGAACTACCAAGTAATAAACATTTTTTAAATTATACAGTACATGATTCTATTCAACCTGTAACTAATGCTACACTTTTAACTAGTTTCGTGTAAAAATTTTAAAAATACTACCAACGTAATCATTAATTTTCTGTTTCAGACACACAGTGGGATAAAAGACCATGTTTGTAAAATGTGTAATAGAGGATTTGCTCGTAGTGATAAACTTAGAGAGCATATGTTACGTCATCTAAATATTAAGAGATACCAATGTGCAACATGTAAGCGATTCTATGCAGAAAAAAGAGATCTTAAAACACACCTCAAAGTTCATATGAAAGTTTAAACAGAATAGGTAAAAAGGAAAGAATAGCAATATACAGAATGTCCTGTAAATAAACTTGCCATACTTATAGTCCACTGCACGAAATCGGGCGGGTGGCTTATTTAACGCTGTTGTCACATATGGAACCGGCCTAGCGAGGGATGGTCGAAAGTCGCTTACCCCTACGCACTAATTGACAACCTTGAGCGTCCAGTGTTGCCTAGTTCGAGCGTCAGACCGTTACTCATCAGACTATTGCCTGTCCGTGCCTGTCGCTGCTCAGTACATTCGCTATAAGTTTCCGTAATTGTTTTTAAAGTATTTTTATTTTTGTGTGATATTTAATAGTTTATAAATTTTAAATCGTACATTGTATAATATAGCGGTAATATGTAAATTATATTTTTAAGTGTTATGAACTGTTAATTTCTGGACATATTTCATTATTTTTGTGTTACGGCTTTATTTATAAAAAATGTCAAATATGGACTGTTTTCTGCGAACTCCTGTGAAAAAATAATGTTTTTATAAAATTAAATAAAACAACGATTTTATAAAACCGTTGTTTTTTTTTATTAATGTCGGAAATGAGTTTGCCTAAAAATGAAAAAGAAAATATAGGTATTAATTTAACAACCTTTAAATCATCTAATACATTTTCCGGGCAACTAAACTATGTAAATCAGTTGGTTTTCGATTCGAATACTCTCAACAATATTATCTGATTTCCACCAATTATAATGTTAGAATAATAAATATTTCTCTCAATTAAACGCTTCATGAAATGAACTCGGGTGTGATAATTGATAATTGTATGAATTATCATAGATACAATTATCAATTATCACACTCGAGTTCGTTATGAATTATCATTCATACAGCAGGTTCCTGTAAACCTTAACATAACAGGTTCAACCGCCCCTGTAATCTTGGTGACACATTATTTACCATTGTTTATATAAATTTAATACGTAAAATTTACCTTTGCGATTGGCTTCTACAATCGACATTATTTAAAAGTAACAATCATATTAAGCACTCATTGTATAATTTTCTTGTGAATGAAACTTGTAAGCTAGTACAAAATACAGGCTATTCTGACCGTTTCACGAGCCATGTGGCAACACTGCATTTTCAGCCACCCGCCCGATTTCGTGCAGTGGACTATAACAGATGTATTTCTTTTATAGAAATTCTAATTATTCTGATCAATCTCATGGAAACAGTGTCACTCAAGACTGTGGAATTGTTAATTGATCTTATGTTGCAGATTAAGCTATGAAGGAGGCATTTTATACCCAATGATAACCCTGTTTCAATATGTTAATTGTTACAATAGACACAAATTCATCAATAAAAACACACAAAATTCTGTTAACTATATTTATAATATATTTGTTATTCCACATTATACAATCTTAGAAAATTTGTTTTCTTTACCTATGGATAAATAGATTATAGGAAGATATGAGGGATATTCAAGAAATATATTCCGATAAGTTATTAACACTTTGAAGCCTAACTCTCTAACGCGCTTCTTTCCTACTGTGCCTGGGGGTTTTGGACACGTGTTTTTAAAAAATTGTGGTATTTGTTATATTTATCATATATGACTTATTATATATCATTTTAAACCTAAAGAAATTACCTTTTTTAATATATATACATGTAAATAGATATTTTACTCACAGTCAACGCTCCTTAGTCTTGTAAAGGGGTAAAATACACACACAAACAAAAATAGCTACACAGCACTTCACTAAACATAATTGGTCTTTGTACGATACAGTTTGAAACATTCAGGTACACAAAGGGGTACTGGACATTCTGGGTTCACCATAACTCAAAAAGTATTTAGTATTCAAGAAAAACAACAAACAAACATAAAGAATCTTGATTACTCAGTCACTAACTTTGAACTAAACAAACGTCTGCTACGTTCCTCGTAGACGTGTTACGTTGCCTAGCATCAGCTTTATAATATTTATATTTAGTAGATATCAACAGCACAGACTATTCGATAATCAAAGACATGCAAAGATAAATAACCAATTAGCTAAGCAAAAGTGCCGAAACCCGATTATATGCCGACATTGCGATCGTATAGAATTATTTAGCGCAGCCCGATGTATACCGTACTCGGGCTTTGGCGGCGAGCGCTGTCGCACTGCCCGACCTATACTCGGGCTTAGGCTTCAAAGTGTTAAAAATATATGAGATTTGTGTGGTCATAACTGTATTGTATATATGTTTATAGTATTTTTTGAACATGTGTTTAGTCTACACAAAAGGTAACCTGTATATATGTATAATACCGGTATAGCTTATTTTTTAAATTCAAAAGCAGATCAGATATTTTGTTGACTAAATATGTAAATAATATTTACCACTGGTATTGCCTACTATAAAGTAGGAATACTTATTTATATTCATAAATAAATATTTTGTATTTCATGACCCAGTTGCATATGTTTTATTCCTTACTTTTGTTCTGAACATTCTTCTTAATGTGAGTGGTGTTTTGAAAACTTTTAAATCATTGGCTCTAGGACACCAATAGGACAGGAGTTCAAAAGCTGCTATGTCATAACAGATCATAAATCATAACAGATCATAAAAGTACACTGCCATTAATACAAGGATTAACAAATCTCATAGGAAAGGAATCTAAATTGAAAAATAATTACAGACCGATTGTTATTCTTTTGATACTAGGCAAAAAAATTTAATTATAATTTGTAAACAAATTTTATTTTGTATTTCTCAAAAAATTCCCTTAGAATCAGCAAGTTTTTATCCCCAAAAGATTAATGGTCTTTAACACGTTAGCTGCCAAGGCCTAATACGATACTCTTGCCTGGAGTGCCACGATTACCAAATTATTTTTCCATTATTATTTTTGCATCTACCTATGTTAAATAGTATAAGGCAATAGTATTTACTAATTTTATTTACATGTATGCATATTATAGTTTCGAGACCGATCGGACCGAAATGCAATTTTTCGGCTTTAATTTTAATCGTAGTATAACGTTTAGGTCCGATCGGACCGAGGCAATTTTCGTGTAAAAAAAAAAAAAATCTAAACGGGCTATTTCATTTCTTTATGTTGGCAACGCTCACATTTTATTTGTCTAATATTTATTTTATAAATACATATATTCATTTTACCATATACATATTTACATATATGAATACATATATTCATTTTTTGTATTATTTGTGAATTATTCATTACTAAACCAAAATGTTTTTGTAAAATTTTTAATCGGTCCGATCGTGCCGACAAAAAAGTGAAAATATCCACCGATTTTATTATTATATTGTGTAACCATGGTAACGGTTATTAAAGCATACAATATACTACGTCTAATACACGTCTTTACCCAATCCAGAGAATACCAAAATTGGCCGATAGGTTGCTGCACTATCGAACTGTGAGCCACAAAAGGAAACATTACGTCAGTGACTATCGGTCCGATCGTGCCGAAACGCTGCATATACATTCACCTTGTATCGGCCCACTCTGACCGATATGGCAGCTAACGTGTTAATCTGAAGAACGTCACAGAGTCTGTATCATTAGAATAGTTAAGTTGATGATATGCAGGATGTCCCACAAAGAGGACATATATATAGATGTCGCTATTTTTTAATCAATATACCGGACATATGGAACACTCTGCAAACTTAACACTTTACAATTAATTATGTTATGTAAGTATGTAAAAAATTACCCTTGAATTTCAATTTTTTTATGGTTAATCAAAAGAAAATGGCTGGCGGAATAATAAAATAATGGTACTTTTTCACAAAAATGATTTTATTTGCATAACGTTTTCAAATTTTTGATTTGCAGATAACATGAAAATCTGTAAAACTTAATGAAGAAAAGTAAAGAAAAATCACGGTAAATTATTAATGATCCAAATTTGACCTTGTCAACTGATAGCAATGAAACAAAAAAAAAAGATTCATAAGCGCTTTTAAAAATTGGTGAGTTATTCTTACAGTATAACAAACACACAGAACACAATTCTCATAAAAAAAAAATTATTATTTAATTTTTTTATGAGAATTGTGTTCTGTGTGTTTGTTATACTGTATAATTTTTCTCATAAGTCAAGCTCAACATTTAATATAGAGTTATTCTTATTCAATAAGTCTCATTGATTCATCATCTATTGCTATAGTGTGAGAATAAACTTTTTTGTCAAAAAGCCCCATAAGAAAAAATTGCTAACAATCAAGTCTGGGGATCTTGGAGGCCAGTCCATGCTGCCACGACCTATCCTACGGTTGGGAAGAAAACTGCTTTGGCCACATTAACATAATGAGGAGGAGTTCCATCCTGTTGGTGATGGCAGCCCAAACAGTTATACCCTTTGAAGTTAAGTCCTCTTCATGTAAGATATATGGATTTTGTGTATTATAATAACTTCAATTATGTCTGATTACATATCCTGTTCGGTAAAATGTAGCTTCATCTAAGAATATAATTCCTTCATACCACTCAGCATCTTCGTCAAGCTTTCCTTTGAACAAAATTCCACTCGTTTGTTTGGGTCATCTTCCAGCAGTCCTTGAACTAAATGTGTTTTTATAAAAATGTATTTTGTTTATCTTACAGTAGCATAGCTTTGTAACTGATGACTTTGGTGTCCCAATGGCAGATGAAACTTTTCTAAGGGAATTGTACCTCTTTGGTAATTTCAGTAAAGTAACACAAGCAAGCTCTTCATTTTCTGTGTTAAAAAATATATGGTATTTCTGTGAAATAGATCCAGTTTCTAGTAGCATAGTTTTCTATTTATGAATTGATTTTCTTTATGGAGGAAACCACATTTGGGTAAGTTCTTTGAAAACACCTCATTACTTCATTTTCATTTTCAAAAGGAATAAACCCAAGAACAACATTTCACTTTTTATTCAATTGAAAATCATTGTTTCGAGGTTAGATATCACACATAAACTGATTGAATACAACTACCAAATTGTTTCATTGTTGTGTGTAAACGAAACAACAGTTGATTGAGATTCAATAGATAGCAATGCACATCTTAATTCTATTACAATGTGGGAGGAAGTGGTTATATCCAGAATATTAATGTTATTTTTATTATTTTTCATTATTGTTGAGACTGATGGTTCTTGGTGGAATTCCATGTTTAAAGATAATAAAACACAATTATTTATTTTGTAATATCCACTTTTAATTAGTCTAGCCGGCCAATGGTTTCGCCTGCTAAGGCATTGACGAGGCTGTATTACATTGACGAGGCTGTATTATCGAAACCATTGGTCGGCTAGACTAATTAAAAGTGGATATTACAAAATAAATAATTGTGTTTTATTATCTTATTTTTGTTATTCCGCCATTTTGTTTTGATTGACCATAGAAAAGTGAAACTATAGTGTATATTTTTACATATCTATATAACATAACTGTTACAAGTCGAGTTTGTAATATTCCATATGTCCTGCATATTAATTCAAAAATAGTGACTTCTTCTTGGGCCACCCAGTATACAGACATAGCTAAAGCCTTGATAAAGTTGATTATTCTAGACTATTACATAAAATGGATATTTACAGACTTTATAAAAATGTAATATCTTTTTTAAACTTATTTTACTATCGGCAACAATATGTTGTAAAAGAGTATGTAGTTATATCTGACATACCCAAGGCTCCAATTTAGGGCCCTGATTGCTTAATTTATTGATAAATGACTTTGAAAGAAGAGAAAGAAATTAAAAAAATATAACTTTACGTAGATGACTTGATAATTTATCCTATAAATAAATTATGAGTGTAGCTTTACTGCATTGTTTTGTTATTTTTAATTACCTGTTTATGATGCTATCGAACAGTCCTATATATATATATATATATATATATATATATTATATTCCTTGTTTCTTTTCTTATTTCACTACATGACATGTGTGTTGACTTATTTATCATCAGTCATTATCAAAAGTTTTGAATCAAATAATCTCAATAAATAAAACACAATACTAATACTAACATGTATGTATATAATGACGTTTAAAATTTTAACAAATTATGTAGTTTAAATTTATTACTGAAACAAGGTATTTATAAAGGATTGTTTGACAGCATCATAACAATTAAAAATTAAAATTTATCATATCATTAATACTTGCAGATATCTTGGAGAATGAATTGAATTCTATTGTACATTGGAGTAAAAAAAAAGAATATTTTGTGTAATTCCTTACAATGTTTTACAAGAAATACATACACTATACAAAAAGCTTATAGAAACTTGGGTTTCCTTATTACAAAGGCCGGTAAGAAATTTCCTTCAGTTATATTTTAATGCTTACATTATTTTATTACAGCCTTGTTGTAATCTTGAATTTATAATTATTATATTTATGGCAAACATATTTAACCCAATAGACAAAATAATTTTTTTTAAAGTCCAAAAAAGGTATTTACCCTTTCTTTATAATGAAATTATAAGACGTGATTATACTTATCTACTATTAGTTGTTAGTTATGTTTGATCTAGACATTCTAACAAATCAACATTTTATTGCTCACCTAACAAGGAAGTCAGAGATGAAGTGAAGGACCACACCACACATTATCATATTTGGATTTAGCCTTCCAACTTGCTTTCACATTGTTTATTCTCTTTACAAATCTGCAGAATATTATCTCTTGCTAAACTATTCAATATGAACTGTGATGTGGCTTTCAAATGCATTGCCAAATAATATAGACATTTTTTTAAAATACATAATTGACTTATTTTAGGATCTTTTTCTACATGCTGGAATGATAGCAAGAATCCTTGTTGTGAGGTCATGTAGTTGTATTTCTTTTATACAGTAGAACCTCGATAGCAAGACTCTGAAGAAACTATTTTATTAATTAACACGAAATATAGTTTATTCATTAAAGTTCCAGAAGGTAATTTTTTTATTGATGGTGTAATACATTTATTTAGATTCAAGATTGCAGAAAACTGTTGTCATCCTGAAATATTGTTAGATTTTTTTTTATGGAGGTATCCTTGTACCAAATTAGTTGCATACAGAAAAACACAATTTGTTGCATTAACTTGTTGAAACAAGTTACAACTAAATGTCACATCTTAAGTTTGTATGTAAAACTGCCAGAATTTTATTATTAATTACATTTTTGTGACTCAAATGGCAGGGCTTTCACATTTGTTATTTTAAGCTGTTTTAATGTTAAAACAAATTAGAAACACACAACACTATTTGCCATTTAAAAATCTTTAAACACAAGTATATATTAAATAAACGTAGCTGATCACTGCACATGGCAATCAAACAAATATCATCAATTCACTTAGGATAGACTAGTTTACTTTTTTTTTGTGTCTGGTATAATGAAAGATATTAAGTTCTAGATTGGTTGACCAATACTTGCAAACTATTTGTCAAAAATATTCCAACTCAATTTTGTTTTACTTAAATATGATTTTTGTTACATAAAGATTAATTAATTTAAGATTTTGTTACATAAATTTCAAAAACCACCAACTAACCCAATCTGTACAGGTTAGAGTTGATAAAATTGTATTACAAAATCTTTTATAAATTTTACTTGAACAAATTTCACATTCTGTAGATTTATATTTCTGAGAACAATCTTTAAGTTGTGAAATAGTCTGATTTTGAATATGTAAAAGTAATTTGCCATGTTACTGAGTAAAATTTAATTCTTTCAGAATGTTAACAAAATATGAAGGTAGAAAACAAAGATATTTCAAAAGTATATTTATAAAGATTGTTAAATATAATCTTATAATTAAAACTTGAGATTAGCTGGAAATGTCTTTGAACATGTTTGACACAAGTTGAAGTTATCTGTAGAACAATCTAGATCATTCGGTCATTCCCAATTAATCGGACAATCATGAGCCCTAGTGAGAGAAAGTTGAAACCTTCTTGGTTTACTGTTGGATAAAGTTGTAGAGACAGATGGAATAATAATTTCCTTCTATTTACGCTAAAGGGGGGCCAAAACTGATATTTAAATTATTTTTTTATGAACAGGAATAATCTTTAGATTGTAAGGACTTGATGGACAGTCTGATTGCAATGATCTCTGTCTCTAGGACCTTCGTTAGTATTTAATGTAAATCATAAGGTTGTGCAGTTCAACAATAACCCACTTAAATTACCATACAGACAGCGCATTGGTTTGCTGCATGATTTCCTGCCGTGCAAAGTGATGTAAGTCTACAGTTAATCAATTTAGGCCTAAAACTTCGCGTGCAAGTGTAAAACTTGTACCTGACATTATTTGACATTCAAGTTGTAACCTATTATACAAGAGGATATGCTGTTATCCGGTACATTAATTACCTGAACTGAACATTGATTTTAAATACAGTATTCCTAACCTAACAATCAGCTTTATGATATAATAAACAATAATAATTTGTGGATAGCCAGACCATCTCTTCACTTTGCATTTAGAGTGAAAAAATTGCTAATAATTGGTAATTTGTTGTTTACCTGTGGAATATTCATAAACAATTAACGAAAAACACCAATTTCCACAACACTAGGCCTGCTATAGGATTTTTTATTATAGGCCCTTCACTTTGCGGTGCTGCCATACTGACAAAAAGAATGCTAAAAATTAAATGAGCATAACATCGTGTTCCTTATTAATTCCTTGTATAACCAATATATATTTGCAGCCGTTATCATAAACATGCGTCTTTGAATTTGCGCAGTGTAAAAACTAAGGGTGCTAAATATGTTTCCTTTTTAGCAGTAACAGTTAAAATGGTTTATTAACAGTATTGTTATTACCAACATACTTAAGTTTCGTAATAAAATAATCACTACAACAAATTGTTATTAACATTTTTGTCAATTACTAGTATCTTAATTTTGGGTAAGAATACAGGAAAAAGGTTTTTATGGATCTAAATTAATAATTATGTAGAAATCAAAAAACTCAACTTATAGAAGTAAAATTTCAAATTATTTTTTAAAATATGTTTTATAAAGGCGTAAAAGTTATGTAATCTGTCTGCTACTCGTGCAGCGATGATACTCTGGTCCCAATACAAATAGAGCACATTTCACTTATTATAGGAGCAATAATTGTTTTCTTCTATAAATTTGCTTCATTGTGCACTCGTCCATCACTGCACTATCTTTCACAAACAAACAAAAGGTTCCCTACGCCAAGGCCTAACTTTAGACTTCAAAATTTATCTAAACATAGCAGGCTGTGAGATCTGGCTATCTATTAGGTCTCTAGCTTAGGCCTATATAGAAGGACCAGACACATGTCTATGTATTTTATTTGATCATTGAATGATTTGATGGGGGACCATGTCATAGATATTTAAAAATATTGTAAATTAATCAGTGTACAAAATGCAATACAAAGTGTTGATTTCCAAAGATATAAGAATTCTAATAACGAATTCGTTGTAAAGGAACTCTCATTGATTTCGTTGTGATTCTGAAAATAAACTGTATTGTGAGTTAAAAAATGTATTTAGAGTATTAAATTTAAGCTGAACGATTTGTTAGGAGGTGGAAAACGAACATTTATTTCAGCAGTGGAAATTGGAATAATTAGTTCAAGATCGAATTGAAACAGTAAAGCTTGGTTTACATTGGTAATATTAGGTTTCATTTTGAGTCAGAAATGCCTGATGAACAGACAATTTTTTATTCAAAGCTAGAGCAACATACTTTGCAAAGGCTTTATTTTCTCCCATTTCTGTACCATTCTGACGTAAATCCTTTTGATCACCACGTAGTTCTCTTACAGCTTTAGTTATGTCTTGTAGGCTATGTGCCTTTTTGCCGCTTTCTTTGCACTGTTAGGTGCTTGTGTTCCTCATCATCTTGAGTGTCCATAGTGTCTTGAACATGAGCTGTTCCTTTCACTTCAAACACACACGAATCCATTATGCCAAATTATTTAATGGTGGGCGTGTACATCTACCGCAACAATCCCTGATTTATTTTGATCTTTTTATTTTCATAACCTCTTAGTTGTAGGTACATCGCAAGTTTTTGATCTTGTGTTTAATAAGCCACCACTCTAACTTATTTCTTGGCACAAGTAATCTGTTATCCATGACTTAAGGTTTTGTTAGGGATTTCTTTTACTGATAAATTTCTCGTTCACTTTCTTTCAAACAAGCCATAAACAAATCAAACGCATTATTTACATCATTCTGTGAGTAAACCTCGGACAAATCTACTTCAGCTATATCCCCACGAAATAAAGAATAATCAATACGAGGGATCCTTAGCCCTACTGCGCCGTTATCAGCTATATTATTATTATTATCGTAGGTTAGGCCTACTACAACAAGATCATGATCTGTTATTCCGAAGTCGAAAACAGCTGTTTCTACGTCATATAAATCCCACTCAATTAAACCTGACCAAAATGTGGCCTAGGCAAGAACCACTTGATGGCCGTGTAAGGATTCCAAACCATGACTAGATATTACAAGTTGATAATCATCTACAATACTTGACTTATCAAACAAGTTAATATTCATATCCTCAATTACAATAAGATTATCATTGTTATTTATTTGAACAAGGTTATGTACTATCAAATTCATTGACAAACTTATGCAGGCTACTGTTTCGCTGTGCAGTTTGTATATTGCCAGAAGTACAAACTCAAAGTTTAAATATTTAATTCCAGTACACAACGCATCACATGTAGATAAAGAAACCGACATATTCTCATAATTAATGTTCTCTGCACTATACGCAATAACTCCACCTGCTCTATAACCCTCATTACAATAATTTTTAATAATATTAAAATCCGTCGACCACGTACAAATTAATCTCATTATTTCCTATCTATCCTTTAGTATGATTATGTCCGGCATTCTCTCACAGACTGATAAATTAATTAAAATTTCGCCGCATGCTTCTATTGTTAACTTATAATCTTGAAGATTACAAGAATCATTGTGGATGATTTTACCTCCGACTGTGTCAGTAGAACCTAAATTTTTTAGGTACGAATTTACAGTTATTTTTACTAACAGATAAAAATAGATTTGACGATAATGAATAGATATCAACCATATTGTTATTAATGCTATCTAATTATGATAAGATTAACTAAAATTGGTTCATGTCCCACCTGAGGTTTAGGATTATAGCTAATAATCTGATAGCCTATATTAAATTATACACTTAAGTTCTTGTAATATAACTTAAAACCTGAAATATCTTTTGCATCAATAGATTTATCTGAAAGTAGACCTATACATAACAAGAGTTAAAAAAATCTTTAAATTGGCATTTTCCCTACAAATAATTAATTTTACTAGAACTAGGGTAAAATCTACCAAAAAAGCTTTACTAAAAATGGATAGTTAATTAACTAATCAGGTTGTTTGTTCTGATCTGAAGTTAGGTTCGAATTTGATATTAGTTTAAATGTAATTAATTGAAAAGTAATTTTTGTCTACTATCTATTTTTGTCTGACTTGACTGTACGACAAAAAGCTGTTCCATCAGTAAACATATGGAGAATAAGTAAACATTTATGCCCAACTATGCCGCCTTAACAGAATAACAAATAACTTGGTCTCAGCAATTCTAGCTCCTCCCCTCAGAAGGAAAACAAAAAGTTGATACAGATAGCTTCTTTGTTATTATTGTTTCAAGATACTACATGTTGCAAGCCTCGATTCTTATCTATACTTCATTGTCTTGATTGAATATATCTTACTATCAACAATTATTTAGGGATATTTGTGTTGCTAAACACTGGAGCCAGAAAAATGGAGAGTAGAGTCGTGGATTTGTATGGAAAAAACCTCGGACTAATAATTAAAATTAAGAAAAGAACCCAAATCTATTGAAATAGCAACAAATACATTTAGAAATTTACTAGCTGTTTGGTCTGAGCATAATTAGAATATAGAATGGAAGGGACAAGAAAGGACATAAAACCACAAATTGCAGCTAATACGTACCTAGGTTCGCTATATTAAAATTAGTATGGCCTCTCGGTCAACATGGCCTTATAAAAAGGGGAAAAGAAGAAAATAAAATGAAAACTCCTAGCCTTCGAATACTCTAATTGGTCAGGGTCGGAAGAGAACAAGAGTTGGTCAAGAAAGATAAAAGAGAGGGATCTAACCCAAGACAACAGTTAGGTTTCTCGGATTCGTCATGGGAAAGCAAGGGTCAGTAAATTAAAAACACATTTGACAGTTTTGAATTTATTTCTTGTAATCAAAACTTGTGTTTATTTTTCATTCCAATCGGTGTTTATCTTCAGACTTTAGATTGTTCGATTTTAAAAAGTTTGGCACACCATATTAGTCGCTCAACAGACTGATATTTTTTGGAATAATTATTGTCGGATGTAGTGTGCCGTAGAATCTCAAACTTACAAATGTTCATACAACACTTTGTTGCATTTATTTAGCAAAAAGAATAATCTAATATTCTCCTTAGTAAAGAAGTTTGTTATATTACAGTACAGTACTGCTGTGGTAAGAATGTACGCGTAAGGAATGCAGAGGATAAGCAAATATTTTATTTGATACTCAACATCTCAATACTACTCTAATTAATAACATTGACTCAACAGTTTGATAGGATAAATACTTCGAAATGAGTTACAACTGCTAATTTGAATACTTTTCTTAATAACTATCTGCACTGAAATCATACATACATAAGCAGTTTTTTAGCATACAGAAACTGCTATGCTCAATTTCATGGATGATGTTATGGGTGGGAAAAGCGTTGGTAGTATGTTTATGGATGTGACAAAGGTTTTTGATTGTGTTGATCACAATCTCTTATTAGAAATTTTGTCAAAATGTGGCGTCAGAGGCAGGGGCGTACCCAGCGAGGGGCAGATGCCCCCCCTGGAAGCAAAAAATAAATCTTTATTATACATTTTGTTGCTGGAATTTAATACAATTCTTGAAATAACTATTTTAATAATCAATTGTATATTGAATGACTATGGCTTGCCCCCCCCCCCTAGTTTTGATCCTGGGTACGCCCTTGGTCAGAGGTATTGTTAGTAATTAGTTTTCGAGTTATTTGACTGATAGGGAACACTGTGTGAAGTGTTGGTGGGATGGAAGAGTACGGAGTCCCCCAGGGATCAGTGCTAAGAGCTATTTTGTTTATTATTTATGTAAATAATTTATGTTAAGGTTGGCTGCAGGGAAACATTATACGCTTTTGCTGATGATACAGCTTTGTGTTACTTTTGCCAATGACTACATAAATACTATAAGACACGACATGGCCATGTTAAATATTCTACGCTTATTCTTGAGTTGACCAATACCCGCTAGGTCGCTCTGCTAGAGAATCTGAAGTTGATGTGACTGGCGCTACGTGGCTCTACGGTCAAACAATGTTTCAGGCGGGTAAGAGAAAACGCACTGATGCCACATATGGGACTAGAGATGCGAGGGAAGGTCGAGAATCGCTTATCTCAGCGCACGAACTGACAACACTGACTGTGCTGACGGAAGTAAGTGAGAAGGTTTGTGAGAGAGAGGTCAACAGTTGTACAGTCTCAACCAAGTGGGATGCGTACAGTCAAGCACCTGCTGCTAGCGCTTTCTGATAGCTGTGTGTCAAACTTGTGACGAACAGCACCTGTAAAGCGTAGACTATTTCCCTATCCTATGTCGTGTCCTATAGTATTTATGTAGTCATTACTTTTGCTCAACCTAAATCGTGTTTTGTTTGTCTCAATGTAATAAAAGGAATGGAATTTTTTTTTTTAATATATAAAAAATGTGAAATAAAGGAACATCAAGTTGACATGCTAAAATATGATGACAGTTATAGAGCTTTCATTCGTTTGTTAACTTTCAAACAGTATTGCTCAAATTAAGTATAGGCTACTTACAGAGTAAAAGAAAAGAAAAGGACATAAAATAAAGGCCCTATATCCCTAGAATATTCTAATAGCATTAAGGTCGGGAAAGACCAAGAGTTGGTCAAGAGAGACAGACCTTAAAACTACATGAAAAAAGGTGTAGATCCAACTAGGTCCCCTCGGAATTCTCAAACCCATATTCACTAAAATGAACCCAAGTAAAGATGAGATTTGTTTACTCTTTTACAAAATGCAACACATTAATAGAAAAGAAATTTGAAAATATTATATTTACACCTTCGATAGAAAAGTTTCATAAAAAGAGTTTGTTGTGATGTAAAAATTGTGAAAAATGGAGAAAGACAATCTAATCCTGAAGATTAAAACCATTTTTGATGAAAAGAAGAATAACTGGAGGTTTTTATTCAAGACGATTTCATGTTGAACGAAGGGGTTGGCGATCAAAAAGGGGTAAATGATGAACCAAAAGCTAAAAGGAAAGTTCTAAAAAATGTTCTGCGGTGGTTTTAAAAATTTCTCAAAGAAAGAAAGAAAAGGGGGAAAAAAACACTAAGAATTGCTGATGAAAAATATACCAAATTGCTACTCATAATTTTATATTCCATTCTAAATTGATCATTGTGGTAGTTCTTTTATATTATTACTAACTAAAATAAACAAAAGTCATAAGAACAATGTTAATTAATGACACAAATTTTATTAGTCGATGTTTGTCATTAATTTATTAACTATTTAAAATGTAAAAAAAAAAAAAAAAAAAAAAGATTGTAAAACCACATAAAGCCTTTATTTTTCATATTCACATATTATTAACTATGATGATTATAAATTACAAAGCGATTTTTAACACATACATTTTTAAAATTTCAACGACAAGCAATTATTGTAATTCTTAACTTTTTAATTTTGCTCTGCTGTAAAGTTTGTTAAGGTGTGAATAGCCCATAGATGAAGAACTGTGCTTGGAATAATGTTTCTAATTTGACTGTACCAGTCTAATCATTGCTTGTTGTGAAATTCATAACTCAGTATTCATTGACAGTAAGGTAAATAACGCGATAGTGAGATCGAGTGTTTCTACGTCATTATTTAATATCTGTCATAGCTTTTAATAATAGCGATATTTCAATCATAAAATGTCCACAGCATAATTTTCATTTTTCAAGTAAAAGCTGATATTATGTATTTGAAATCAGGTCTGAGTGAAGATAATCCAGACCGTCGTCTTCAATTTTGTGAGGAAATAGAAGCTCTAATTTTAGCTCATCCATTGTTTATTCAATTAATTGAAGACGACGGTCTGGATCATCTTCATTCAACTCATGGACAAGCTGAATTTTATAAGGATGAAATTTTGTGTAGACTTCAATAACTTTTGACGGGCTACCATTTTTGATAGAGAAGAGATAGCGAACTCTGGTTTTCACCATTCTTTAAGTTTTTGTAAACACTTCAAAATGAGGTGTCACTTGAAGGGGGTTTACATTTAAAATTTTTGAGTTGCCCCCAAAATCCCCCATTTTTGGGGGACACTCAAAATTTTCAAAATCATAAAATGAAACTTCCTGCTAAGATTGCACGACCACCAAAAGGATATCTCTGTATATTTACTTAGAAAAATATTAGAGGGGGGGGTGTCTTGACTTTTTTTTCACCCGGTGACCCGGTATATAAAACCATTGTTTGAAACATTAGGCTACATTGTATGAATTAACCTAGTTGAAGAAGTATTAAACTTGCCATCGCCCTTTACATTGGAACTAATTTACCCGACTCACTCAATCCAACATTTCTCAGCATTTGGTCACACCAAACGCTGAGAACACTTCCCCGAACTTCTCCCGGACCTCTGTGCCGGAAACTCTGGGCCAAACAAACACCTACATCTCCCTTACTGTCGAACAGTAAAGGGCAGCTCGTGATTGGTCCAGACTCAACTCGCGAGAGGCCGCGGACGGTCTCTCGCCGAACACATACACTTCAGATTCTCCGACCCAATCACAGCACGCTAAGCCACCCACGCCTCTAGCCGGCCTGTGATTGGATCGCAGAATAGAGAAAGTCGCACAATGGCTTCTCCATTGTTCGACTACAGGAAAACGTATAAAACCAGACGTTTTCCTAACCAACACACACTTCTTCTTCGGTCTCTCACCCGGGAGACCCGATAGACACTTCATCCTCTGTCTCTCCACCGAGAGACACGATACAGCTCTACTGACTCTCTTCCTAGAGACGTCACTCAGGCCCAGCTCCTAGAGATTACTACCAGACACTACTCTTCTCTCTACAGGGTACTTCTTCGGTCTCTCTGCCGAGAGACCCTCTACACCCACATTCACCCCAGCAGAAGGTGACCAAAGGGACCAAGAACGATTTATTGCCTAATTGTTGTACGGCGCATAATTCTACCACCTCACCTTCCAAACTCGCCTCCCGACAGGGAAACAGCCAAGTAGGGGAAACCCGGCGAGCAACCACTATACCGCCTCCCGATAGGGAAAGATAGTAGGGTAGTGGTTACCCGGCGGACCCCTGGCTTGATGTCGGGGAGGCGACGCAACCAGCAGAAGAGAGCCGTCCGGAGAGTACAGCGCCGGATCAGCAGGGCACTGCGGCAGAGACAGCCAGAGACCGTCACCCGAGTTAAAGGCCTTTCTAAGGACCAAGCCCGCACCTCTACTACTGTGTGGCGGCTCATCAGCCTTACCCCGTCTCCTCGCCCCTATAACTACTCAGTCCCGAATCTCCCCTGTTACGATCCCCGCTCCTCTTACTACCTCGCTTTTTAAGAGAAACCAACTACCACCATTCCTCGACCAAAACAACCTCGCCCGGCTAAACAGCCTACTTCCCCCACCATCACCATATTCTCGAGCTCTTCTCCCAGGACTCTACGTCATTTGGCGGCCGCAACGTGGGACTCGAATTGCTCCGAAGAGGAAAGGACCTTCACCCCGACTCTACACCACACTTCTGGGAGTGCGACAAAACCCAGTGGCGCCCATAATCAACCGATTTCACCACCAGCAGAGATGGCTCCGACCCTGAGAACTCAGACTAAGACCTGCGCCGACGAAGACTGCAGCAGCCAGAGCAGACTCTTCACCACCTGCTGCCGTTGTGGACTACACCGTCACCATGTCTGCGTAGGATGGCCTGAAGTGGAGATCCCTGCTGCTACATACACTTGTCCGAATTGTACCACCAATCCCCCTCCCACACCTGACCCACCTTCACACACACCTGACCCTAATATTTTGCAAGCTATGTTACAGATGCTATCTAACACCCAACAGACAACTACAGCTCCAATGCCGGATTTCTCCGGAGATGGTGCCGACGACCCGGAGGAGTTTCTTCGCCAAGCCGAAGACATCTTGACCAGTCGTAGAACCCCGGCCAATCAATGGACCAAGACCACCGCAGCCCAGCTCCAAGGCACCGCGGAACAATGGTACCAGCTGTACAGCAAAGCTGGACTGGACTGGAAGGAGTTTTCAGAGAGACTACGAGCCCGCTTCGACTCCCCAGCGGTTGTGGCGGAACTACAGGCCGAGCTCTATGGCCGTAAGCAAAACCAGAACGAGCCAGTGGATTCCTTCCTGCTGAGGAAAACACGACTTATGCGGCGACTACAACCCCAGGCCATCGAGGGGACCCGCCTACAGACCTTCATGGAACTGCTGTTGCCCAGCCTAAGGTCAAGACTCAGGGGCAGCCACCTCACCACGACCGAGCAGCTCATGGACGTAGCCCGCGCAGTCGAGAGGGACCTAGCAGAGGACAACAGGCCCACCATCAGACCGAACCGTGAAGAAAGGTACCGCCCAGCCATCCAGCCTGCCGCAGTCAAGCCGACACCCGAGACACGACCTAACAGAGACCCAAAGTGCCGGTACTGCCCGGATTACCATTTCCACCGGGAGTGCCCGGTACTAAGGAAACGACAAGCCGAGACAGCGGAAAACTGGCGCGGGACAGGAGGAGCGCCAAAACCTGCCCCGAAGTAGAAGGAGGCGCCATCTGCAATGCGACCCCAGGAAGCCGTCTACCGAGGATCAGCCTCAAGATCGGCCAGAGGACCATCCTGGCGCTCGTCGACTCCGCAGCAAGCCGCAACTTTATACGGACCGATCAACTGGACCCCGATGCTCGTCTCCGAGAAGCCCCGTCAACCGCCCGCCTCGCAGACCAGGACGCCCAGCTGAAAATCCGCGGAGAAACTGACTTGAACCTTCAGCTCCCAGGACAACTGATGACAGCAAACTTCTTGGTAGCAGATACCCTCCAAGAGCCAGCCCTCCTTGGGTACCCTTGGCTCCAAGAACAACGAGCAGTCTGTGACTTCAGCACAGGGACGCTGACCTACGGACGGCAAGACCGACACACACTATCGTGGACCACGACTACACCACGGGAGAGAACAGCACCCGCCATCACCTTAGACAAGGTCGATCACGGACTTCCGGAGGACCAGGAGGGACCCTTCGCCGAGATGCTCCAACACCATGCTGCAGCCACCCACGCGGACAGACCTCTCGAAGACACCACCAACAGATCACCACACACCTCGTCCCCGCAACCACAGAAGGAAACCGCCACGGAGGGAGCTGGACACTTAGTAAGCCTACTGCCACCTACAGCACAGGAGGACATCCAGACAGCCGAAGAACCAGTCGTCCTTCAGACGGAGCCCCGAACATTGTGTGACGAGGTGAAGGAAGCCCAGGCAGCCGAACCAGCCATCCGGCGAATCGAGGAGCAACACCACAGGATCGAGCAGAAAGCAGCCCAGCAGCGGACTCCCAGCGACCAGGACTTCCATCTCACCCACCGCAGTGACGACTCTGGAGCCTGGACGCCATACACAGCGAGCCCCGACCCAGGGAAGCTACAGCTGCCTAGATCTGTTCGACCACCGCCCTCAATCCAACACGGCACCATGGACTACATCCACCCCAGTCATCCCCGGCTGCGACATCCACCGCCGAAGAAACGTCGAGGCCTTCCGAGACCCCGCTGCAGACCTGAAGGAAGCCCAGGACACAGCCCCGCAGTCATCAACCAAGCGGAGCCTCGAACGTTGTCGGACAAGCCGAAGAAAACCAGCACCACAACCCGCCCCGGAAAACCACCAGAAACAAGTGAGTGTAGTGCCGCGACGACCACCCCCCCCCCCAAATATAAACAATAAATAACTGTATCTCTTTTTTCTATTTTTCTGTGTCATATAAACAATTTTGTAATTTTCTGTGTCATATAAACAATTTGTGTTTTTTTTTTTTGTGTTGTGTGTTTCCCCATCTCCCGCCCCGAACTATGCCCACGGGCTAAGACAATATCATATAGACAATAAAAACTGTGTATAAACTCTGCTGTATATTTAAAATATTTTTGTTTTCTCCTATATTTATGTACTATGTGATTTTTGAAAAATCCGCCATTATACATGTCATATCTAATATTTTTTCTCCTTTGTATGTATGTAAATTTTGAAAATTATATGTACGCCTATTATTATGTTAAAATAAATTGCCTGTCTTTGCTTTCTACTAAATTGGTTTTTGAAAAACCCATAAGCTTGTATCTATATACCATGAATATTTTGTATCTTTGTTTTTGAAAAACTTGAATCATGTTCTAATTAATTATATATGTAAAACTTTGGTTTTGAAAACCAACCTTAATAAAAATTGTAAATTTTCACTCTGTATTGTTAGCTATAAGTTATGAACCAATAAATACACGTTATTTTGTTTTCTTTGGGTAACCTTTCTCTGCTGGTATACTGCACACACACCCATCTAAACTCTCACAACATCGGAACAACTCTCTAGGGTAAATCAGTTCCACAAGTGAGGGGGGACTTGCCATCGCCCTTTACATTGGAACTAATTTACCCGACTCACTCAATCCAACATTTCTCAGCATTTGGTCACACCAAACGCTGAGAACACTTCCCCGAACTTCTCCCGGACCTCTGTGCCGGAAACTCTGGGCCAAACAAACACCTACATCTCCCTTACTGTCGAACAGTAAAGGGCAGCTCGTGATTGGTCCAGACTCAACTCGCGAGAGGCCGCGGACGGTCTCTCGCCGAACACATACACTTCAGATTCTCCGACCCAATCACAGCACGCTAAGCCACCCACGCCTCTAGCCGGCCTGTGATTGGATCGCAGAATAGAGAAAGTCGCACAATGGCTTCTCCATTGTTCGACTACAGGAAAACGTATAAAACCAGACGTTTTCCTAACCAACACACACTTCTTCTTCGGTCTCTCACCCGGGAGACCCGATAGACACTTCATCCTCTGTCTCTCCACCGAGAGACACGATACAGCTCTACTGACTCTCTTCCTAGAGACGTCACTCAGGCCCAGCTCCTAGAGATTACTACCAGACACTACTCTTCTCTCTACAGGGTACTTCTTCGGTCTCTCTGCCGAGAGACCCTCTACACCCACATTCACCCCAGCAGAAGGTGACCAAAGGGACCAAGAACGATTTATTGCCTAATTGTTGTACGGCGCATAATTCTACCACCTCACCTTCCAAACTCGCCTCCCGACAGGGAAACAGCCAAGTAGGGGAAACCCGGCGAGCAACCACTATACCGCCTCCCGATAGGGAAAGATAGTAGGGTAGTGGTTACC
Source organism: Aphrophora alni (assembly GCA_963513935.1). NCBI lineage: Eukaryota > Metazoa > Arthropoda > Insecta > Hemiptera > Aphrophoridae > Aphrophora > Aphrophora alni. The sequence goes on along the minus strand of OY740769.1, from coordinate 146,982,357 downwards.
CGGCGGACCCCTGGCTTGATGTCGGGGAGGCGACGCAACCAGCAGAAGAGAGCCGTCCGGAGAGTACAGCGCCGGATCAGCAGGGCACTGCGGCAGAGACAGCCAGAGACCGTCACCCGAGTTAAAGGCCTTTCTAAGGACCAAGCCCGCACCTCTACTACTGTGTGGCGGCTCATCAGCCTTACCCCGTCTCCTCGCCCCTATAACTACTCAGTCCCGAATCTCCCCTGTTACGATCCCCGCTCCTCTTACTACCTCGCTTTTTAAGAGAAACCAACTACCACCATTCCTCGACCAAAACAACCTCGCCCGGCTAAACAGCCTACTTCCCCCACCATCACCATATTCTCGAGCTCTTCTCCCAGGACTCTACGTCAAACTTCACTGTTGCCAACGTAAAGTTTAAGTGATTTACTAACGTCAAAGATTATTGGAATAGTAGTATCAGAGAACAATTAATGAATATTATAGCGAGACTACACTCTTATCTGTTCAACTTGTAGTGTACAACAGTGTCCATTTACTGTATCTCATTCCATATCCTCTAACCTAACAAACAAAATTGGTAATCACTCTAAAAGAAACAAAAAAACGATAAACGTGTATTCAATTTCGTATGTTTTTTATTCGTCGGACTAGTGGTTTAATGTAAGTAGGGTTTTGTACATGGCAAGGGCGTACCCAGGATCAAAACTGGGGGGGGGGGGCAAGCCATAGTCATTCAATATACAATTGATTATTAAAATAGTTATTTCAAGAATTGTATTAAATTCCAGCAACAAAATGTATAATAAAGATTTATTTTTTTGCTTCCAGGGGGGGCAGCTGCCCCCCTGCCCCTCGCTGGGTACGCCCATGGTACATGGAATAAACAGATCTGTGTCTGTCCCTGGCGTGAAGCGTGAAGCGTGAAATTATAGCATAACTTATTATCACCACTAAACTAGTATAATTCCCAGCGTGAGAATGCTGACACTTGGGCTGTCGGTAGCAAACCGCTACTAACCTGATCAAAAACATCAGTACTACCGGCGGGTAGATAAACTAATTAATTTTACTTCTACATAGGCTTAGTTTCTAGTTTCATGTTTCTTTAGTTTTTAGTCACTTGATAACGGGAATTGATTCTTATTCCCGAAACGTTGTGTTTTGATTTTTAACACACAAATGATGGCAAATGTCCGAAAAATGTGTAATAATAAAATTGAACTTCCATCATTAACAAATAACTTCAAACAGAAAATAGATAAACTAGTTCCATATTCCAATTGTATGCTTTTCAACTTATACCTGAGGTCTTTTTTAAGATATTATAATTACCTTGATAGGTTAATAAAGATTAGAATCGATCACATTAAAAAAGGGGAGATATTTTTCGTTGATAGGATAAGTCATATTAGAAAGCGGTGTTGGGAAATGTTTTTTTTCTTCACTTATACCAATGACTACATAAATACTATGTAGTCATTGGTATAAGTATACTACATAGTATTTATGTAGTCATTGCTTATACCCTTCCCCCGCTCATCGCACAAGGGTAACTTCAAGTGTCAGTAGTATCTATGGTAAAACTCTTCAGTCGCATCAGTCCAATTTTAGTCAAAACTATTAAACAGATTATATCTTGGCAGTTGGCCGTCTGGGTGTAAGCCTACTGTCTTGTACACAAAACGTGGTGAAGCTAAGGAGACAGCTCAGCACATAACACTAGACCAACTTTGAGCAGGAAACGGATTTTGTCCTTATACGGTGTGGAGAGGAGGAGAGGACAGGAGAATAGGACATTATCTGAAGTATCTCACAGTTTTCTAAAAACCTGTGTTTAGATTGAAAAGGAATGACCTGTGAATGAGGGTACAATATAAGTTTCATAGCTGAGAAGCAAAGTCAGAATTGGAATTCAAAAATATTTTTTCGCCATCTCTCCAAAATTCCCCGTCATTAAAACCTTAATTTTAATCAAATACAATTTATGCTGTGAACACGTTTATACATAAACTAATATAAATATTATTTGTTCTAAGACAGCGTTTAATTTTCACTTATTGACTGACAATTACCGAAAATGACATTATTTTTGGTGACGGATGGTTTTGGAGAAAGTTTGTGCAATGTTTTTCCACAGCTTATAACTTCTGTCTACGTCTCAGAAGAGTAGTGTGGACGTCTCTAAGGAGAGAGTCAGATGAAGTGTGGTCGTGTCTCTCGGATGAGAGACAGAGGATGAAGTGTCTTGTCTCCGAGGAGAGAAGAGAGTGAAGTGTGTTTTGGGTTAGGAAAACGTCTGGTTTTATACGTTTTCCTACAGTCGAACAATGGAGAAGCCATTGTGCGACTTTCACTATTCTGCGATCCAATCACAGGCCGGCTAGAGGCGTGGGTGGCTTAGTGTGCTGTGATTGGGTCGGAGAATCTGAAGTTTTGGTGTCTGGTGAGAGACCGTCCGCGGTCTCTCGCGAGTTGAGTCTGGACCAATCACGAGCTGCCCTTTACTGTTCGACAGTAAGGGAGATGTAGGTGTTTGTTTGGCCCAGAGTTTCCGGCACAGAGGTCCGGGAGAAGTTTGGGGAAGTGTTCTCAGTGTTTGGTGTGACCAAACGCTGAGAAATGTTGGATTGAGTGAGTCGGGTAAATTAGTTCCAATGTAAAGGGCGATGGCAAACTATTAGACTACTAAACAGTATAAGACGTTTACAAGCGCGTTAAGGGGAGTCGGATGACCCTCGGCGACAAAAAAATTTAAAAAAAATTTTCTAAAATTTGTTCTACATATATTCATGATTATTTTAACACAAATTTTGTGAAAATCTGTTGAGTATAACTCATTTTACATCAATTTTTGTGAAGCAGCGCACAGAGCGTTTTTGTTGTGAAAAATACAACCACTTGTATATCTCAAATTGCAGTTGGTGCAAATTCCAAAAAGCAAGCTTTGGGAATGAAATCTATGACCATAATGCACATTTCCATCTTCCTACCAGTGTAATGACTGAAATAAAGCCCATTTTCAAAGACTTAGCCGCTCCAGAACTTCTAAAAAAATGTTTACATGGCGGTACACAAAATCCTAGCGAGTCCTCAATAACATGATCTGGTCACGCTTACCCAAAAGAACATTTGTAATGCGAGACACACTTGAGTTTGGTGTATTTGAGGCTTTAGCTTGTTTTAACTTGGGAAACCTAGCTAGGTATTTTAACAAAGCTAGGCATTGTTCCGGGAGTGAACTGTGTTAGTGTCCTAAAAAAAACTCGACGAGTCAAGAATCGCAAAGGCGGGCATTTTAGAAAATGTTTGTTATAAATAATTTTATTTTACAAAAATTTTAGTAAATCATGAATTTTTTTGGCAATATTTTAAAATACAAAAAAAAATCTGAATTTTGAAACAAATTAAAATCCCCGGGTCAAAGTTTTAAGAAAAGGGTAATAAAACAAATAAAAAAAAAAACTGTATGTTGATATCTTGTATAGTTTCTGAGAAAAAGGTACATAAACTTTAACAATTTAACATTGGCGAGATAGGGCCATCCGGCTCCCCTTAAAGGATTTTTTGAGATCATTTGTAACATTGGTCATAGGCATACGACGCCTATATCGACTTTCACTGAAATAAGTTTAGTAGTTTAGGGGGAAAAAATCACAGACAGACGGCGGGTGTTTTGTTCTTTGTTTAAAGTTTTATTGCTCCTTTAAAAATTCGAAAATGTTTACCAAATCTAAAATCACGATTTTTGTCTTATTACAACAGGTTCCTCCTTCATTAAGAATGAGAAATCAAATGGACTCCCAATTGATTAATTGTCACTGAACATTCTAAGCTTAAAGTTGGTGAAATTTACTATGATTAGAGAACTCGGATAATAGGCTATATTCACCAGGAACTTCAATAGTCTTTTGTAGCATTTGATATTTTGTCCCTTGATTAATCTTTCTGGTTTGTAATTTTTAACTTGGGATCAATCGGAATTCGATTGTGTCAGCAAATCTTTTTCTTGGAAACATTGTACTGCATCTCCTTAATTTTTAATACTTTCCACCAACTTAATGAAATTCATAGAAAACTGTAACAGGACAGCACCGCAGACTAGCACGAACTGGCTACTGGTAATTGCCGCTCGGCTCATTTCGTTTATCTTATCGCAGAGGAAAGTCCAACAATTATAAACTGTTTACGTTTGTTTTGTGTAGTCATGATTAATGTTTCATACCATTAGAAAGTGTTTTGTTAACGTACAGGGCTTCGAAAGTTTGCTGGTTATCTATAGAAAATGTTTAAAGTTTGCTGACATAACCGAATAGATCCCGGAATTATCAGAAATGGTCGGGCAGTTGATGAACAACAAAATCCAGTCTCCATGTTACACTTATAAAGAAAATAAGACTGAATACAAATTTCGTTTGTCAATTGAACGACTTTTAGGCGATTACTGCTTAATTGGAACCCAGCACTCATGGACCATAATGTGTCGCTACAATTCTCGATGGTTGACGCACACAAGCGAATTTGTTGTAGATCTTAACTCGTTCTGTCGAGTTTTCAATCGTTCTAGTGAGAAGGTCTCTTATTCGCGGATCTCCGGCATTTATTTTTTCCACACCCCCGCGTGAGCTCACTTCTGGCGTGATTCGACACTATAGGGGTATCACTTAGAAAAGAACCTCGCACCGGTTTTGTCTAGCGCAGGTAGAACTGTGATGGGAGAGAAAGAGCCCGAGACCAGACATAACCGCCCGCTGCTTCATTACATAGGGCTCAATATTTTCCAGCGATTAATCCACACCACCGCTCCAATACCCTTCCCACCATGCGCGCGCGAGCCACTCTTGAGATGACAGTTCTGCGCATATTTCTTTCTGTCTGGTTTGCCTAAAAGTTACTCAATAGACTCCACCCACCTTATACAGTGAAGAAAATTGAATATCAACAGGAAATTGTAGTGAAATATATTTAAAACTCTTTCTTGAAGGAACCTTCAAGTCATACACAAAACACAACAATTACACAGGACACTTCGCGTCCTCAGGTGTTAGTTCTAGCGATGTTCACGGACGTTTTTTGTCTCACAACCTCTCTGAGTGCCTAACTCAGGTCAAACTAAGATTTGTGTGGCATTTGTACCATACCCAGATAAAATAGTGGACACCTGCGTGTGGGGTATCTTTGTTTCTAATTATTATTGAATTACACTCTTACCTTGAAATTTATAGGCCGACTATAATTATTTAATATTACGTTTATAAAGGGGCTAATTTGTATTGGGTCTTCAAGTACTAAACTTTGTCTACAATCTGTAAAGAAGTATAACTTGTTTATTTGTATAATACATACAATATAAGTCATAAAAGACAAACCAATTATACGCAGCCAGAAAAAAAAACTATGTTGAAGAGAGAATGGGTGAGGGAAACAAGGGGATATCTCCACTCTAATGGTTACTATCTACGTCTAGCGACATAAATTTCGTGTGTGTAGTCATGTTTTTTACAATTAAGAAAATAGACTAGACCTACTTTAGATAACAAAATGCAATGCGGTCACGTTAACGTTTAATTTGAGAATATTTAAGTTTATGATGCAATACTATTATTACTTGGCCTATGTTTTCGTATATAAACTATTCATTTGAAGCACTGAAATAAAGTTAAATTATATTTTAATTTTGCTGACTAATCATGCTTATAGGTTTTCAAATATTTATTGAGCAGTGTAATAAAATATCAATAATTTCCCAAGGTCAATAACAAGAACCAAGACTTATGATACAATAATAATTGTAATAATTAATTATTCTGTTTGAAGTTATTTGTTAATGATGGAAGTTCAATTTTATTATTATACATTTTTCGGACATTTGCCAACATTTGTGTGTTAAAAATCAAAACACGACGTTTCGGGAATAAGAATCAATTCCCGTTATCAAGTGACTAAAAACTAAAGAAACATGAAACTAGAAACTAAGCCTATGTGAGAAGTAAAATTAAATAAGAATACCACCAACCTTAATATCTAAGCATGCATCCCAGAGCTGAAACTCAAAAAACACAATCACAGTAACACACAACTAACGTCAAATACGTGTTGTTGTATCAAAGATTTTTAACACACAAATGATGGCATTTGTCCGAAAAATGCATAATAATAAAATTGAACTTCCATCATTAACAAATAATTTCAAACAGAGAATACCTACAACAGTTTTTTACACGAAACGTAGATAAATGGAACATTAGCAAAGACAAAGTTTGGACAGATGACCCAGTTAAAGAGAAAACAGTTAATAATTAATTTGCCTTGCAGGAAGCCAGCTAGCGTGGATAAATTCATCACCTGAAAGAATCCAAAGAAGACTGGAGACTATCGCGAAGATATGAATCGGGTATTTTCCAGAAATGGTTCTTTCAGCTCTTCCATTTGGGTTAAGGAGCTTCTCACTAGGGGAGCCACCACCTGTAGACACGTCACTTCCAACACAACACGCTGACAGTGGACTTTGAACCTGTTTCAACCCATACATGTCTTGATGATGTTAAAGAGAACCTGAATCCACCTTCCTTTCAACAGGGAATATCGCCAACCGATGAAGAAGTCGAGTGTCTCCTGAAAAGGAAACTAAACGGAGAAATCCGGTAACCCCGATATACTTCCCCATCCGACCATACAAGATCCCTACCCACCCGGGTCGTCCAACCTACACCCACCACCATTCTATACACTTCTCCCTCTCGTCGCTCCAGACAGCCTACCACTCCAGCCCCCAGGCTACGTTAAACTTAACTAAGAATTATTTTCTAAGTTAAGGGGCAATTTATCAATCTGGTACTTAATTACAAACATATTAAATGTTGAGCTGGACTTATGAGAAAAATTATACAGTATAACAAACACACAGAACACAATTCTCATAAAAAATACGCCTAAGTATCAGACGCGTTTCAACGACAAGGTCGTCCTCTTCAGTGATACACCAGCTACACCAACCAAACCACAACTCAATCATGCACAACCACAACCAAACACAACCACAATTACAAACATGTTTGTTATTTAAGAGCATCAAATTTATATTTTCCTAATTTGAAGCTGCAAGGCAAAACGAAATTTATTTAAATTCTTGGTATCATTTATTTTTTAACTGTTTAGGTCCATTCGCTTAAAGTTTATAAGATGTTACCATTTAAAGCTGGATTTTTTGCAACTAAATGGATTACGATAATTTGTAATCAATTGATATCTGTGCGTTGATTTTTTTAAAAATCATATCAATATTTTATGTTCTTTTAACCTGTCACAATGCTAATAGGTCATAAAGTTGTGTTTTTTTCTGATACTGTAGCAATTAAATTGCTATTTTTATGATGTTTCAGTTAAAAAAAAGAAAGCAGGATATAGTTTTTAGTTTACTTTGTTCGCAATGTTCGTACATAATTAGGTTTTTTTCTCCATAGGACATGTTAGATAACATTTTAATAGTTTATGTAATTAATAATTGTTCAATACGCTTTTATCAATCGTGTGGCAAATATTATCAACATTCTTCCTTTATTATTCTAATTTTATTTTACTGTATTCAAATTATTTTGTCTTTTATGTTTTAACAATGGCTTGTTAGGAGTTGTTTCAATCAAATTTTATGAATATTCACATTTAGTTTTTACTTAACAATTAAAAAGTGTTTGCATTGGATGAGTCACTAATTAGGCAGCTTGTCCGGTGCAGGACGTCTGTGAGTGTGTGTGCGTGAGAGAAGGTTTTGCCAGGTAGCCAGCCGTCTTCGGTCTTCATTGGTTTTACAAACTATATGGTTGGCACACAACTGTTTTGTTTAGTCGGTCCAATTTGGTTTTTGCAATTTGTTGTGTCAATGTGACTATTTGATATTTTGTGTTTGATATTTGATTTTCCCGATCACATTTGTATATTAGTGTTAGTTACTCAGGATTACCTTTTGTCCTGGATTCCATCTTAAATTAATCGGTTTAGTTTTTAACATAGTCCTCGACTATGTAGACCCTTTTCCATGTTCCTCGTGTTCTATGTTTATCACTTGATAACGAGAATTGATCGATTTTATCGAAACGTCGTGCATTAATTTGTATATACACAATTAAGGCAAATGTCCGACTAAATTATAGCAATAAACAATATAAGTTAAATTTTAAACTGCAGAAAATCTTATTACACTATTTATTATTCTGTTCAACAGAATTTATACTTCAAAATAACTACAGTATAATTATCTTAATCTAACTCGATACATGGTGAGTAGCCTACTGAGATCGTCAACCACTCATCGGTCCATTTAAATTACGTTGTACATTATAATGAGCACACCGAGCCTAGAAATACAAAACAAAACATATGAGGCTCCATACTTTAACTTCAACAATGAATATCCTTTGAGAGGCCATATTATATGACTTTCAATTATCTGGTAGGCTACTTTAAAAGTATGGTAGCGTAATATGATGTTAGAAAGTCTAAAGATTTTTCCCCTTTGTTGATAAAATCGAATATCTCTCGGTTATAAATCACCTTATAAAAAAAAGGAAGAAGGTAGCTAACCCAAGACTAAATGAAAAAGTGTATATCTGTCACTAAAATTTGTGTATAATATTCGTGTTGTTTTTATTTATAACATTTTCTTTTTAAATGCTTTAAAGGGCGCATTTTTATCCAATTTATCACAATATTTTTTTTACGATGGCTAGAACAAGTTTCTTGGTCAAAGTAGCCGGTAGTAAATTTAAAAATAGTAGAATTTAAATGTAGGCTATGTGTTTTTAATAATTCCCAATACAATAGGCCACAGAAGTAGGCCATTGTGATTTCAAATCTAATTTTTTATCACATAACCTCAAAATTATAATTTAAAAAAAAGTTTAATAATGCAAGGAGTTAGGCTATATCACAGTTTTCTGTGTGTGTGTGTGTGTGTGTGTGTGTGTGTGTGTGTGTGTGTGTGTGTGTGTGTGTGTGTGTGTGGTTTATTTCTTAACATTGAGTGTATTACTAATTTGTAACATAGATAAGATGGGTTATGTAGATACAACTTATGTTCCGAGGATGATGTAAAAAACACGACAAACAATATAAGCATAAAGTCAAAGACCAGACAATAGGTGTTTTAGTTTCTATTATGAGGGATAACACAATTACCCCCACCCCCATTATCAGTTAAATTTACTTCTCAGGTACAAAGATTCCGGTCTTCTAACCGTGCAACCACTGTTTAGTTCCCTTTTTTGTCATTAATTATGGGCGGTTCAGTCACGCCTTCCACCACAGGCAGGTATCTTCGGACTACCTTTATAACCGCACCTTTATTTACGGCTATGGCCACTTAGTTCCGGCAGTCCCTTCATGGTAAACTCTTCTCAAACTATGTCAAACTCAACTGAAATAATAATGGTTCTACATTAATTGTGATTTTATTGTTACGAAATCCAACTAAATTTCATACGACTAGAAAAATTATTACCGACTTGTTTCTAATTTGTAAGTTATGCGATTAAATCTTATGTTTGTAAAACAAATTAAAAACAATTTCATCATTGGATACAGAATGCTTCACATCACAAGCTATTGTTAGCGAAAACTTATTTTTTATTGGTGCCATTTTAAAATTGACGAATCAATTTGTGCCAAATCCTAGGGTTCTAATTTTGTCTTAAGGAAATTCGTTGAAAATAAAGCATCTAGTTTAGGCTTCAGTTACTAAATAATTTACATATAACTGTATGTAACTGACCTAGTTGATTGCCTAAGAATTCTGGAGTATTTTATCAGTAGCTTTGACCTAGGATTAATTTAAGTACATCTGGAGGGTAATCAAACACATTTTAAATTCTAAACGAGACTATTAAGATAAGCCTAGTCGGTAGAGAAAGAATAAAAACGGAGGCTTTATCATTTCAAAACAACAATTGATGTATATGTAGGCTTACAATTAAATTGAAACAAAATGGAAAAGAATATTATATTTTTTTACCTAACTATCCCATACTATGACTTCTTTCCCAATCTCAGAAGTGAAACTGTAAGCCTAATCAAAATATTAATTTGTTCTTGGTAACAAGACTCAATAACTGAAATATTTATTTACGCGTGATTCAGCAAGTTCACTTTTGGTCATCTTTACATTTAGCCAAATTAAAATAAAAACACTTTTTGACTGAATCTCAAAATTAAGACATGTAATTACGGTATTTTGTTTTATTTAGGTCTTTAGGGGGTAACTCAGTTCAATCAAAGAATTAGATCCTTTAAATTGAACATTCAAATTGTTAAATATTTTAATAGCCTATAGCATGTTCCGAAAAATTCTCTTAAGTGCTTTGTTAACAACAAATTTGTTGTAATAGGTCAAGTTTTTATAAAGAAATGGGGGGAGGGGGTACAGATGGAAACTAACCTTAATACGTTAACTATCTCCACCAAATACGAAAGACTGATGAAAGTACTTCCATAGCAGTCAAATTATTTTAAAAAATGTTCCAATTTTGTATAATCAATTCGTGGCTTTTCGCGTTACATGACGGTTCAAATGAGGACAGTTGCAAAAGAAAAAAAAAATCCTTTTTGAAACCCAACTCCAAGGACCCAGACAAAATATATTGGTCTCAAAATGTGGAATTGAGAGTCTGTTATCGTCCAATTATGTACTATTTGAAGGTTCAGAATCACACAATCATGATTAGCATGTTTTAGTTTATGACATAATAACTTATGAAAATTACGGTTTTCGCGTGAATTATCAACCTGTTCGCCATTTATGGTTTAGGTCATGAACTTTCTTTTATCCAGATTCGATAAGGCGGATATTCGATCTTCTAAAAACCATGCGTGTTTTAAACTCCTGAATCAAATATTTTGAGGAGATAGTAAGGCCTATTTTTTGTTTTTATAGTGTTTGGTTTTGTGAATGGAAGTGTCAGAAAATTAATTAATTTTTTATCCACTTTAATGCGTATTTCTTTGGGAAGGTAAAGGAAATTTATCATTCCCCCCCCTTAATTCTAACCTAAAAAATTTGAAAATGCAATACAAAAAACTTTGCAACTTCGAAACTTTAAAATATTTCTAGCTACAGTGATAGGCTAAATTCGTAAATTACATCACGCTAAAATAACTTCGTTTTGCACTTGTAATAAAGTTCAATCCGTCAATATTGTGCGTTTTACATCAAAAATAGATCAATACTTGGTTCGTTTCACCCAAACCCAACTTTAACCAGGATAATTCTGTGACCTGTGACGTGTAAATTGTAGTCAAAGTTTACAAGAGGTAGGCTATCCTCACGTCTCACGCGATATCTTATTGACTGACTGACTGCGGAACTTGGCGAGAAGAAATAATAGATTTCAGTTAGTGTCCTCTTGAAATATACGTCAAAAATAATGTTTAGTTTACTTACAAATTATGAAAAAATAATAATAATTCACTTTGTTGAAGCTTGGAATTTTTATAATTTTGCTTCAAATAAATGATGGCCTAATATTTGGCAATAGGTATTCACTTTAAAATGTGTTTGAAACAAATTATTCATACTGCATATTTCGTCAAAATTAAATTTTTTTCGCTATCCCAAATCCTTTATTGTTGCACTCGTTAGTCGACCTCGGTTAGGTTTTCAATTATCAAAGGAAATAAGAAGAGAGCAACTAAAATAGTAATTTATGGACCCCCCCCCCCCAACTAAATGGCAACAATCGTCTTCACAATAGGCTAAATTTAACATATTCCAATATTCTTGTTAAATGAAAAGGTCATCAATGAAGAAAATATAATAAATACAATTATTCCTAAACCTAAACGTGAATTTAAATAATTATAAATTATTAAAACATTTAATATTTCACCTTTGTGAATTTGAACATTTTCAAATTTTTCTTGAAGTAGTTCACAAAACAATAATAAATGTATAAACAATAATTTCTTTCGAGTTTTTTTTTAAACATCATTTTCCATCTTGTAAATTTACATAAAGTCTTAAATGGAATTTTATTTTTGAGTTTTGTCAAAGAAAAAAACAATAATGAAAATTAGTAATCTAATCTTTAGTGGTTTTGTATTCTTTGTACTATTGAGATATGCAAAAAGTGGTTTTTTTTTGTCAAAAAAGTAGAGGACTTACATTCTCGGCTATTTCCTCCCCCCCTTGTTTTTGTCTTATTCTAATAAGGTCAGCTGTGATTTACACTGGGTAGCCAAATAATTATCATTAAAAAGTTTAAAAAATCACCCCCTTAATCCCTTATATGGCGCATCTCGTCCCATATCCATCCCCATATTCTGTGGTGGATGCATATTCGAGTGCTTACACTGTCAGGAGTTTATGTGTTATTTATGACATAATATAGTCCAGATAAATTTGTACATACTCCATAAATATATAATTCATTTTGAGATCCTTCAGTTTTTGTTTAAAAAGTTAAAAAACAAAGTTAAAATAAAACCGACGAAGTCAGCATGTTATATGTAGGCTTATAATAGATATTCAATAAATTGTTTTTATTTATGTTTATTGCCTAGGCCGATAACACTAGTTTATGTTTTACTTGGTTAAATCAATATATTTAACCAATTTAATAAGGATAATTCACAACCTGTTCAGTTGTAATTTTTAAAACTGTTTATATTATCGATCAAACGGTTTCATTGGAGAATTGCGCAAAACACTCACTGCAGTGCGGTGATTGGTGCCTGTACAATGCGCGGAGTGACGACTGGTTTTCCTTGTCACCCCACTCACTTCTGCCAAGATAATAAAACGGATCTCTTGCCATTTCAGTTGGTGACACTTGGTGAGGGATTCAGTGTTAGATTATTAGTTGAAGATTTTATTGTATTTTATTTGTTTGGTTGTCATTCGTATACATGTTTCGATGTCTACCGATATAATCAACTTTGTTCACGAGGATAATATGGACGCATGCTTTACTGCATTTGATAAAGATGGGTAAATATATAGAATACATTCTCTTTGAAAAAGTTTAATAAGTTCCAATATATTATTTGTTTTCATTAAATTGTTTTTATACTTCGCGGTATGATACACTATTCTCTTGCATACATTCTCTCCATACATATTTTCTTCTCATGTTTTTATGTTTCCTGGACTATTGTTTATTTTATAGACTTTTGAAAGTAAATTATTTACAGCTTTTTTTGAAGTAATTACCATTTAACCAAGACACTATATGCTTTGGTTTTGTAAATAAAAAATTTAAAACAAGTAATAAAAAAAACAATAAAAAGATTAATCGAAAAATAAGTATTGTTTATAATATATATCACGATAAATATTTTGCTTTTAAATATCCAATATTTTTTTGTCAATAGTTAACAACCAGTTGCTTTTTTTACGTTCACGAATTTATCTACAGAACTGAATATTCCTATTATTTTCAATATCTAGTTTATGAGCTCAGAAGTAAGTTATGTCAGACGCTGTAGATTTTTAAATAGTGTAAAATGAAAAGAAAGTTATTCAATGAAATCTGTATACATAATAAGAAATTTTGAAGTTTTTGTCAAATTGAGTGTGTAGCAAATCACTAAAACAGCTGTTGCATTATATTATTATATTAAAGTTCCACCTGATGTTAAATTATAAATAATGTATATTTTACGAATATAATTATGTATTCACAAACAATGTTATACAGTAATGATAATATATAAAGTAAATAGGTCTATGGTTTGATTGTAAAATGTTACAAAATAATATATTACTCATAAGCTAAATATAAACAAACGATAAAGCCTTAATATGGAAATCTTTTTAAGGTTAGAAATATTCTACCGGTACATTATGACATAACCTAAAATTTTACAAACAAAATGTAGATTTCAATATATATATATATATATATATATATATATATATAATATATTCCAATTACTTTAGATATGTCATTAATGGAGTAAATATTGATTTAAATAAAACATGGTTTATAGGATAAGTAGTTGCGCTACATTTTAAAACCCAATTATTGTTTATAATGAAAAGGTGTGGTACAATGCATAATTACCCATAATAACTGAAAACATCTTTTCCTTATGTCTAAAAGTGTTATTTTCTACTATATTAATAGATTTTGAGACCTGAAATGTGTCTACTGTTATAATAAAAGATCTGATTTATGACAAACAAAGTAAATAATTTGATAGCATGATTTTTAGCCACAAAATTGCAAGGTGAGGTGCAATCGATAATTACTGAAATTACTTGGTCTTCACTCCTTTCCCTGTAAGTTATACTAACTGTATCAGCAATTATGCTAAGGGTTATAAGATTTTTTTAAACAAGCATTACAAGCCTTGTGGAATTCAAAATAGGACTATATAGGTTAGGTTATAGTTTCTTATATTTGTAAAATCTACCAAAGTAACTTCACCATTTGGCGATCTACCAAATATTATACTTCCATTTGTAAATAATGCTCCATCAATGTAGGCTACCCTATTGGGGGTTTCTCGAAGATTGTTTTGTTCACTTTTAATTAAAAATGTATGTTTTAAAGTTTATATACGTATATCTACTTTAATTATTAGGCTCATCTTACTAAAGGTTTTTTTTTAATTGTAAAGATGTTTGTGGGATTTACGGTTTAGCTGCTAGCTTGTAAATGTTGCTAGTCAACATAGGTCTGATAGCCATGTTTTGACACAACTATTATTACTATATTTTATTATTACTATATAGTTTTACTATATTTGCTCTTGTACACTCAAAGTAATTACTGAAGGATTTGTTGAAAATGACTTCATTTAATGCAAGTATGCTTGCCTTTTTAAGATATCTCAAAAAATCACAGATATGTATATAGCGGTACTCCTAGATCTTACATTGAAATGGTCAATAATACCAGTAATGTTGGATAATAGGTTCTTAGCCTCTTTTTTTCTTAATCATGTACTTTATTAAAGTCGAGTTACTCTAGTAGCAAAATACAAAATTAATTTTTATTCTTTTAAAGACTAAATTCATTGGTAAAAAATCACAAGACGTACATTTAATATGACAATAGTAAAAATAAACATATTTAAATATGTTTTTTTTTTTGTTATTTTCCTTTAACAGTCTATAACTTATGGCATTTAGACTAATGATAGTTAATCATGATATCTAAAAGTATATAAACATGGGATGTTAATCAAGTAAAATATAATCCTTGGAGTTAATTGAGGTTTGAATCCTTGGTCAGAGGAATCTCATCACTGCATAAATTTATATGTAAAGATATATTGTCCATGATTAAAACATCATTGGATAATGTTTATAGATAATCAAAAAATAAAACATAAAATGGTAAAAAGTAATAATTAAGCATACTAGAGACTGATTAAAGCCTTCTTCAATGGACCCAACTCATTGCAAGCCATAATTAAAGGTGAATAACAGATGACTTCTTTTCACAATAATTAATTGATTTATTTATAATATTATAATTCATGTGGTACATATACAATTTGTGTGTTCAGCTTAATAGGCTATGCAAACAAAACAAAATACTGAGTTGTAGTCCACCGAAAACAAGACACTTTCAAATTCTCATGAAGCCATACATTTTATTTTCACAAGGACAGTTTTATTTCTCACTTTGAACACTGCCACTTCAACCCCTCTGTGAATAATTTTTGATTTGGTTTAAAATAACCACAATGAAAAAGAATGTAGACATTGTTAAAGTGATTGTGTATTATATAATGCCATGATTAAGGTTTGTTTTTTTCTGTTTTCAGAGATGGCTACCTGAACTTATCTGAGTTTGATCGTATCTGCCGAGCAATTTTTCGTAGTGATCGAGGGAAAATTTACAGCCTGGAAACAGATCAACTACAAGAAGTATTTGATATTTTTGATATCAATAAGGTATGAAATTGAATTTAATTGGACTCCTAATAAAAATGTATATTAAATTGAAGTTGAATGTGGTTTTATAACTTTAGTTTTTTAAACTGTTTGGGGAAAGAATGCCTAATTAATCATTTGAAATGAGCAACACTTTTGGGATCTTCAGTCAACTAATGTGAGAAATCATAATTTTCCACAATAAACACTTTATTTGATCAAGATGATGTTTTAATGGGACCAGGTCATCATCTTTAGTTATTATGTCTACACACATAAACTAAGGACTAAGAGGGTTTCATTGCAACATCGTCTTGATCCCATAAAGTTTTTATTGTAGAAAATTGTGTTGTTTTTTTCGTTCCTTTGTTGAAGTCCTAATTAATTGTTAAGAACCCATTTAGAGGAAGTAAACTGGTAAATGTTTAATAAATCTGTAGAACTGATAAAAAGGTATGTTTTTATTGTATCGTTTGTAAAATATGTTCTCCGAGTAGATGATTGAAGGAATAAAAAAATTTGTACTCTCATCCTCATCTATGACGGATATATTTTCTATAATACACCATTTTGATAAAATTGTTAAAGAAACTCAAAAATTTTTAAATACAGTATTTAAATTTTTAACTTGTTCTTTATAAATTAATCCATATTAACCCTTCTCTCGGCTGCAGATGGGAAGCTGATATATCTGCCTGTGTTTGTAGAATGGCACTGCATTTATATCCCTTGATTTGTTAATGTTACCTGATAAAGAACTTTAGTGTTTATCTATGATGTTAACACAACGCATTATTTAGTATGATAGAAACCCAAAAAATAGTACAATGGAAAATCCATTTTCTGAGTTGGCAGCTGACCTGTGTATGTCTCGCGTACCAGCAGTGCTTTGGCGCCAATTCTCAGCTGTTATATGTGCCAAACTGTACTTGCCACAAACCGCCTTTCTTTAGTATAGTGATAGCTACCGGTTACACAATGGGTTCCAATATAAATGACAAAAATATCATAGAGTTGTTAAACCGTAGTGTTTCAGAGAGACATTTTATTATTAGTGATGGTGAAATTAATGTAAATATTTTAAATAGAGAGTGTGTTTTTGATATCAGTGAGTGTGGGGATGACATGAGTATTGGTGATGTTAATGTTACAAACAGTGCTGATGTAAATGAAAATGACGAAGAACTTGTTGGAAACACTTCCAGTTTTGTAAACACTGATCAAGATAGCCTTATTGTTTTTCAAACAGGGGTTGTGTAGGAGCATGTAGCCGTACACAAAAATAAACTGCAAAAAAACTCAACTTTATTGTAATGTAAAATTACAATATAAACATTACATTCTGTTATCTCTCAAAAAATTTACCCCTACCACTAAAAAATACTGTTTTGAGAGCTATTGAATTCCGTCTGGGAAGAGTTAAGCATATGGGTGCAGTTAGAAGAAATCAACTCAGCTTGGTTTTACTCTATTCCGAACATATTCACAGTATTTATTTCATAGCTTCATTAATTTGTATTTCTTACATTTAGACTAACTTAAATAATTTGTGTTTTACGCTTTCAGGATGGCTTGTTGGACAGAGAAGAATTCATATTTTGCTGGAACAATTGGATCAAAATTGTAAGTCTTATTATACAAACTGATTTGATACAAGTAAGTCGAGTTTTATTTCATACACTGGAAATGAAGTTATGTTATTATTCTAGAGTTCAAAGTTGGATATAGTTTAAAGCAGAAAATGGGATTATATTTGAACTTTTTCGTACGTAAACTGAGAAGAAGAGTGGGGTTTAAGACTATTTTTTTACCAATTCAAATGATCATTTTTAAGCAATAAGAAATATTGTAAATCAGGAAAACAAATTGTACCATTTTGAAAGTCCTTTTCCTGTCTGTAGAGCTAATTATCGAATATCTAATATGCAAATTTTGTTCTAGAATAACCAATACCCGTGTATATGAAATGTCCTTCTATCCTATATGTACGATTAATTTGCCATAAACATCCACAGACAATCTTTGTCTGTTTGTGTTCAAATATATTGTTTTATGAATCACAAGTTTTTTAAACATAAAAGTCCGTTTGTAAATTTCAAAATAGCAGCTGATTTTAAAATTTACAAATTTATTTTTAAGGATATTTTGATTTGTTAACTTGTATCCAGAATAGGTAATTCTGTGTAAATTTTAAATCGGTATCCAATAGTGCCTAAACACATTTTTTATTATAAAAAATAAGCGCATTACTAATAAAAAAATATAATTGTTAATCATATATCCTCATAATTAGTCAAAAGTCAGTAAATAATAGCTTTAGTAACCAGCATTAAAGTCAAATTTTAGTCAGATTTAGGAAGTAAGTTAGGTTTTATGTGATTAAGTTAAGTATAATTGTTACTAAAATTGTGGTAAAATTTCAAATGATGGTGGTTTGAAATTGTTTTTCGGTATTTCCTTCTTATGTAGGACCTGCCTATGATTTTCTACACCATTGTTGAGCTGGTTAATACCATTGTCAGATTCGAAAAAGGAGTAATTACAAATATCTAAATAAACTTGTCTAAACATGTCAGTATATTTAGCTACGTTACAATAATTTGTTTACTTTTTCATTACAATGTAAGTCTTATACTTTAGGAATTTAAATCCATTAAGCTTTCCCAGAAGTATGATGAATATATCTGCAAACTTTCTTCTTTCTCTAGGACAGTATGCGGATATATTCCTCTGAAGATATCTCCATTCCTCACTGTTTACATACCAATGTTTTTCTGGTAACTAAACAACTACCCTAAATCAAACAAGTGGCCTAAGCTTGAATATATAGTATACACAATTTATCAATATCAGATGTAAATAAAAGTCAAATAGAGTGTAAACAATGTATAACATAAATAATATTAATAAAATTATTCAAATTAGGAATAGAATGAGATAATAAAAATAAAATTGGGGTTGGGGAGATTTAAAACACACAGGCTACTCTTGTATGGAAGGATTTGAGTTCATTGAAATATAGGGTAGGCCAGCTAGTTGAACTTCATCAGACATCTTGGGTCAACTCGATTTTTAGTGATTCACTTGATTTCTAATAACATAGAATTGTGGGAATTGATTCAAATGATTAGTAGCGTTTCATATTATATTACTTGGAGTATACTGGATTTATTGGAGAAATGTGAATCAGGAATGAATATGGTGTAGAAAAATAAGAATAAACAAAATTCAAAAAAATATTTATGATTTAAGATAAAAGAAATTCATAGATCATTGTAGTTTTGTTAGAATAAAGAGTTAGCTTGTTGCCATTGTGAAGGGTAGCACCAAAGGACATAGGGGAATATCAAATATGTAGAATTATAAGGGACTCCAATTTTAAATTTCATGGAAGAAAGTTGTGGTGTTAATTTATTTTGAATAAAAATTTGTAACATATTTAATTTTAATAAAAAAGGGGTTTAATCAAGAAGTAACAAATTAATAATAACTATGATGTTAAGAAAAGGAAAACATATTTAAAAAATAGTAAGAACTTGTGTAATTATTTGAAAGATGAAATCAAGGTAATATTTATAATTTATTTATACTAAATACATCCGAAAGTTGAAATAAGGAGGACCATCAGCCAAAGAATAAAGTTTATTTTGAACAATAAAATTTATTTAATTAGAAATTTGAAATGTAATAGGAGATTTGTAAAAGTTAACAAGTGACCGATTTGAACAAATATGTATAGTGAATTTGAACTTTAAGGTCGTATGAACTGTCATTTGACTTTAAACAATAGTAATAATTTCTACGTATTAGCATAATAATGAATTATAATATCTTATTGAGTCCGAATTTGAGACCCCAGAGAGACAGAACCTAATGTTAAAATCAAAACTGTGCTCATAATTTAGAATCTATAATAATTATTTATTTATAATTCTCATACTAACTTTAAAATAAAAAAAAAAGAATTTTATAAATAATTGAAATTTGGTGATCTATGTTAGCCGTTAATAATAACATTTTAAATTTTATATTAAAAACAGAGATATTAAATTTAATTTGAAAAATTGAATTTTTAATTGTTAATCCAGTTTTTCATATTTTCATATTATAATTTGTCACCACAACTTGTGGCTTTTTTTAAATGTATAAAATTAAATACAATAGAACCCCTCTAATCCGCCCTCGGGTGGTTCGTTACTCCGGTTAATCCGACCATGCTCGAGCTCGCGATATTGTGCCGACTTGCCGACGACTCACGGCCCGTCTGGCGCCATGCTTTCCGGTTTGTTATCGCTTTCCCGCTTCAGTGCTGTGTCATCTCTTGTGTTGTTTCTATTGATTTGCTATAGTACTTGCAGAGTTTATATATAGACTTTTGAAAGTTTATATATCACTTATTTCACTTAAAAAAAAATCTCTTTGTATAATATGTAATAAATTGTGACTTTTTTCGGATAATCCGACCTTTTTTGCGTTCCGACCATGCCCCCAGTCCCGAAGGTGACGGATTAGAGGGGTTCTACTGTATTAAGAACATCTTTTTTATACACGCTTTAAAAACAATGCATAATGTGTTCAAATGTATAATAATAATAATAATAATAACAATAATAATCTGTGTCATATTTAAAACTCATCACAATATATCTTTTTAATTTTTATTTATTTGAAATAAACCATCCAAAAAGTGTTCATAAAACTTGTTGAAAAAAAATGTACAACCAGTGTATAATAATTGTGACTATAATTTATGAAATTGTAGAAATAGGGTTTGTAAAAAAAATGTTTTAAATTATAATTTTGCAGTCCTGGAAATAGAAGTTGGAAGGTAATTTTTTTACATCCGCATCACATACCAGGTGGTTATAAAGTCCCTTCCTCCTACTGTTTCTACAATTTATATTTAAAGTATTTTTCAATGATACCATTCATTATATAGGTAGAAACACTAACTTTTGAGATATTCTAAAATATTAGAAGTTACCTGAGGTCTAAGATATAGGACTTAACTTTCAAATTCTTTATAGGAAGATAGTCATGCAGCATGTCGATTAACACTGCCTTTTTTCCTCTGAAAACAATAGTATTGTAGTTTCCAAGAAATCAGTAGATCAAAGATGTAGGAGTCGACTTAAAAGTTGTAATGAGAAGAAGATAGTCTTGCGACATGTTGATTAACACTGCCTTTTTTTTTCTCCTGATCAATAGATTGCATTTCTGCTAATATGTTTTGTGATGACATCGTAACTTTACAAATTTATACTCCTTAGAGTCTCCCTATTGTAAGTGCAGGTGTGGCAGTCCCTAGGTACTCTAGCTCGATTCTGACTTTTTTCATATAGTCTTGGGTTCAATCCAGCTCTTTCACCTTTCCGATAAAATTTCTCATGATCAACTCTTGTTCTCTTCTGACCTTGATGCTATTAAAGTATTCGTAGGCAACGGGTCTCTATTTTTCTTCTTCTTTTTTATATAGACAATAATGACTACAAATTTTTTGCCGTAGAAAAAGACGTGTAAAATCATCTTTAGAAAATGAATTAAGGATTGTTTTATTTATTTTAAGTAGATTAAGGGATTATTTTAAGTAGGAAAGGTCTCTTTTAATTAAATGTGCTCTCCGAACCATAATAACATGAGTAGTTTAATTTTTACTATTTTTTTTTTTCGATCATAAAGACTTTTTATTAACCAATGTGCAAGAATTCATATTTACAATTAAATATAAGACGTTTGTTGTTTTGTGTCTGTTTTAAAATCTTTATTGTATTATTGGATTAACTTATTATATTTTATAATAATTAATGATGACTCTAAAGTATTTTCATATATGTTATCTGATTATATTGATTTATTTTATGTATTATATTTTTTCCCCAGATAGTCAAGCCTGTTAGTGTTTTCTTGATAATAGATGTACAAAATGATTTTATCTCAGGAACACTCAACATCAGTCACTGTTCTGCTCAGCATAATGGTCTGGAGGTAAATGTCATCTCAATTCTTTATACTACCACAGAAAATCACAATCACATTTGAATACAATAATTTCATCTTAAATGTTATATATTTTTTAATATATATTAAAAAAAAATTTATGTTAAAGTAAAACAAGTTTGAGTTTCAGATTTTTTTCAGGAATGTCAATTTTGAACCTAAATCAAACAAGACGTTTATAAGAAGATATTTATCTGTGTACTCACTTAGCCGGCAAATAGTTGGAACAGTGTTGGTTAGATTGGTTATGTAGGGATATTTTAGACTTTGAAAGGGTTAGTAAGTTTCAAAAACTAGAAAATTTGTTGCTAATAAACCAAAATAAAAAAATCCAAATTACTTAAAATAAAAAATAAAAAAAATTTGTTCAATTATAGCATCTGAAAAGTCATTGTGTGGAAAGTTATTGGTAATAATTGAAAATGTGATAGGGTTATTATATGGTTAAAAAAAAAAAGTTTGATTGCTCGACCATTTATAAATTTTTTTAAATAATAACTTCTCTCATGTTCAAAACCAGTTAAAAAAAACCCTTTTGATATGGCAGGCATTTTCGTTTCATCTTGCACAATAATTTTTGTATTTACATTCATAACTCATTAACTATTTGTTCTGAAAGGCTGAAACAAAAACTATTTTGTAGGTAATTGTTCATTTTATTAATTTGCTCGTGTGTATAGTTTGTCTTACCTTCTCTTCTATGGGAAAATTTGAGCTGAAGTTGTGTTTAAAAAAACAAATAATTTACTCTGTTAATTTTTTTTTCTTCTTAGATAAGTAAGTATTAATATACAGCTTAATATTTTGTGTGCATGTAGTTTTATACTAGTACTGTTGTCTTAATAAATATTGGTACACTTGAAAATGGTTTTGTTTGAAAAATAATTTTTTCTCAAATATTGTGAACTTTAGGCTGCTATATCTCTGATGGGATTAGTGATAAAATTCTGAAACATATACAACTTATAGTGTTTTTGTATTTAAATGTGAAAAATCATCTTGAATATTGAAACTAGTAAAAAAGTTATGCCATCTCAAAAATCAAGAAAAACAGCACGAAAAGAGAATATATTGTTGCCCATTTGACACAAAATACCCAGTTTTTTGCGTGGTTTCAACCCCCCGACCTCTGCTTTTATGAGGTTTTGCAGAGTTTTATAAGAAAAGCTAAAGCTCCTAAACTAAAGGCTGTAGACACTTTTTTGAAGTTTTATTTTGAAGTGTAAATTAATACTACCTTTAAATTTATGTTTTCATCAAAAAAAAAAAAAAATGAAACAAATTTTGTATTAAAACTTATACTCAAAAAACATATTTTTAATTTATGATTTTATTTAAAAAACTAAAATATGAAAAACTACACTTTATATCTTTAAATCCATACATAAATTTGTAGCTGTATATGTATTGAATAAGTATTATAAATTTCATAGTTGTATCTCAAATAGTTTTTGAGTTTTAACATTTTTCGTGCTCGAAAACCTGAAAATTTTAATTTGCAGGAATCTGGAGTTTTGTTTTTTGATTATTGAATAAATGTATTTAATCTTCTTTCTTTCATTCTTTTGTTTACAGTAGATACTAGCCTAGTTAGGTAGTTAGTAAGTGAATACAGCCTCTTGTCACTGCGACCCAAATGGATCTTTTGTGATTACCCTAGTAATTATGTTTTAATCCCAGCCAAGATTTAAACTTACTAAGAATATTATCTACATTGGCAGATTCATTTGTTCTGTAGACTAATGCTCAGATAAAAACTATTCCAAAACTACTTTTTTAGGGTTCGGAGTACCATAATATGTATTTTTCCACACAAAAAAACTAGCATCAATTTTTATTACGTATCAATATAAATTTATTTATAATAAGTATATGCGAGAAAGTAAAAATGAAATTCATTCAAATTATATCATCGTTCCAGCAGTTCAGTCATCATAGGGAGAATTACATATTGTAATATTTTGTCAAAGCTTATTACAAATTAGATAACATATTGCAATTCTTATATGACCTGTATATCCTGTCAACATTTCATATTCCAACATAATATTGTCTACTCTATATTTATTTTACGTAATTTTCTGAAACTTATTTCAACTGTTCAACTTCAGATATGTAATAGACGGTTATTTGTTCACAGTCAATATTTAATTTCACATTCAGAGATAAATGTCTAATGTTTAGTAGCCTACATTATTCTTTTACATTGACTTACATTTTTTAAGTCTAAGTAAGCGGACATCGTTCTAAAAACTCTTTTTTTTTTAGCTCTGGAACCTCAGAACTTGATATTCATTATAACTTTCTCTATACTATGTATTTTTTTTTTCTGGAACAAAACAAAGGTTGCATTGCTTTCAAAATACATCTTTAACAACTGAATTGTACCAGGACTTTAGTAACACCATGTACAGTGGTTTTTAAACAGTTGAATTGTAGCCAAAAGGTACAATTTGATTATTTAGATGTACCGTACTTTGAAGGACATTGTTTTATCTTTGTTTATTAAATGGGAAATTCTAATTACGTATTTACCTTATTATCAAAATATCTAGTGTAGTATGTTCTGAAACACCTTATGAGATATCAATAATTTTGTTTTGAACTAATTATGGTAGGAAATTGTGGTTTAAGTTAAATCTATTGATAAAAACGAACTACTTATTGCTATGTTTCAACTTCCTTCCACCCACAAGAATGCTTCTGATTAAAATTTTTTTAAATTAATCAATCACATCATTTAAGAAGTTATATATTTTTATCAGTTTGAAATTTAAAAGTAAAATTTGCCCAACATTTTAGATAAATCAAATTAATACATTTAAAATTGTTTTAATGTATTTTTGAATTCTGGATTTGTTTATGTATTGAAAATTGCAACTTACCTCCCTTGTGTGAGAGAAGTTCCCAACAAACATTTCACTGACCCTCTGTTTAGTAATTTGCTCCTATAAATCACATCTTCTGTAGATAAAGAAATGAATAATATGCTCTAAACAATCCTCATCTTTAAAGTTCCTCTTGTGGGTATGGAAAGTTCAGTCATATGCGTCTAGCAATAATATCTTTTAGAGTGTCCATGTATATAGAAGAAATTGAGTTACATTCCCAACAAACTGTGCTCTTAAGGATGAATGAAGGTTGTTAGTTACTTGTCCTAACAACTGCTACCATCAAAGTAGGATGGGATTGCGTGTGGTTGAACAAGTTAAAACACAATACCTAAAAGTTCCTTTCATTAGACCTCCTCGCCATTTGGACGAGGGGAGAGTCACATACCCCAACAACTTTGTTGAATAATTTTGTTTAATCCAATAGATGCACAGTAAATCAATTTTTTGACATATTTTTGTTGAAAAGTTATTGAGACATTTCGAAACATTTTTACTTCCTGTAATATTTTTCAAAATATACACGAACTTACAAAAATAGTCAACCTTATTGATTTGTGTTTGAACAGGTAGTGGAGCCTATCAATAGGTTGTTGGATACTGTGGCTTTTGATGCAGTGTTTTATTCTTTGGACTGGCATCCTAGCGATCATGTGTCTTTTATTGATAATCTGCCTCAACGCAAGTTACATTCAAGTAGTGCAGTAAGTATAATCTATACTTCTTTCTTAGTTTTAAAACAATTATACTGCCTTGTAGATCACTCACCTCAAACTGTACACTGACTTTAGTTTCATTATACTAAAACTAATTGTATGGTGTTGGTATATTTTAAAATAAGAGGAAATTATGTTTCATCAAAATTGACATTTTTGAATCCAAAGGAAACATTTTACATTAATCAAAATCTAAATATAATTGTAAAAAAATAATTAGGCCTTAACAAAAATTCCATTCTAATGTAAAATACAGTAAACACTCTCTGATCCGGAAACTCCGATATCTGGCCGTCGTATGTCATCGTATAAAAAATAATAAAAATACAATTTTCTATACAAAAATAATATTTTCCGAATAGTAGTGAACGATGTTTTTGAGCTGGGCACTGGGCAGTAGTGCAGTTCTGATTCCAAGCACTTGAACAGCCGATAGACTACGTGGAAAAACAAGAAGAATCCTCACCGGCCGATCTCCTTCTTTTACGTAGATGGAGAGATATTACATCTAAGAAGCGTGTTCAACGAGCCAAGCAAGCTACCATTACATCTTTTTTTAATAAAAACTGACGTGAGTACAAATTACTGTACTGTAATGAAAACTAACAATTATCGTACTTTCATCAAAATTTCACGTGTACAATCCTGTATATTTTCTAATCTTCATTTTTCGTTTGATATTTTTAGTTAACACTGTAGACCTAATTAATTGTTGTTTGTGTACTTTATGCTGAGCCTCATTCAGCTTAAAATAAATAGAATTTGGAACATAGCTATTGTAATCTTTTTTTAATTAACCTACCTTTTGTTGATTTTGATACTTTTGTTACCGGTTACCGTACCGGCAAACTACGGCAAATTACATAATAGTATAGTTAAAACGTAACGTCTATATATTACAGTAATTTGAAAAACCATAGTTAATTTTTAGAATACTGTGGTAAAGCTATAATTTATCGTAAGCGCAACGTGTTTTAGTGCTAAAAACGTAAATTTGCTACGTTTTGTTCCCGTTTGAAACCACTTTAACTATATAAAAATAGCCACCCCGAGATCCGGATTTTTCTATATCCGGATCGGCCGGTGCCACATTAATCCGGATTAGAGAGTTTTTACTGTAAAATCAAAATATTATACAGGGTGAAACAAAACGGACTTAGCTGTTTGGAGGGATCAATGCTTGAACTATGCTGGGAGAAGGGAGGTGCACATGATCTAGTCATGTTTAGTTGGTTACCCCATTCATCATTGTAGTACCCAACATGGTTTAGACTGGAGAACATTTAGGTTTTACCGTGTAGTCGAAAACAACCATTCCGTGATTACGATGCAAAAACTTTTCAGCGACGATTCAATATTCCCCCCACTCTTTTCGTAGCAAACTCAAAACATGCTAAGAGGATGATACAGGAACCTAAGAGCCTAAGAATACTGGAAAATATGCAGTGAGTAAGAGCAGCAATTGAACGGTTCCCAAGGCATAATGTTGCTTTGGGAATGCCAAACTACAGTTTGAGAGAATTATTCATTTAGATTTATGATTTCATATCTATAAAACAATTACTGTAACCCAACTGCAGAACCCTGTGTGAGCAAATGCTTGAACAGATCCTTCCCATATCAACTTTCGTTGACTGCTCTACTCCCCTAAATTAACTGTGGTGTGCTGTTATAAAATTCAGAGTGATTGGTACGAATTTCTTTTAGCAGAAAGTCGCAACAGTCACTATTAAATCCAACCATTATGTTTCAATGTTTGAAACTTTTCTGTAGCCCAAATTGAAAGAGATTGCTAAAAAGAGTACTTGTGGTTCCAACAGGATGGGGCCCATACCTCACATGGTACGAAATTCAATCGATGTTTTAAGAACAATATTTCATGGACAATGAGTCTGAGAAAGTTATTACTTTCAGGATCTCTTCTATTAGTGGGCCGCTCGGGGACTATACGGAACAGTTCAGTATGTCTAGGCCAATAAGTCTGAGAAAGTTGTACTTTCAGGATCTTTTCTATTTGTGGAGGAATTTTTGGATCATAGCTGGCAGGAATAGGGACATGGAAGGAATGAAAAATAAATTAAATTCGTTTAGTATATTTAAATCGTTCATTATTTTAACTTGCAACTTTAAAGTAAATGTATATAATTATAGAGTGTTTGTATAAAATGTTTGAGTCCTATTTATTTTTTATAAAATTTTTGTAATTGTGTTCATTGTTTTAATTTGTATGTAATATGTAATGTGTTATTTTAAAGTTAATATTGAAATTATTAGGTTCTTTATATTATACTTTTCTTGATTTATTAAAAATTGTAAAAATATTACCAGTAATAAAACTATTATTATTATAAATTTTTTATTGTTAAGATTTTTGTGTAGTAAAAGGTAGTATTGCATAATTTAAGAATTGTTAATGTAAAATTGATTAAATTATTACAATAAAAATTTATGTAGGTGTCATCAGAAGATGCTAAAGTGTATGATACAGTGGTGTTTGAAGGCCCTCCTTTAATGAAGCAAAGGCTTTGGCCTAGGCATTGTGTTCAAGACTCCTGGGGTGCAGAGCTACACAAGGATTTAAAAGTAAGTCATTTAGGAAGAACCTTAAAACATGTGTTAAGAATACGTCTTCGATTCTCGCCTGGGTTCTTTCTTTGAAATATATCAACACAATATTTCAACTTATTGTTACACAAATGTTTATTAATATCTCGAATACAAATCCTTTAGGCTAGATACAATATATTTCCTCAACTAATAAATCAATCAAAAATACTCAGACTGATTATTGTATAAATAATCAGAACTATTGTGACTTTACCGTTTGATTCTACGTTATTTGACTCTTTTGAATTATTACAATTTCTTTAAACACTTTGAGTTTGCCTTGCTTACCCCTGCAATGTCTGGCTCCCTGGTCCGGTCTTCAAAGTTTCGGAATGCAAGCTATTTCATCAGTTTTTCAGTTATGTCACAATAATTGTTTACCAATCGGGCTTCTCAAACGAACTTATACTATTATTTTAACTAGCTTATTCTCCTAATTCCTAACATCACCGGCGTCCTGGAAACATCGTCCCGATGTTGGGAGGGGGGTGGAAATACAATTTATGAAGCCATAACTCCAACCCAATTACAATGTACAATTTATATAGTTTAATCCTTCACAGGGACTCGTATATGCATGGCGTCAGGCATCATATAACTTTAAATCTATGTAACATATTATAGATAAAACGGTCATCCACATAATAATCGCAATATGTATCCATGACATTGTATCTATTACATCCAACTAGTCAGGTAATGTTACTCTGAATTTAGATCATGACCCATAATATTATTCTGTACAAATAACACTGGAGTTGAAAGAGACTAATTAGCGTTTAAGATGTGGGAAATTATTTTAAATCTCGGAGGGGCATGATGTGAGAAAGGTTTTACCATCAAAGAAGTCAGTTTGGTTCAGGAAACAGGTACTATGTGATGCAGGGTAGGATCCAAGGATGCCCTGTTATCATATGGGAGCTACCTATCTACAAGAATATGTTCATTCTCGTATATGGCACAATTACAAAGCAAAGTAATCTCAACCCTGCCCTTAAAAGATAACTCACTTTATCGGCTGCTAACATATTTCGTCTCTAATTTCCCTAACTTGCTGAGAAAAGTGTTCAAAAGCATACTTCATTCTAGTTTGGTTTATCCACTTAACAACATCATTCTTCTGAGGAGTATACAGATTTGTAAACTTAAACTGAATTACTCTTTATTGAAAATAGTTCTTCATATCAATAGAAATATACTCTCCACTATTATCACAACGAAATCAGATCATTCTCATATTAAAATGAGCAGTGGCCATACATTTTAAAATAGTGAAAAACTCATCATCAAAAATTAATATAAAGTGTGTTAGGAAAATGTCGTGCCAAACTTTTAAGTGGTGGTTCTATGGGTCAAAATAAAGAAAAAAGTTCATATAATCATATTTGGTTTACTGATTTTATCAGTATATCAAATATTAAATCTTTACCTTCGCAAATTGTCAAAATGGTGACTGTTAGAAATTTTTAATATTGAATATCTCTAAAACCATTAACTTTAATAAATAAAATAAACAGCCACCATTTTGAAAATTATGAGATAAAGTTTTGGTATACTGGTAAACCATTGTATAAAAAAATGTGTATACCAAATTTTCACTCAAAATCTTAATAATTTCAAAAGCTATAATTATTTTTCAAAAAAATACAAAATCCCCAATAGATTGAAAACAAATTGTTTCTGGACAATTGTTTATAGGAATTGTTTTCTTTATTTTGACATATAACCACCACTTAAAGTTTGACGCAACATTTTCTGAATAATATATGTATTTTTTTTTGTTTTGTTTGTGCATTAAATGTAATATTAATATGTTAATAAGTGTAAATACGAGAAAAGTGTTTTTGCAACATTAGTTCTGATGATGCCTGAAATGAATAGGTGAAACAGCTGTAAACAGAGAAAACGTCTAAAAATGAATTGCTAAGGCAAGTATAAATAAGATTATATTATTTATTTAGGCTTAGCAAACAGTAATTACAGTATACAAAAGCTAGTACCCAAGTCAATAACATGATTAGACACAGATATTAAAATTAATCAACAATTTTAGATTTATATGTTTTAAATATTTTCACATTTAACACACACTACAAACTTCACTGACACATGTCAGATCGTACACAAAACTAAGCAACACAAGTAGGTACAAAAAACTTTCCACTAGCATCAGAATATCCTGAGAAAACAGGAGAAAACACTGAGAGCTCTTAACTTTCTGACTTTGGCAAGTACAGGTTAATTAAAAAAAAAAGTTGTTTTTTTAGGTATAGCTTATTCTCTGTTTGAAGTTATTTGTTAATGATGGAAGTTCAATTTTATTATTATACATTTTTCGGACATTTGCCATCATTTGTGTGTTAAAAATCAAAACACGACGTTTCGGGAATAAGAATCAATTCCCGTTATCAAGTGACTAAAAACTAAAGAAACATGACACTAGAAACTAAGCCTATGTAAGAAGTAAAATTAAATAAGAATACCACCAACCTTAATATACAAAGATCTTTGATACAACAACACGTATTTGACGTTAGTTGTGTGTTACCGTGATTGTGTTTTTTGACTTCTCAGTTTTATCTCTGGGATGCATGCTTAGATATTAAGGTTGGTGGTATTCTTATTTAATTTTACTTCTTACATAGGCTTAGTTTCTAGTTTCATGTTTCTTTGATTTTTAGTCACTTGATAACGGAAATTGATTCTTATTCCCGAAACGTCGTGTTTTGATTTTTAACACACAAATGATGGCAAATGTCCGAAAAATGTATAATAATAAAAAAGTATAGCTTATGTTAGCATATTTTAATCTGTTCATCTAAGAGATAACCTGTGGATAAATTTTACAGGATGAGGTAAAAATCTCCATACAAATGGTGATATATGTGTTATTTATGCACATGTGTCTTTTAATATCCACTGATTATGCTACTGTTCACAGCTGATTACAATGCTGTTGGTTTTCACATTCCATTTATTTATAATATATTGTTTTTGGTAGCAGGTTTTGTTCATTCACTTTACCAGAATAACGGAGTTAACTGGTAGAAATGCCATTAACACAGGAAAAGTGTATTGACGTAATCCTTTTGGCTGGAAGTGGTATCATCCGATACATAGAGCAGAAGTTTGACAAAATCCACATAACACAAATTACTCATGACACTGTAGCCAACCTGATTTATAAATTTAAGAGTACACACTCGGTTGGTTGCAGACTTATCCAGATACAGTAGTGTTAGGTTAGATTAGGCAAATAAAGTTGCAAACCTTTCATAAATATCTGACTTTATAACCAAATTGTTTATATATTGAATGCCTAAATCTGCATTGTGCTCAGCTGTACTAACCACAACCTTCCATATATTGTACAAAACTGGATAAAATGATCAACCTTTCTATTGTAAACTTTAGTTTATATCTAAAATTCTGTTTGATTTACATTTGGATTGAACTATTTCCAGATTATTGATAATGCTATCAAGATCTATAAAGGAACAAATCCAGAGGTAGACTCATATTCTGTGTTCTGGGATAACAAAAAAATGACAAGAACATCATTGGCAGAACAACTTGATCAACACAATGCAACTGATATTTACATATGTGGTTTGGCATATGATATATGTGTTGGTAGGTAATATAACAGTTCAGTGTAAGTTTTGTTGTATTCTGATCACTGAGAAGCAGCTAGTGTGTATCCATTGCATGCGTAATAGTATCTTTGTACAGGGTATTTGTCAATCTTTCAGAAATGATTGACTTATTGAGTCTAAACTTGTCACACAAATTGTTATCATGGAGTTCTTTAACTGATATTCAGTATCAAACACTTTTAATAATCTCCATATATTTTTTTTTAGTCTTCATATATTTCAAGTTGGAAAACATAAAATTGATGATTACAACTCGTGCATCGAATTTGATTATAATATATCAATTTGTTTGTTAGATATTAATATTTTATGAAAAATGGGTGAAAGACTGTAATAGAAATGTGACCGTCTCCACTTCTTTTGACCAGCTGGAAGCTCCGGCTGGCTGGAGACCGCTTACACTTTAGCCGAATCTTGTCAGGATGGGCCAAGGAGTCGGGTTAGGACGCTAATAAACGCACGCAACGCAAGTTAAGTTAAATGTTCTCTCTTATTTTAGCGCCGAATTAGAAGATTACAGAAATAATTATAATTTATAAAAAAAAGACATAACGGGGCTAGATAAAGCCTTTATAGTGGCCGAAAATCATACCGAGTAATTATAGCTAGCACGTGGCCGAAAATGGACTGACCTCATCCCGTTGCGGTCTGCCATTCAACTTCCTTCTCGCGGCTCGGAACAGACTCTCTCCCGGCTCGCTGGTTCAAGCCCTCCACTCCTCGTCTCTCCCCCCTTCTTCGTGATCTTGCACTGCTCAAAAAAATCGCCAGTGCCAATTCATATTTTATTATTTAGAATCGCTTCCCATTACATCCTAATTTATACTTATGGTTTTTATTTGGTGGGCTCCTTGGCTGGGCCACAGAAATGAGACGGACTATTTCGTTAGACTGTAATGGTATAGTTAAGGACAGGGAGATGGAATTATATAGGCTATAGTAATTATATATATATATATATATATATATATATATATATATATATATGATGATGATGAATGATGAAAATTAAACAATTTAACCTCATTAATTATTTTAAAAGATTATACACTGATATGATATAAACATAGACGAAAAGCCTAATTTATCAGATTAATAATTTAAACTGATTCAGAAGATTTAGAATTTAATATATTTATAGTAAGTGTTTTCATGAAGTAATAAATGTCAAAAGTGGTTAGGCAATTTAAACTTGTTAATTGTGATTAAATATTGAACACAAGTTAAAGATGTTGGATGGAAAGTAAACAGTGGTAGGTCAGCCATGTTGTGTGTCATAGGTTATTGGACGCGACGATAAACTTAATATCAATTTATGTTAGTGCATGGTGTGGTGCAATATAAAATTATAACTGAATTATGATTTTGAATACTAAAATTAAATAAGAAACTATGAAAATTAATAATTTGTTAGTTGAAATTAAGTTTTAAATAAATTTAAATATAAAAATAGATTGTTGTAAAAAGGATGCGAAGTGGAGACCTTAGTGGAGAGAAGATCGCTGCTCAGTTAGAAAATTATTTTAATCCGATTAATCGTAAAAAACAGTGAAAGTTAAAAGTGTTTGTGAGCAAAATTTGAATAACAGAGAAAATGATATACAATTAATTTTAAATAATCAAAGAATTTCAAAAATAAAGACTGTTATTTTAGATTAAGAATTTTTGTTTTGTTTATTGTATATGTCTATGATAAATAAATGATTTAAATCTAAGTGGATAAAAAGAAGGTATTTTGAAAGCCAAGCCAAAAGTGAGCAACAATTGAATTGGAACTCAATTTAGCAGTTTAGCATCCATTCGACAAGACATGTATTTGCAGCTCCAGACTTAACCCTCTATCTGGCGATCGATCCCGGCCGGGGTCGATGTGTGACGTTTGATTAGTTCATTGTGAAACTCCTCTCATATATATTTAATTTATCTATATAACACATAAAAGCTTCCTACTTAAAAGCCACATGTTGTGGTGCCATTTTATAATATATTGATTCTTTTTAATATTAAATAGGTTTGCTACTGAATTTGTAGCTTTGAATTTTACTCTCTACCTCACTTTGAAATTGATAAATATCTTGTCTTACTTTCTAACACATTTATTTTAAGAAATAAGAATACAAACTACAATATAACATAAGTTATTTATTGTTATTAAACTTCAATGAAATCGGTACATATATTTGAGAAGTTAAAAGAAATGAAAAAGAAACATACAAAATTAATGATATTTTAAAATATTCACATCTCAAGAAACAATTATCACGGTTGAATAGTGTTTATATCTCGAGGAATTAATTACACATACATAACAATTAAAAAAATCACAATTGAAATTATAGTTTTATATCGTGGAATCAATTGAATAATGTAAGAGTCTATATATCTCGGGGAATTATCATAACACATACATAAATGAAATCACAATTAATTAGAGTCTATATCTTGGGGAATTGGTTATATAACATATGAGTCTATATCTCTCGGGGAATTAACATACATTACAATATATATATATATATATATATATATATATATATATATATATATAGTTATTTTTAATTATGCATTTTACTCTCAATGGTAAATGAACACACACATGGGTTT